>WAAF01016445.1:0-26048 GCA_013400475.1 Tricholaema leucomelas
ACTAAGTGCCTCATCCAGTCTTGCACACCTCCAGGGACGGACTAGCATATAGCCTTTCTCAATAACTCTTCAGTAAGGTAATGCATCTCCATTTGCCTTTGCTCTTCTTATTCTCTTCTGAGGGAAGGCCCTTGTCTGAGTAAGTGTTTCTCAAGTATGATGTCCAGGAATGTTATTCCCACTGCCTGTCATACCCAAAGTAAGTAATGCTATCTCTTCTGTGCTGTGCAAAATTCATCAATTAGTGCCACATCTGCCACAGGTCTTTTGTAATGATTGTTTTTTCCCAATTAATTTTTAAAGGCATCTTATTTTCTGAAGAGCTACCTGCAGTTTTTGCCATGAGCTACCTTGACAAGTGCTGGGAAATGTACAGAGCTTTTTGTAGACCAAACACCAGATCTCCATTTGAACCCACCATCAAAATGAGGCACTTCCTTTGGATGTTGAATGTAAGAATCTTTTTTTTTTAATCTTTTGTGATTAGAGGCACCTTATTTGTTCTGTTTATTTGAGCATTTAAAAATACTTCCTGTGGCTTCTGCATGCTTTCAAAAGTAGGAGTCCTGTTAATTGTGCAAGCTGTACAGACTGTCCAACAAACACTCAAGGGACAGTTGTTGCACAGAAAATATTCTGCAGGATTGAATTCTGGTTTCATACTTGATCATTTCAAATAATCAAATCTTAGACAAATGTGCTTTTAAGGGAATATAATTTTTTTTTTCTGGCTGCTTTTTCTCCCCTTGACTTTGTAAAATGATTGTACAAAAACATCTTATTGGTAGAATTGAAAAGACTGGCAGGTTTTGCAATGACACAATGAGCCATTTTAACAATGTGTTAATTAAATATACTGCAAAATGAACATGAGCATTTACAGTAAAATTCAGTAATTCAGGGATAGATGAAGATCACACTGAAACTAGGGAACAATTCCCATTCATGTGCCTGAGTCACTGCTTAAATCCAGGATTTTTTTCATTAAAAAGACCTAATATAAATATTGGATAAGGCAGCAGTGGTTTATATTTTAATTAGTGGGTTCTCCCTGGTTTTGCAGTTCAGGAAGAGTTGCCGTTCACTTCAGTAGGGGCAGCATTTCCTGCAGCCAGGCAGAGAGGGAGCTGGGGGTGCTGGCAGATAGTAACTGAAGATGAGCCAGCAGCATGGCCAGGAGAGCCAATGACATCCTGGCCTGGATCAGGAACAGTGTGGCCAGTAGGACAAGGGAGGTTATTCTGCCTCTGTACTCAGCACTGGTCAGGCCACACCTTGAGTGCTGTGTCCAGTTCTGGGCTCCTCAATTCAAGAGAGATGTTGAGGTACTGGAATGTGTCCAGAGAAGGGAGGTGAAGCTGGTGAGGGGCCTAGAGCACAGCCCTGTGATTCTATTATTCTGTCATCTGGTCAGGTAAATTTTAACTGGGGGAGTTCCTGATCCACCACATTAAGGCTTATAAGCTTTGATAAGAAGTCTCCCCTTAATTCTGTGTTATGATTTTGCCAGGCAATGTCTGTGCTCATAGAATCAGCCAGGTTGGGAGAGACGTCTCAGACAATATCTCCACTGTCCTGGTGCTTCCCAGGGACAAGGGAGGTAGTGAAGGTCACCATCCAGGGAGGTGGTCAAGAAAAGATTGGATGGGGCACCTAGTGCCATGGTCTGGTTGATTGGACAGGGCTGGGTGCTAGGTTGGATTGGATGAGCTTGGAGGTCTCTTCCAACCTGGTTAATTCTATGACCATACACCTCATTGGGAAACATTACACACAGAGTGCACTGCCAGCTACCAACTGGTCCAAGCAACTTGGTGGCACTGTGTTACAGCAGTACATACTCTCAGGAGGAGTTGCCATTCACTTCAGCAGGGGCAGCATTTCCTGCTGTTATTCATTACATACATGGAAGTACCATTTGAAACCACTAGGTATCTTGACACAGACTTGGAAGGGAGTTAGCTTAGGGGAATGTTGGCTTGTGGGAATGACTAAGTGATTTTAACATGCAACATTTATTCTCACTCAAGATTTTAAACTTCTCAGCAAACAACTGCCTCAAGAGTTGTGGAAATACTTGTCAGAGCTGGACCCTCTCTACATGATAGCAGTAGCACCAACCTGGAGCCAGAGGTGTGTATGGAAAAAGAAAGGCCTGAATGAGGCATTTACTGCCATGGTCTGGTTGACTGGATGGGGCTGGGTGCTAGGTTGGACTGGATGATCTTGGAGGTCTCTTCCAACCTGGTTGATTCTGTTCTCTTCTGTTCTATTTACTTTACCTCAACCCTTGTCTTTACATCCTTCAGAATACTTGGATAAGACAGATTCAAAGAGTGGAATGACTTTGAAACCAGCTAGAGTAGAAGCCATCTTTAAATGAAAAGTGAGCTGCTGGTGATTGTCCCTATTAACTGAAATCTCTTGCTAAATAGCAGTGTGTTGTGTTGATGTTTTGTTTTGCTAAGCCCTTCAGCCTAGTTGCTGCAGTCCTCAAACGGTAAGGCCATGAGAATTGTCAACAAGTTGAGCTTCATTTTCTTCTTTTTCTTTTAACTGCTTTTTTTTCTTTTCTTATTTTTTGCTTTTCTTTTTCTATCAGACATTTTTTGGGCAAAATGTCTGGTAAATGCTTTAATCTGTGTCACAGGTGAGTAAAAAGAACAGGAGGAAATCTGTCTGCTGTCTAACAACTTCATCCAAGGTACCTTCTCTCCAAATATTTAAGGAATACTCAAAGTTACAAAAATCCCCAGAAATTACTTCTTCATTGGCAAGTCTGGAGAAAAACAGATTAAATTCAATCAACTCATTTCAAATGCTACCTTCTGAGCTGCTGGTCCTTTAGAGTTCCTTTCAGTTCAGAGGGAAATGAAGGCAAATACAGTTAATGTAATAGCACTGCAGATGCCAGTTTGGTGGCCAGACAATCTAGAAATTGTTACTAGAGCTGAGCTGATCTTCAGTCAAATCACATTAGCAGACAATTTGTGCATATCACAATCTCCCTGATAGCCTGACTGAAGATCAGACAGGTGACCTTATATCACCTTTACCAGGAGCAAAGATAATGCTTTTCATCTTGCAGCAGACTAAGTATAAAGATGTGTGCATCTGTGACTGCAGAGCTGACTTGCTTCAGTCACTCAGTGTTCATTTTGTCTGTATCAAATGGTGTAGGCTCAGGGCAGACCTCATTGCTGTCTACAACTACCTAAAGGGAGGTTGTAGCTAGGTGGGGTTGGTCTCTTCTGCCAGGCAACCAGCAACAGAAGAAGGGGACACAGTCTCAAGCTGTGCCAGGGGAAGTATAGGCTGGATGTTAGGAGGAAGTTGTTGCCAGAGAGAGTGATTGGCATTGGAATGGGCTGCCCAGGGAGGTGGTGGAGTCACCATCCCTGGAGGTGTTCAAGAAAAGCCTGGCTGAGGCACTTAGTGCCATGGTCTGGTTGATTGGCTAGGGCTGGGTGATAGGTTGGCCTGGATCATGCTGGAGGTCTCTTCCAAGCTGGTTGATTCTATGATACTGTAATTCAAACACAGTGCATGTGTGATTTCATGTCCTTTTTTTCAGCTACACAAGAACTTTTGAAGCACAATCCACAGAACAGTGGGATTGAGGATCTTTCTGGACACAGTTTGCCTTACGAATGTATGTTACAGACTATTGGCTTTTTCTGTGATGGAGCACTTACAGCTGTTTCTCATGGTATTTAAACCAGATTCACTACAGCAGCACAATGAATGAATGAGCTGTGCCAAATATTGGCACATTTTCCTAGAGGGAATGATGGGCACTGGACAATGATTTAACAGTTTCTGAAGACCAGCAGTGCCTTAAATGGGTAAGGGAGGTGTAGGAAAAAAAACATGCAGAGGCAGAGATTCAAAGGTGTTCTTTCTTCATGCCACTCATCATGATCTGTCATCAGACTTCAGTGAAATTCAGCAGCAGTGTTCTTCCCTGAAAGCTTCTAAGTTGTAACAATACAGTCCTTGGGACTTTGTCATTGTCATTTGTTGCCTTGTCAGTGACAGAGATGGTACAAATTAAGCTCCCACAAGGTCTTTGTGCCTCTAGACAGAGGCAGTGAAGGAAAGGGGCCAAGAAATTATATATGAACCTTATCAGAAAACACACTTTTTCTTTCAGAGCACCAGCAAAATGGAGTTTGATGCCATCCCAGCTGAAACCTGTGGGAGTTTTGTCACTGATCCTAATGAGCACAGAATCAAGCACTTTGCCATGGAGAGCACTATGCAAAAACAGGAGCTGTGAGTAGCAAAAAAACCTCTTCATGAAAAATCTTTCCTAGCTTTCAAATGAATTTTCTGTTGTTGCTACTTACCTAGATGAAAGAGTGAAAAGCTAAACATTAGAAAGATTATGTTGTTTGGTAATCTCTAAAGGATATCATTCTGCTTTCAGTAAGACAAGCCTGGCTGTTCTCCTCACTCTGGAAAGTCAAATGGTCCCAGAAAGGCTTTGCTTGTAACTACACTCTGCTCAGACAACAGTACAACAGCTGAGTGCCAAGTCAGATAAAGGGTTTCAGAAGGCTTGAGACTAGATCCTCTGGTTCTCACTCACAGAAATGCTGTTCAGAAGGAAACTATTCCCAAGGGTCAGCAATTACTTCCCAGTGCTTTTCAGTTACTAATTTTAGAAATGGAACCATTCTTTTAGAATGGCATAGCCAAGTTCAAAACAGTCAGAGGCAGGAGACACTAAAGCACTCAGCATGTTCATCTTTTACAGCAAAGTATGCTTAACCTGGAAAGAGAGAGCTCTTTCTGTAAAGTTTGTCAGCCTGTGAGCTGAAAAATTGCCTATCCCTACACTCATGCTGCAGACAGAGGAAGGTAGGCGCAGGGATATAAGCGATGTTTTCAAGGTCAAACCATAAGGGAGTGACTGTTACAGTACTGCAAATACCAGAGCCTGTCTCTGCCTGTCTAGGCTGTCATGCTCTGGCAGAGTTTGCATGCAGCATACTCTCTCTGCTCATTAGACATAGCTCTGGAATATCTAGTGCATTGAGATAGAGATCCCATAACCAGAAGAACCAAAATCATTGAATCAGTCAGGGTTGAAAGGCACCACAAGGATCATCTAGTTCCAACCCCCCTGCCAGGGCAGGGACACCCTACCCTAGAGCAGGCTGCCCATAGCCTTACCCAGCCTGGCCTTAAACGCCTCCAGGGATGGGGCCTCAACCACCTCCCTGGGCAACCCATTCCAGGTTCTCACCACTCTCATGCTGAACAACTTTCTCCTCACATCCATTCTGAATCTCCCCACCTCCAGCTTTGCTCCATTCCCCCTAGTCCTGTCACTCCCTGAGAGCCTAAAAAGTCCCTCCCCAGCCTTTTTGTAGGCCCCCTTCAGATCCTGGCAGGTCACAAGAAGGTCACCTGGGAGCCTTCTCTTCTCCAGACTGCACAGCCCCAGCTCTTTCAGTCTCTCCTCCTAGCAGAGGTGCTGCAGCCCTCTGAGCATCCTCTTGGCCCTTCTCTGGACACACTCCAGCATCTCCCCATCCCTCTTGTAATAGGGGCTCCAGAACTGGATGCAGTACTCTGACAAAGTTGTACATTCCAGGGACAGAGGAGACCTGCACGTGTGTGTGCATGCTTCCAAAGAAGTCCTCCTTATTGTACAGATGAATGTGGCATCTTCCTCTTAACAGCAAAGCCAAGGCAGCCCTCAAGTGCAATGTGCAGCTATCAAAGTGGGGGTCTAGCACTGATGTCACTGTGTGCAGTGAACACACAGAACCAACACAAAGCAATTTAGTGTTCAGCTATGAAATCAGCTTTTTACCATCAGTGCTTTAATGAGGTTGCAAGCCAAGATGTGTGTCCTACGACTTCAGCAGTTTCCCAGAACAGGTAGTCTATACAAGGGAGAAATAAAATGTCATTTCAAAACAAAAGAGATTAAAACACAAGAAGGGAAATGTTTACAAGGATAATAAAACCAGCCTTAAAGAGAGGAAGGAATTACAACTCTTAGGTTTTGGAATCAGGTAAAGCATTCTCTAAATTGATCCTTTCTATAAAATAATAGACTAAATGAGATCAGAAATCTCAGTCTGTGAGAACAAGCAGCTAAGTGGAAGAATTCTTGTTGCCAATAGGCTTAAAATGCTCATTTTTTCACCCTTACAGAAGCACAGTACATTAGTTTTAAAACTCTTAATGACCTAAATAGATTAATGTATCACAAAATATAGAGTTCCTTTGAGTCATTCATAAGATGAAAGAAAGTGACTAAATATCAGGTGCATTAGCTGGTTTTCTAGGGAAAACATCAGTGGTTTATATTCTTCCAGCCTCAGGGCTCTCATCCATAGGGTCTGCCAGATTTAAACAGTTCATTCATGCCAGCAAACCCCTGTAGGACAGAACTGAAACTGCTGATGAGGAAACATATATTATGTTGGTAGCATTGACTTAGCTGTGAATGAAGTGAAAAAGACACAAAAAGCACTACCTGCCAACTGTTCTTCAAGCTCTGGGAACAAGCCAATGGGATGAGACTGAACAAGGCTGAGTGCAGGGTTCTACGCTTTGGCCACAACAACCCCAAGCAGCACTACAGGCTGGGGACAGAGTGGCTGAAAGCAGCCAGGCAGAGAGGGACCTGGGGGTGCTGGTAGATAGTAGCTGAACGTGAGCCAGCAGTGTGCCCAGGTGGCCAAGAGACCCAATGGCATCCTGGCCTGGATCAGGAACAGTGTGGTCAGCAGGACAAGGGAGGTTATTCTGCTTCTGTACTCAGCACTGGTCAGGCCACACCTTGAGTGCTGTGTCCAGTTCTGGACTCCTCAATTCAAGAGAGATGTTGAGGTACTGGAATGTGTCCAGAGAAGGGAGGTGAAGCTGGTGAGGGGCCTGGAGCACAGCCCTGTGATTCTATTATTCTGTCATCTGGTCAGGTAAATTTTAACTGGGGGAGTTCCTGATCCACCACATTAAGGCTTATAAGCTTTGATAAGAAGTCTCCCTTTAATTGTGTGTTATGATTTTGCCAGGCAATGTCTGTGCTCATAGAATCAGCCAGGTTGGGAGAGATGTCTCAGACAATATCTCCACTGTCCTGGTGCTTCCCAGGGACAAGGGAGGTAGTGAGGGTCACCATCCAGGGAGGTGGTCAAGAAAAGATTGGATGGGGCACCTAGTGCCATGGTCTGGTTGATTGGACAGGGCTGGGTGCTAGGTTGGACTGGATGAGCTTGGAGGTCTCTTCCAACCTGGTTAATTCTATGACCATACACCTCATTGGGAAACATTACACACAGAGTGCACTGCCAGCTACCAACTGGTCCAAGCAACTTGGTGGCACTGTGTTACAGCAGTACATACTGTGAGGACACTGCAGAACCTGTTTATGTGCAGCAGAATGTTGTAGGGTTTGCCAGATGTCCTATTAGTACAAGCATAGCTACAAGCAAAATAACTACCTGTTAATGCCATCCTGACACAAATTGTTCACAAAGAATTTTTTCTGTACCTCACAAAGAGAAATATAAAATAACTTCTGGTTAGCTGCTGTTACCCTGAATGAAGTCTAAGCAATTTCTCATTCATCTCTCAGCTATGAAATCTGTCAAGAAGATTTCTCAGCTGTTTCCTTGGGAATCTAGCTCTTCTGCAGGCCCTACATCTTGCACTTTGCCTCTAGAGAAAACCATGGCAGCTTGTTAGCCTATTGCACTTCTATATACAAGGTTCTTGCATCTTGCAGTTTGCCCTTAGAGAAAACCATGGCAGCTTGTAAGCTTACTGCACTTCTATATACAAGGTTCTCTGAGGGTTCTACTGAGATTAAAATTTCTCCAGTAAGCACACCATCAAGCAAGCATCCTTTAGGTATAAATTAGAGTTAGCTCTGATCTTACCTTTATCTTTTTTTCCTGAAGGATTAGCCTTTAGAAAAAAGGCCTGGAACACAAACCCTGTGAGGAGAGGCTGAGGGAGCTGGGGGTGTGCAGCCTGCAGAAGAGGAGGCTCAGGGCAGACCTCATTGCTGTCTACAACTACCTGAAGGGAGGCTGTAGCCAGGTAGGGGTTGGTCTCTTCTGCCAGGCAGCCAGCAATAGAAGAACAAGGGGACACAGCCTCAAGTTGTGCTGGGGGAAGGTCTAGGCTGGATGGATGTTAGGAGGAAGTTGTTGCCAGAGAGGGTGATTGGCATTGGAATAGGCTGCCCAGGGAGGTGGTGGAGTCACTGTCCCTGGAGGTATTGAAGCAAAGCTTGGATGCTTGGATGAGGCACTTAGTGCCATGGTCTGGTTGATTGGCTAGGGCTGGGTGCTAGGTTGGACTGGATGATCTTGGAGGTCTCTTCCAACCTGGTTGATTCTGTGATTCTGTGATCCCTTAGACTTAGATTTATTTTATTTTCTTCACTTGATAATGCCTGATGGGACAGAGTGATTCGGATCCAGAACAGGAGTGGAATCTCATTACCATGATTCTGGGGCTGACATTCCCACAGTAAACTAGCTAATACAGAGGAAAAAGTATTAAAAGAGAGTAGTCAGCTGTGGTATAAGATGATGTGGGGGGAGTTGTGATTCTTAAAGTGTCCCAGGTTCTTTCCAACACCTAGAAACTATGAATGGTTTTGAATCAATCCATCACGTGTGTGGCTTTATCTGCCCTTAAGAGCCTTCCAGTCCAGACATATCAAAGTGTCATTTTTTTTTTGTCATTAGCATTCTCTTCACTCAAGAACTGCTTGCAAACAAATCAAGTCTTATCTCAAAATTCCTGTAGACAGAATGCTAACATTCCTCAGAAGACAAAATGCATCCTCAAATAAGCATTTGGCTTCTGACAAGGAAGCAATGATCCCATAACAGACACACACCCACATGTATATATATGTATGTATGAAAAGTGAAGTCTCTGTTCAAACCAAGAAGATAAAAATCTAAACATGACTTACTTTAAACACAAATCCTCATTCTTATCCTAGTCTTCATTCTTAGATTTTCAAAGCTCGACAGGACAAAGCCCTGAATAACTCAGCCTGAGCTATTTGCTGATGCCATTTTGTACAGGAATTCAGATTAAAGGCTTCCTGAGATCTCTGTGGCATTAATTATGCTATGAAACAATGCACAAAAATGGAAAACATTCAATCCCTAGTGGAGTTTTTAATTTTGGTGTATAATAATAACTCTAATCTTCATACCTCCTGGCCCTAGCGCTCAACATCATTCCTCTAGATACACATTCTCACACTTTGCTCAGTTCAATTCAATACCCAGTCCCAGCTGGTCCCTATATTTAAAATTACTTTCTCCTTGGCAAGAGAAATGGAAAAAAAAAAACAACCAAACAAAACTCCCCAAACCACAAAAAGCAAACAAACAAAACGCTGTGAGAAGCGG
The DNA here is from genome assembly GCA_013400475.1 of Tricholaema leucomelas. Taxonomy (NCBI): domain Eukaryota; kingdom Metazoa; phylum Chordata; class Aves; order Piciformes; family Lybiidae; genus Tricholaema lacrymosa; species Tricholaema leucomelas. The sequence goes on from WAAF01016445.1 coordinate 9,405, forward strand.
CTGAGGGAGCTGGGGTTGTTTAGTCTGGAGAGGAGGAGGCTGAGAGGGGACCCTATTGTCCGCTACAACTACCTAAAAGGAGGTTGTAGTGAGGCTGGAACTGGTCTCTTCTCCCCAGTTACTAATGATAGGACAAGAGGAAATGGCCTCAAGATGTGTCAGGGGAGATTTAGGTTGGCTGTTGGGAGGAAGTTCTTTCCTGAGCAGGTGGTGAGGCACTGGAACAGGCTGCCCAGGGAGGGGGGGGAGTCACCATCCCTGGAGGTGTTGAAACACAGCCTGGATGAGGCACTTAGTGCTATGGTCTAGGTGATTGGCTAGGGCTGGGTGCTAGGTTGGACTGGATGAGCTTGGAGGTCTCTTCCAACGTGGTTGATTCTGTAATTCTCTGAGCCTAGTTTTCAAAGGGCCAGGTCTTTTCAGTGTGCCTTGTTAGAGGCTATGGAGAGGACTGGCTACTTTCAATAATGGAGTTTTAAAATTTGTAGATGTGTCCAAATCATTGAGCCCCCTGACAGTGGAGTTACTGGCCCAGACATCCCATTTGGAAGTGTGACCTACCTTTTCTTCTTAAGGATTTTCAGATATACTAGAGCATGAGTCCATGCCAAGGTAATAATTCAAGCAACTAGTGAGGAAAATCTTAGCACTAGGAGGCTAGGTGCCTTTTTGTTTTTTTTTCAACCTCCCTCTTGTTAAATAGGAGCTTGAAGAGTTTGGCCACAGCTTCAGTACATCTGGTGATAAGTTATTCTGCTCTGTCTTGAGGGTGGATTAAGGTAATCACATTTCAGCCAGACCTAGGATGCCAGGGAATGAAAGGCATGGAGTGCCTTGCAGGAGCCCTCTCAGAGGATCATTAAACCAACCAAAGCATCCTAAAATAGGAGAATATGTTAGTATTTGCTCCTGAGAACTTAAAGCAAGGTTTAAAGAACCTTCATAACTTAAAGTGTCTTCATATATTTCTGAAGACAAAACAAAATCAACACTGGAAACAAGTTCTCTGGAAATAAAAAGGTAATGAGAAGGACTGCCCATACAGAGACGTTTGCTGAGGCCTTTGGGGGTATTTTTGGCATATCAGAGCTTTTCCTCAGTTCTGATACATAAAGGAAACAGTTCTGAGTAAGCCAGAGAAGGAATCAGATAAATATGAATCCATGAGAACAAAGTGAAGAGGTGATAAATACAGGTCCAGTGTTTGGAAGGGAATTCCCTTCCTTCCAAGCTCCTCCTTTTAAGCCTCTTTATTTACACTTTATGTGGCATACTGCCACTCATGAATGTGTTAGTTATCACTTTTCCATGACAACTACTAACAGTAGAAATGCTCTACTTCTTAAAATAACTAATTTCATCATTCAAGGCCATCAGCTCCAATATGAATCAAACAGTCTGTCCAGTTGTCAAATTCTGCCTCCTTCAATGCTTCCTCTCTTTATCAGAGGGTTTTCATCAGCCCAGGAAAGTCTTTGTGAATCCACCTGACACAAAACTGTTAAATATTTAATGGATTTTTGATAATAAAACACACTTCATCTGCCTTAACATTGGTTAAGGGCTCATGCTTAGTCAAATTCAGGTAGCTGTGAGCTCAGAGGCTATGATCAGTGGTAGAACATCTGATAAATATATCCTGGTTTTCATAACAAGTCTCTAAATAGATTCAGCAATGCACTCAGTTGCTTAAATATTTATACTTACTTTCCTACAGGCAACCTATAGTATGTTTAATTTGAAGGGATAGTAATAAACCTTATCCCCAGCTTCAAGCATCATACCATTATTATGACCTCCTAAGGTAGTGTTAAGAGCTCGCTCCATGCTATCACTCTGCAAGATGTATTAGCCAGAGACAGTTGGGGGGAAAAAGGTGTTCTGTGAAGCTTCACATGAAGTGTTGTGAGGAGAAGAAAATGAAGCATAAAAGAAAGAAAATAAAAAGAAAAGAGAGAATAAGTAAATGTTATGCCTTGGGCATTATATTTACATGTCTAAGATTTTACTGTTCTCCAGCTTGAAAACATCCCTTGAGCTTATTTAGAATCACAGAATCAGTCAAGGTTGGAAGGAACCACAAGGATCATCTAGTTCCAACTCCCCTGCCATGGGCAGGGACACCCTACCCTAGTCCAGCCTGACCTTAAACACCTCCAGGGATGGGTCCTCAACTACCTCCTTAGGCAACCTATTCCAGAGTCTCACCACTCTCATGATGAAGAACTTCTTCCTCATGTCCAGTCTGAACCTACCCATCTCCAGCTCTCCTCCATTCAGATACTGGAAGGCCACAAGAAGGTCTCACCACAATAACAAAATTAGTAATGAATATAAGATAGTCTGAGTCCAGTTCTGGTCTCCTCAATTCAAGAGAGATGATGAGATACTGGAATGTATCCAGAGAAAGACAATAAAGCTGGTGAGGGGCCTGGAGCACAGCCCTGTGAGGAGAGGCTGAGGGAAGTGGGGGCATGCAGCCTGGAGAAAAGGAGTTTCAGGACTGACCTCATTGCTGTCTACAACTACCTGAAGGGAGGCTGTAGCCAGGTGGGGTTGGTCTCTTCTGCCAGGTAACCAGCAACAGAACAAGGGGACACAGAGTCTCAAGTTGTGCCAGGGGAGGTCTAGGCTGGATGTTAAGAGGAAATTTTTGCCAGAGAGAGTGATTGGCATTGGAATGGGCTGCCCAGGGAGGTGGTGGAGTTGCTGTCCCTGGAGGTGTTCAAGCAAAGCCTGGATGAGGCACTTAGTGCTATGGTCTGGTTGATTGGACAGGGCTGGGTGCTAGGTTGGCCTGGATGATCTTGGAGGTCTCTTCCAACCTGGTTGATTCTATGATTTGATACAAGGAAATAAAGAGAGGCAAGCTAGTTTCAGAAACCAGCACATGAACACAGAGAAGTGAACTGGCTGAGTGACTGCCTACTCAGAAAATGAATGCAAGGTACATAGTATTAGGAGTTGGAGAACTCTTTTCTGATACAGCTCTTAGAAAAAGACTGTAAAGTGGGAAAGCACTACTGATACTCCCAAAAGATTTCTTTTTTTTCCATGAGTAATTTTATGAACTGTGAACTGATTCTACTGCAGTGAAATCATGAAGGAGGACGACTTTGAAAGCGCTGCCTTGGGAGCTACATACGTAAATCCTGTTGTTTGCTAACAGGATTTGTTAACAGAGGTCCCCACGTACTTCACTACAGACTGAAATTGGAGAGGATTAAAACACAATCAATGTTTTTGGGGGTTATTTTTTTTTTCCCCAAAGCCCTTTTATTTTCAGTCCCTTTTTTCCTCTCCAGTATTGCAGATGACACCATCTTTACAGCTAGATGGAGCTGAGTTGTAACAAGGTCTCTGTGAGCTGCAGTTACAGGTGATTTCTCACTCTAATATCAAATCTGATAGGGCAGTTAACTGTGTTCTAGATTTAACAAACTGCTTAGGAAGTATGGTGGTTATGAGAGTCCCCCAGCCCCCAAAGGATTCACCCAGACTAAACTCAGCCATCTGGAAGTTAATGAAGAAAGCTTTATATATTCAAGAGAGATGTTGAGATTCTGGAAGGTGTCAAAAAATGGGTGACAAAGCTGGTGAGGGGCCTGGAGCACAGCCCTGTGAGGAGAGGCTGAGGGAGCTGGGGGTGTGCAGCCTGGAGAAGAGGAGGCTCAGGGCTGACCTCATTGCTGTCTACAACTACCTGAAGGGAGGCTGTAGCCAGGTGGGGTTGGTCTCTTCTGCCAGGTAACCAGCAACAGAACAAGGGGACACAGTCTCAAGTTGTGGCAGGGGAGATCTAGGTTGAATGTTAGGAGGAAGTTGTTGGCAGAGAGAGTGATTGGCATTGGAATGGGCTGCCCAGGGAGGTGGTGGAGTTGCCATCCCTGGAGGTGTTCAAAAAAAGGCTGGTTGAGGCACTTAGTGCCATGGTCTGGTTGAGTGGACAGGGCTGGGTGCTAGGTTGGACTGGATGAACTTGGAGGTGTCTTCCAACCTGGTTGATTCTATGATACAGCTTAGCACAATTTGCAAGCATATACATACAGTATATTACAGATATTTACAGCTCTATGGAGTAATAGACAATTTAAAAGTAATACAGAAAAATTAAACCCCTCTCAGCTGCCAGAGTGCCCAGAAGAGGCTCCCAACCACCCTTCCACCTTTTCCACCCCCTCCCTTATCTTAGAATCTCTCTTATGTGCAGGGTGAGCTGGAGAGTTCAGCAAGGGGTGTTAGAAGCAGAATGATTAGATGGAAAATGTGCAGGCTCAGGTAGAAGAGTTAACATGGCAATGGCCAGGCAGGGACTATCTTATCTATGTTTGTGTCCATGTGTTCACACGTTCCATCGGAATCCATATGTAATACAGATATCATTATATTTTCTTTTCACAGCCAATAATCTCATTTCTCTCATTAAAATATTCCAATTAGCCTTCAAACCAGCACAGGAAACTGGAGAGATATTTTGGAGCTTTTGGAGTGAAGAAAATCTAAAGGATCCATGACTATCAGTTACCAATTTAAAAGGACAAACTAATACTAGCTAAAACCAGCATGAGGAAAAAAGGCTGACCTGGGTCTCCACCTCAGTTTCCTTGGAGAAGTGAAGTTGTCCTCCACACCCTGGAGCACAGTGACAATAGTGTGTTAGTTTGAAGCAAGAATGTTTTGGTGAGAAGGACTAGATTGCAGGCTGTGGAAGGAAAACAATGATGATGTCTGCTTCCCTCATAGGCTTGCTGAGATGTATAAGAATAAGAATCAAAACATAGATAAGGCAACTTATTCCTGCTGTGGAGCTCCGAGCTGCGTCTCTCTCTCTAACCTCACCCTCCGTTTCTCTGACTAATCCACTTTGCTTCCTACCCCCCTGGCCGAACCTCCATTCTTCCTTGGGACTGGGGTAAGGTTGAGAGGGGTAGGGGGAAGGTGAAGGGGCAGCTGGGAGTCTCTCCTGGGGACTCAGGTTTCTGGGAGGGCTGTTGTGTTTCTGTATTACCTTTTACCTTGTCTATTTCTGTCTGTAACTGTATATACTGTAAATATCTGCTTGCATATTGAGCTAAGCTGTAAATATAAGCTTCATTCAAATTTCCAGAGCTGGCTGAGTGTAGTCTGGGTGATTTCCAAAGTGTGGGGAGGTGGGGAACACCCAAACCATCATAAATTGGAATAAGGCAGGTATATGAAAAGTGTTCTTTCGTGAATAGTACACCCATGGGTACGGATGCCTGTGACCGTAAGTGATTGCTGAAATATACCTGTTCACTGTCTTGTAAAGAAAATGCAACTCACTGGTGAATCATTTAGTGATTCTTCAGTCATCTACCTGGGTTTTAAAGAAACTGCCAGACATCCATGACTGTACCTGAGTGCTGTTTGACAAATGTGTCTTATGAATCAAGAGCTGGAGCAGAAGGTAAAAGGTACCCATCTGCCAAAGGCCAGCGCAAAGTCACTGAGCCAGTTACGTTTCCATAATAAGCTTATGGGACACTTAATGGTTTCATGCTGGACTTTGCCAAACAGATGAGTTTCAAGACCATTCAAATGGAAAATAGTCACCTTAAAAATGAATACTCCAAGAGAGCAAAAGAAGTTCGACGTAGTATAATAAAGCCCTCGGCTGGCATTACTGAGATAAATGTCTGCGGAGAGTTAGAGGCAGCAGGTTTTTTTGCAGCGTCACAGGCAGGCAATTGAACAGCATGGTAGCTTTAAAGCAATGCTATGTTCCAAGAGAAAAAAACCCACCTGCATATTTAAACAAGTAAAACCACCTAAACATGTTAAAATCCTTAGAAATAGAATTTTGCTTCGGTATTTCCAAAGGAAATAAAAGAAGTAAAATAAAAAATCACAGTATCATAGAATCAGAATTGAAAGGGACCACAAGGATCATCTAGTTCCAACCCCCCTGCCATGGCCAAGGACACCCTACCCTAGAGCAGGCTGTCCACAGCCTCATCCAGCCTGGCCCTAAACACCTACAGGGATAGGGCCTCAACCACCTCCCTGGGCAACCCATTCCAGCCTCTCACAGTGAAGAAAAAATGCTTGTTGTGGTAGGCCTGATAGGCCTAAAATGGGCTTATACATGTCCTGGCTTGCCCAGGCATGTTTTTCTCTTCTCCCTCCTCCTGGTTTGGGGAGAAGCAACTGTGGGAAAGAAGACAAAAGAACCTGGAGCCACGGCCAGGGGGAGGTTGCTCTCTTCTCTCAGGTGGCCAGCACCAGAACGAGAGGACACAGCCTCAGGCTGCACCGGGGGAAGTTTAGGCTCGAGGTGAGGAGAAAGTTCTTCACTGAGAGAGTCATTGGACACTGGAATGGGCTGCCCAGGGAGGTGGTGGAGTCGCCGTCCCTGGGGCTGTTCAAGGCAAGGTTGGACGTGGCACTTGGTGCCATGGTCTAGCCTTGAGCTCTGTGGTAAAGGGTTGAACCTGATGATCTGTGAGGTCTCTTCCAACCTTGGTGATACTGTGAGACTGTGACTCTGGCCTGCCCAGACTTGTTTACATCCTGTGGTAAACAAGGTACACACACTTAGCTTGTGCCTGCCTTGTGCAAGACCTATGCTTTTCCCAAATTTGGGTAAGGCAAGCCTATGGCTTCACCTAATATGTTCAAGCTTGGATAACTGCCATTCTGATTGGTTATTCTGTGTCTCAAGGCCCATTAGACTCAGCTACCTTGATAAAAAGAGATACACAGTTAAACATGTGTGCTCTGCTATGCTCCACTGTTCTATTCATGCCTGCTGCCATTGCTTACTGCCTTATTGTTTGCCTAGAAACTTCACTGCCTTGAGTTTACCAGGAAGAGGCTCTAAATGCCTCCACGTCATCAGCCTGCATAGCCAGCGTGACATCCTGCCGTGACTGCAGATGGCAAGACACCCTGCCTGCACCTGAAAGTCTCCTGCCAAGACAAGAAGTCTTGGAGATACACAGATCATCCAGAGCACCATGTCAGAGATTGTTTGCCTCCTTTCCCCAGAAGCCTGGTAAGAATTTTAAGTCTCTGTGGGTGAGAGGACAGTAACAGAATTCTCTGAAAGCGTTTGGGTACTGTCTGAAACTGTAGCTAGTGCCACAAGTTTGTGAGTAAATATTTAAAGCCTGTTGTAAGTCTCCATTACCTTTTGCCATAAGCAGAAAGGGGCTCCTTGAGTCCATCTAGTGGGCAAGTGGCCTATTGACCGCAAGCGGTATTTGGCCACAAGAATCTTCTCTTCCAGTTCAATTAATGTTTACATTTTTGCTGGTTATTTCCAGATCTAGTTATTATCTAATGTTTCCATGACCATGCAAAGAACCCATTATTATTAAAATTAGGGATCAGGGGTGTCGGGAGTTCTGATTGGACGTGGCACTTGGTGCCGTGGTCTAGCCTTGAGCTCTGTGGTAACGGGTTGGACTTGATGATCTGTGAGGTCTCTTCCAACCTTGGTGATGCTGTGATACTAATTTGGGGAAAAAATACCATCTCTCATTAATTAATTGCCCCTCCATAACAATGCTCCATGCTGGATTGGAAGTTTAAATGAAAATACTCTTCACAAATACATACAGAAACACCAAATAGACAAATTCCTATTCAGCCTTGGCCACTCCGCCAACTTGGGCTTCCCACAAGCTCATTAGACCAAAGCTTTCCAAAGCCTTCCCCCCAGGCCAAAAAACAGGCCTCAGTGCCCCCCCACAGTCCTCAACAGGCTCAGTGGTGTAGCTAGAAATGAGCTTGCCAGCCAAGGCCCAGAGAGGGTCACTCTCTCCCACAAACCAGGAGATAACAGCCTGTCACAGCACACTTAGAGAGCAGAGAGAAGGGAGAGAGAAAAAATTAGCAGTGGACTCCCTTCTATAGGGAGATACAGGAAAATCACAGCATCACCAAAGTTGGAAGAGACCTCATAGATCATCCAGTCCAGCCTGTTACCACAGAGCTCAAGGCTAGACCATGGCACCAAGTGCCACGTCCAATCCTAGAATGGATTACAATATCCTGGGCCTTCTATAGGGAGATACAGGCAAATAGAATGGATTACAATATCCTGGGCCTCTCTCTGGGACAGGCTGCCCCTACCACTGGGACTCTAGTCTCTGGAGGACTTTGTGGTTGTATCAATTCATTCCTAATTTCCTTTAACCTACAACTTTCCTCTCCTTTATTCCACTTCCTCTATCATCTTATCCAACTAGAAGCAGTCTCTAGATGGCAATTCTAAATGCCATCCAGCTGTTTCCATGGTGGTTTCTTAAAGAGGAAACAGTCAAAAATAATGTTGGAATGCTTCCAAGTAGCTTTTATTTTCTAGTGCTGCCTGTCCTTAGGACAAATTTGCCCTTGCTCTTGTCCTCATGTAGTCACTTCCAGGAAAGAAAAATGTTACTGCTCTGAAGTAGTAACATCTGACATCAATTCAGGATTGGTGTAAAGGATTGTTTCACAAGGTGTCAGATTGACAAAGGAGCACAGGCAGTAAAAACTAATCAAGACTATAAACTTTAGCCATAGCAGGCAGAACTTTCGCTCTGACTTAGGATTAAATAAGAATCAGAGGTTAGAAGATACCTTCAGTTGATGTCTTCATTATTGTATTTTTATGTGCACATACATATGCAAATATATGCACATTTTGGGAAGCTTTCTGGTTTAGGCCCACAGCTTGAAAGGTGCTACTCACTGTGTCTGGCAGAACCTTTATCTACAAAATCATCTACTAAAATAGAATCATAGAATCAACCAGGTTGGAAGACACCTCCAAGATCATCCAGTCCAACCTAGCACCCAGCCCTAGACAATCAACTAGACCATGGCACTAAGTGCCTCATCCAGGCTTTGCTTCAACACCTCCAGGGACGGCAACTCCACCACCTCCCTGGGCAGCCCATTCCAATGCCAATCACTCTCTCTGCCAACAACTTCCTCCAGCCTAGACCTCCCCTGACACAACTTGAGACTGTGTCCCCTTGTTCTGTTGTTGGTTGCCTGGCAGAAGAGACCAACCCCACCTGGCTACAGCCTCCCTTCAGGTAGTTGTAGACAGCAATGAGGTCAGCCCTGAGCCTCCTCTTCTGCAGGCTGCACACCCCCAGCTCCCTCAGCCTCTCCTCACAGGGCTGTGCTCCAGGCCCCTTACCAGCCTCATTGTCCTTCACTGGACACGTTCCAGTACCTCAACATCTCTCTTGAATTGAGGAGCCCAGACACAGCACTGAAGGTGTGGCCTGACCAGTGCTGAGTACAGGAGCAGAATAACCTCCCTTGTCCTGCTGGCCACACTAAGGACAAGTCACTTGACCTAAACCATGGCTTCAACCATATGCGCAGGAACTTTCCACTGAATGTTTTTCTTGTAGCAAGCAGTCTATATGGAGATTATATATTCAAACAATGGCTTAAAATGGCAGATTTATTTTTATACCCAAACTGAGGATGCCAGTAGTTAATTAGGTCTGATTTTGATGGAGAGGTACTCGATAAAACATATCAAAAGATAACTTCTGAGAATGCCAAATACAGAAATACTCAAAGCCTGTGCTGATGTTGCAACACAAAGTGATGTGATAGCAGAATGTGTTTGAGCCAAGTCTGTAGAGGGAGTACTGTGAGCTAACAGGAGGAAACTGAAATCACACCATATTCACAAGATGTGTTAGCTGTTAAATAAAGGCATTATATTCAGCATCTCCCATCTGGATGTCTGAATTGTAAGCATAAAAGATTTAAAGCACTTTACATAGCACATTCCACATGTTTACCTAGGAATGATATAGGCCCTTTTTGTTCAAAACCAGTAACAACTCCAGCTTGAATAAGGATGTCATTAGCAGCTGTCTTAAAGACTGTATTTATGCAAAAACAAGTGTCTTCTTTTGGGGTTTTGCTATCAGGCAGTTTGTCTTTGCTCTTTCTTTTAGGCCTGCTTTCTAGCTCTGTCTACCTTAATAGCACCTTCAGCATGTTGCCTTCTTGTGCCTTCAGGTATCACAATGAAGAGACTTTAGTCCTTACCTTTCCCCTTCAGCGTTCCCTTTTGGATGGCTCTTGGCAGACTGCTAATCCTGCTCTTCCTCCTGCTGTGTAAGAAGGGCAGAAACAAACTGGAACTATTCCCATCTGTCACGTGTGGTCTTCTAGATAGTCCTTTGCAGTCCAAAGCTTACAAGCAGCTGAAAGCATCAAATAAAGAATTACTTGATCTCATAGATCACCAAAACACTAGCAACAGTGATATAAAACCTTGGGTGTACAGTGCTAATAACAGGAAAAATCACTGTTGTTCTTTTTGCTTCTAGAGCCAATACCACTGTGGGCCATCATTTGAGAGAGCAGAAAGTCTTTTGTCCACAGGTTTTCCTGGCTCTTCCTGGATTAGTCACCGTTAGTGTATTTACTGTAGCTTGTCGCCTCGCTTGCCTAGCATGTTTAATCCCAAAGTAAAAGTGATTCATGCAAAAGGATTAGAAGGAAATGGCAGAAAAAAAATGAGTAGCCAAAATGCTGGTGTGGCTTTTCATTCCCTGACACAGGAAAGTGGCATTTACTGACTGTAATTGCTCGTGAGGCAACTGTGCCAGTCCCAGCAACTACAGTACCATTTCTGCAGGAGTTTGTGCGGCAGTTTGCCTTCTCTCACCTCACCAAGCCTTGGCTGGTGCTTACATTTAATCCAAATCTGAGTCTAAACTATGACAGCTGATCTATCACCCAATGACCCCCTCATCTAGTGGAAAAGGATGATAGGGAAAGGTGAGGAAGCACAAGTCTTGAAATGAGAACAAGTTTAATGAAACAACAAAAGCGATACTAATGCAAATAAGAAGTACATAAAGTTATACTTAACCCAGCAAAGGTAGACCCTTCACTCTGAACACGATGGCAGTCCTCAAGAGAAGGAAGATCAGCAGACTCAGGAGGAATCCAATTAGCAGCCAAAGTAGGAAGTCCAAGCAGGAGGATCCCTTCTCACCAAACTGCTCCCTTTATGCTGAGTGTGATGAGCATGGAATGAGATGCACTATGAGTCCACTGAGTCAGCTGTCCTGACTGACTCAAAACCACTAATATCCTGCAACCCATGGCTGGTATGGGATTTTGCCCCAGTAAAACCAGAAAAGAATCATAAAATCAACCAGGTTGGAAGAGTTCTCCAAGATCATCTGGTCCAACCTATCACCCAGCCCTGTCCAATCAACTGGACCATGGCACTAAGTGCCTCAGGCAGTCTTGAACACCTTCAGGGATGGCAACTCCACCACCTCCCTGGGCAGCCCATTCCAATGCCAATCATTCTCTCTATCAAGAACTTCCTCCTAACATCCAGCCTAGACCTTCCCCCAGCACAACTTGAGACTGTGTCCTCTTGTTCTATTGCTTGTTGCCTGGGAGAAGAATGTTAGTGAGGCATACTACACAGACTCCACATGATTCAATGTGAATCCCACTGGAGATCTTTACTGTTCATTCTGACTCCATTTATATAGTCTTGAGCATAGACCACACATCTACACATTAGTATAATGTAGGCAAGCACAACCCAGTCTTTTACATACATCATACCTTGTGTTTTCTTATTAACCAGGTGTCCACTATCCCTTCTCTCCCATGAGAGACACTCTGAAGCTGTGGGAACCAAGGCCGAATGGTCCCAGACTGGTCATTATTATTGCTTCTCACCTTGCATTCCCACGGATTGCAGGTGTCTACCCTCCTTCCTGACCTTTCTTACTCCAGCTATGCAGTTGTTGGATTGGGTGTCCCATCTCATTCTGAGTCCTTCAACTTCATTTGCAAAACACTGGCATGGAGCCTGAATGATACAGAACATACCATATTTGTAGCCAAACCTCCCGACACATTCGCAACAAGCTCTCATGAGGAGCTGAAGTAATCAAGTCTGATTTCCTACAGCCACATCACCTCTTTGGATTCACTGGTATCTTCATACACTGAGGACACGTTGACATTCTTCTTTATCTCTCTCAGTGCATGAAATTTTAAGAGTTATTTTTGAGACTGGTCAAATATTGCCACATTGATTTGAGTACAAATGGCCAATGGGTCTATGAGGTTTGGGTTAAAGGCATGTTTTGGAATGGAGAGCATGATGGCATATGTTTTACCTCTTTAGAAAAAAGATTTAAGTAGTTTTTTGGTAGTTTAGGCATCCCTCCTAAGGAAACCAAAGAGTGAAGAAGCTAAGCTGTCACCCAGGATGCTGTTTGGCATGAGGTGTAAAATACAGAGAAAAAAACCCAAAACATATCCAGGGATGAAAAAGGAAAGCAGACAGGAGCAGGCAAAGAGTGAAGAAGCTAAGCTGCCACCCAGGATGCTGTTCAGTATGAGGTATAAAATACAGAATAAAAAAACCCAAAACATATCCATTTCATCCAGGGATGAAAAAGGAAAGCAGACAGGAGCAGGCAGCACTTGCTAAGAGAGTGCATTAATGACAACACTAAGACTGAATCATAAATTGCACCACTTACTGTCCATAGATGAAGCCAGGAAATTTGGTGTTCAGTGGAGCAAAGCAGCACCTCTGTAATCAGAAAGGATAATCTAAAACATGTCATTGCAAAGTGGAGAGGAGGAAGAGACTAACCCAAGAAGATGGACGTTGTTCAATTTCAGCGGTCAGGATGTGGAAGTAAAAGAAGCTCTCAGCTTCATGAGACACTCTTGTAAGTTCCTGCCTAAAGGAAGAAGCATTTTGTTGCCTGGAAAGGTGACCTTGCCTGGGTCTTGCCTCTCTTTCTCTTGCATAAACAGGCTGAAGGAGAATTTTAAAAGCTTTCTGCAATCTTACATGTCTGTCTTTTATAAGCATTGCCCATCCATTATTTTCAGAGAAGCAAATATGGAGCAAAGCTGGAGGTGGGTAGGTTCAGACTGGATGTGAGGAGGAAATGGTTCAGCATGAGAGTGATGAGAACCTGGAATGAGTTGCCCAGGGAGGCAGTTGAGGCTCCATCCCTGGAGGTGTTTAAGGCCAGGCTGGATGAGGCTGTGGGCAGCCTGCTCTAGGGTAGGGTGTCCCTGCCCATGGCAGGGGGGTTGGAACCAGATGATCCTTGTGGTCCCTTCCAACCTTGACTGATTCTGTGAAATAAATGGAAGAAAGTTTGGGTCCTTACATTGCACCTTGATTAAATATTTACTGACTGTTAATTTGGTGATGCTTTACAGCCAAGACTTATTATTTCAGGCACAAGGCAGTAGAAAAAAGGAGCTGAAGTGTCTGATTATGTCTATAGTTTCTAGCATCCTGTATGATCATACACGTTTATTAATCTTTGTCAGGAGGTTCAGAAACTATCACACAGTGATTAATGGTAAGTTGCAGAGGTTTCTGATAACTGAACTCCAAGGATTGTAGTTGGAAGCTGTTAGATGGCTACTTACACCTCCTTTGCCCTTGTGTGATCCATTCTGACTGCAGATGAGTGTTGAAGAATTGCTGGCTTTACATCTTTCAAGGATATTCACCATCCATCTCTCTCCTCACAAGGCTCACCATTTGAAGACCAGTTAGGCATTAATGAGAAGGTATCAATAGGTCAAGCACAGCTGCATCCATAATCTTTTCCCTATCCATGATTCACCGCAGTAGGGACTCTTTGGAATAAGAACACAAAAGGGCATGTGAAAATTGAAGATACAACATTCAGTGTCAAAGGTGTACAAAAAGGACAAAGACTGTTAGACAGTGAAATCCAGGCAGGAACTTTGTCCTGCACTCAGGCTTAGAGACTTCATCCAAGGCTACCTGCTTGAAAAAAAAACCACCTTTTTTTTTCCACTCTAAACTCAGAGAAAGCACATTCTGCTCTTCTGCCAGGCAACCAGCCACAAAACAAGGGCACACAGTCTCATGTTGTGCCAAAGGAGGTATAAGCTGGATGTCAGGAGGAAGTTCTTGCCAGAGAGAGTGATTTGCATTGGAATGGGCTGACCAGGGAGGTGGTGGAGTTGAACACCTGGAGGTGTTCAAAAAAAGCCTAGATAGGGCACTTAGTGCCATGGTTTGGTTGATTGGCTAGGGCTGGGTGATAGGTTGGACTGACTGAGCTTGGAGGTCTCCTTCAACCTGGTTGATTCTATGTTACATCAAAACAGAGTTAAAGAATGCATAATGGACAAGCTTATAGATCTGAAATGTAACTGCTCATCTTGCTCAGATAGAAAAGAAACCAAAAGGCATTTTCTTTCTGGTGTATCAGAACCCTTGTTCTTATTGTACGTTAAAGCAGCGCTTCTCTGCGGCTTTCAGAGGAGGAAAGCACTGCAAGGTCAGCTAATCTGCTCTTTTTGATCAGAGTGCCCATGCTATCAGGAAAGATAGTCTCACAAGCTGTGTTTGATGAGTTTTCAAAAATATAATCAGGATATTAGGGAGGAAATAGATCTGGGGGTGCTGATTGATACCCGCCTGAACATGAGCCAGCAGTGTGCCCAGGTGGCCAAGAGAGCCAATGGCATCCTGGCCTGCATCAGGAATGGTGTGGCCAGCAGGAGCAGGGAGGTCATTCTGCCCCTGTACTCTGCACTGGTTAGACCACACCTTGAGTACTGTGTTCAGTTCTGGGCCCCCCAGTTTAGAAGGGACATTGAGATGCTTGAGCGTGTCCAGAGAAGGGCGACGAGGCTGGTGAGAGGCCTCGAGCACAGCCCTACGAGGAGAGGCTGAGGGAGCTGGGATTGTTTAGCCTGGAGAAGAGGAGGCTCAGGGGTGACCTTATTGCTGTCTACAACTACCTGAGGGGTGGTTGTAGCCAGGGGGAGGTTGCTCTCTTCTCTCAGGTGGCCAGCGCCAGAACGAGAGGACACAGCCTCAGGCTGCGCCGGGGGAAGTTTAGGCTCGAGGTGAGGAGAAAATTCTTCACTGAGAGAGTCATTGGACACTGGAATGGGCTGCCCAGGGAGGTGGTGGAGTCGCCGTCCCTGGAGCTGTTCAAGGCAAGGTTGGACGTGGCACTTGGTGCCATGGTCTAGCCTTGAGCTCTGTGGTAACAGGTTGGACTTGATGATCTGTGAGGTCTCTTCCAACCTTGGTGATACTGTGAGACTGTGTGGCTAAAAAAAAAAAAAGCCTGGATGAGGCACTTAGTGCCATGGTCTGGTTGATTAGCTAGGGCTGGGTGCTAGGTTGGATTGGATGACCTTGGAGGTCTCTTCCAACCTGGTTGATTCAATGATTTGGGTAGATATCTTGGAGGGTTATACAAAGGTGCCTCAGTTTCTAATCTCCATGGATTACAATGTGATTTAGGCACATAAGTACTTTGAATTCATTTTTAAGAATGTCTCTGTTTTTTGGAACCTAAATACAATTTTAAATTTGACTCTCAGAAGTTACTTAAGGCAAAAAAAACCCAACTTCCAACTATGTGTTTGCATGATTGTGTTTCTAGTTAAGTAAATTACTCTCTGTTCCCACATTAAATAACTTTATGGTTATTAACTGAGCAAGGTCATTCTTCCATCCCTGGTGGGCATTTACCAACATAAAGAAAAAACTAAGAGATGGTTCAGCAGAGATGGTCATTACTGCAGTGACATTCCTATAGTAGTTCTGTTTGCAGTAGTCATTTCACTAGAGGCCAGGGAAGAAATTATTCCTCACATCACATGGTGTTAGCTTCTGCTGGGTTTGGATTACAGAATCACAATGGTAAGAAGATGGAATAGACCTCCAGAGATGAGATCTCCAGAGATCACAGAAGAGACCTCCAAGATCATCCAGTCCAACCTAGCACCCAGTCCTATCCAGTCACCTAGATCAACTAGTCCACCTCCCCTGCTAAAGGAGATTTGTTGAAGATTCACAGGAGGACATCTGGCCAGGTGTTCAAAGTCTCCAGAGCAGGAGACTCCACAACATCTCTCTTCCAGTGCTCCACCGTCCTCACAGTAAAAAAGTTTTTTTCTTATGTTTAAGTGATCCTCCTGTGTTCCAGTTTGTGTCTGTTGCCCCTTTTCCTATCACAGAGCAACACTGAAATGAGCTTGCCCCCATCCTCTTGACCCACACCACTTAGATACTTTAAGCCTTGGTAAGATCCCCTCTCAGTCTTCTCTTCTCCAAATTAAAGAGGCCAAAGTCTATATATTGACAGAAGATGTGCAAAGTGACTATCAGTGTTTTTTAGTTTTCCAGACAGGTGAATAATCCTATAGTATCTGTGAGATGTTCCAATGGGTAGAGAGAGCTGCCCTCACAAATATGAACAGGTCAAAAAAGCAGCTCATGTATTGCAGATGAAGAGGGGTGGAGGTCAAGAAGGCAGTTTCCCTAGTGAAGTGACCCACACTGCAAGAAAGTTTGAGGCTTGTTTTTCAGCATTGTGCTAAACAATGAGAATTAAAACTTCCATTAAATATCTGTTTTCCCTCCTTTGTTAGGAACATCAACAAAGAAAATAAAGTGAAATGTGTCTGATAAGAATTAAGATCTCTAGTAACATCCATCCATCTATCCATCCTCATTAATTCCCACCTACCTTAAGATGCCATCTTGTACCATAGCTAGAATAGAATAGAATCAATCAGGTTGGAAGAGACCTCCAAGATCATCCAGTCCAACCTAGCACCCAGCCCTATTCAGTCAACCAGACCATGGCA
>WAAF01016446.1:1637-39146 GCA_013400475.1 Tricholaema leucomelas
AACGTCATGAGGTTGGCCTGGGCCCACCTCTGCAGCCTGTCCAGGTCCCTCTGGATGGCATCCCTGCCCTCCAGCAAGTCAGCTGTGCCACACAGCTTGGTGTCATCTGCAAACTTGCTGAGGGTGCACTCAATTCCTCTGTCCATATCACTGACAAAGAACATGCCTGCCAGCAGAGAAGCTGGAAGAGAAAAGAGGAACAAAGCTGGTGCCTTAATGGACAGTGTTTGCTGGAGGCTCACAACTGAAGGAGCAGTCTGCTGACAGGCAGCAAGTCCACAGCAGCGCTAGAAAAGGTCAGCTAAGATGTAAACACTTGGGTTTGGTAGGAAATCATTCCCTGTGTAAGAAGGCCTGCCCCACTCTGTCTGTCCTGCAGCTTTCAGCAACCCTAAACTATATGCAGTCCTCTCTATATAAGGGGATTACCTAAAAAACATTTTCTTCCTGTTCAGTCTCCTACAGTGTGCCAGGTGGCATGGAAGGCAGAACAGTTGCACAAACTGCCCCTTTTATACGAGGCAGCATTTAAATCACAGCATTTGTTGAGCGTGGCCCCATTCCCACCAAAGTCAGTGGGTGCTCTTGAGCAAAGCTACCACGAGGAGATTAGGCCTTATGCTTTTGAGGCACTGTCCCGTTATGGTCCACACCTCAAATAGCTCTTTTCTCTAACAAACAAGCAGGGATAGATGGGAGCAAGCTGCTTCCCTGGCTGTTTCCTGCAGCACTATTTTATACCCACCGTCTGCCCACCCATCTGTTCAATCCCTGTTAGGAAAAATGAAAACCTTTCTGCTTTTTAAATGGGTGAAAAATGCCTCAAAAGAGGAATAGGTGCTGTGAGATCTCCAAGAAATAGCTGCCATGCTTTTCCTGATGAAATGAAAGAAACCCATGGAACCAAGGTCTGTGTTTGTTGGAGGACGTGGTCTTCTCTGCGCACTTTGTGAAAGCTGAGCTTTTAGTCAAGGATTCCCCAAAAAGCCACTGATCAGCTCTGGTGCCTCCATTTCTGGGGTCATAGCCTAATGCTGAAGCACTTAGTAGAGCACAGCTGCTGGTTGGTGCTTCATGAGGCCTTTGTCTGTAGACTGATCTGCAGATCTGCCACTAATGTTGGGGAGACCACCAGTGCTCTGGGAAGCACTTCACATCCGAACTGCTTGTGGTGGCATCCATCAGTTATTTGGTATCTCTGGCTCTCTACAGACCAGGCTTTGGCCACAAGAAAGTCTTTCTTTGGAGCTCTTGATCAAGCCCTGGCACACAGCCACTATAAGGCTGGCAGGCTCTTGTAACTTGGGAAACAAGAACAAGGCAGAGCTCAAAGAGAGGGATGAGGGGCAGGGAGAGTTGCATCTGTGAAGACTCATCCCCAGGCCCTGCATAGGCAAGCCCCAACATATAGCAGTGGCATTTGGTGACCCAGGGTAATGTCTTCTTCACCATATTATCAGGAGCTGCCTCTATTAAGAGGGACATTTTCTTGCAATGACTGAGACTAGTGCCTTAGAAAGGCTTCTAAGTCAGCAGATGATGGCAAGGATACCCTCTTAGTAAGGCTGTGGTCCTTCTGTAAGCTGGGAAAACAGAAAGGTTGGAAAGCAGGGAAGGGATTTTCTAAAGCAGCTAGATAAGGAGGTCCGTTAGGAAGCCCCTTGAAATGACGAGACAAGACTGCTTGGCACTGTGCCATGGTTTGGAGCAGCATATATCAAGCTGGCAAAGACTCAGCAGTATTCCTAGAGCAGGGAAAGAATTTAGTTGGTTTTAGATACAGTCATGAGGATCACCTTTAAGTAATCCAGATGCATAACCTGAAGGCTCATTGCTGGCTTTACAAGTAGCTGGAAAATAGTATTTGTGACCACTCCAAGGAGAACAAGCTAGATCTGGCTACACATAGGGAGTGACTCATGTTTTATGGCCTCTAATTCTTGCTCTTACAGTAATTACATCAGTTTATCCACCAAATATTCAGGAATGGGGGAGAAAGACCCTCCCCATGACAGGAGGGTCGCTGCTGCTGCAGCCACCTTGACCTGTGAACAGATGAAAGAGGGTAGAGAAGAATACATACTCGAGTGAAAACAGAGTCAACTGGAAAAGGACCTATAGAAATCATGTAATTCAGAGCTCTATTTGCCTTGTTATAAAAACAGCCAAGCTCAGACAATGTCTGTCTCAGGCAGCATCTTTATAAATGATCTAGTTTTAGATGGAGATCTGCTACTAGTCACAACCATTAATTTTCAAGTAAGGAAAAAAAGACAAGAGATGCTTGCTTGTTCATAGAGGGGGCTGGTGCTGAACTTTGTCTGTTCCTCACTTTTAATGAAGCCAAGACAGCCAAGCACTATGACTGCTTTTCATGCCATGACTAATGCCAGATAGTTTCACTGCAATCAAAGCTTATGAAACAGTCTCTCCTGTTAGGAGCTTGACTTAGGTTCTTCACAGGATGACAGGCTCACAGGATGTTAGGGGTTGGAAGGGACCCAAGGAGATCATCAAGTCCAACCCCCGCTGCCAGAGCAGGGCCACACAATCTAGCAAAAATCACAGAGGAACACGTCCAGACAGGCTTTGAATGTCTCTATGGAAGGAGACTCCACAACCTCTCTAGGGAGCCTTTACAGTCAAGAAGTTCCCCTTGTGTTGAGCTGGAACCTCCTGTGCTGCAGCTTCCATCCATTGCTCCTTGTCCTATCCCAGGGAGCAGTGAGCAGAGCCTGTCCCCTGCTCCTGACCCCCAGCCCTCAGATGTTTATAAACATTGATTAAATCCCCTCTCAGTCTTCTCTTCTCCAGACTAAGCAGCCCCAGGTCCCTCAGCCTCTCCTCATCAGGCAGTGCTCCAGTCCCCTAATCATCCTTGTAGCCCTTCACTGGACCCTCTCCAGCAGATCCCTGTCCCTCTTCAACTTGGGAGCCCAAAACTGAAGGCAGTATTCAAGATGGGGTCTCAGCAGGGCAGAGTAGAGGGGAAAGAGGGGAAGGAGAACTTCCCTTGATCTGCTGGACACATTCTTCTTAATACACCCTAGGATACCATTGGCCTTCTTGGTTCTTATCTAAGGAAAAGGAGTCACACACAACACAGAAATTAATTGTAGTTTGAATTACTGAATGTGGATTCAGAGTCCAATAAAAACTAAGTCATTGGGATTTGGGATGTTATTAAATACAAGGTTCAAATCAAACTGCTTGCCTTCTGTTGAGAGCCTTTTTCCATACAGAGGACATCTTGAGGCGTTAAAGACCAGGCTTGTCAGCAAACACTGTGTTGCACCAAAGGCTCATCCCCAGTTAGAAAAAGAAACACTAGAAGCTGTTGAGCAGGTACAATGAGCAGTAAAAGATGTAGACAAGTTTCTAGTTGAGAGAAAAATATCTGTTGTAAAATCAGACTGATTTTGTAGTGGCTTTCCAGTATCTGAAGGGAGCCTACAGGAAGGCTGGGAACGGACTACTGACAAGGTCTGGTAATGCCAGGAGGAGGGGGAATGGGTTTAAACTGGCAGAGGGGAGATTTAGACTGGATGTTAGGAGGAAGTTCTTTCCAGTGAGGGTGGTGAGACACTGGCACAGGTTGTCCAGGGAGGTTGTGGATGCTTCCTCCCTGGAGGCGTTTAAGGCCAGGCTGGATGAGGCCTTGAGCAGCCTGCTCTAGTGGGAGGTGTCCCTGCCTATGGCAGGGGGTTGGAGCTGGATGATCCTTGAGGTCCCTTCCAACCTAAACCATTCTGTGATTCTATGATTCTATGATCTGTGCTGGGAGAAGGTTGAGTACTGCTTCTGGTACAAAAGGTGCTAATATTACTAGTAAAAGGCTGATGCAACAACAATTACTCTGTTTTGTGCCATTTATGGACTGCAAGTCCCACTCTACAGCACTTCACAGTGCTGCAGGGCAGAAGGCAGCTATGAAGATGTAAAGTCAAATATTGGAAACTGTAGTATGTGCACAATGCAGCTCCATACTAAATATCTATACAAAAGAATCATAGAATCACAGAATCAGTCAGGGTTGGAAGGGACCACAAGGATCATCCAGTTTCAACCCCCCTGCCATGCCCAGGGACACACTACCCTAGAGCAGGCTGCCCAGAGTCTTATCCAGCCTGGCCTTAAATACCTCCAGGAATGGGACCTCAACCACCTCCCTGGGCAACCCATTCCAGGCTCTCATCACTCTCACGCTGAAGAACTTCCTACTCACATCCAGTCTGAATCTACCCATCTCCAGCTTTGCTCCATTCCTCCTAGTCCTGTTACTCTCTGATAGCCTAAGAAGTCCCTGCCCAGCTTTTTTGCAGACCCCCTTCAGATACTGGAAGGCCACAAGGTCGTCACCTGGGAGCCTCCTCTTCTCCAGACTGAACAGCCCCAACTCTTTCAGTCTGTCCTCATAGCAGAGCTGCTCCAGCCCTCTGAGCATCCTCATGGTCCTTCTTTGGACACACTCCAGCATCTCCACATCCTTCTTGTAATGGGGCCTCCAGAACTGGATGTAGTATTCCAGGTGAGGTCTCAGTAGAGCAGAGTAGAGGGGGAGAATCACCTCCCTGGCCCTGCTGGCTACACTTCTCCTGATGCAGCCCAGGCTTTGGTTAGCCTTCTGGGCTGCAAGTGCACTCTGCTGGCTCCTGTTGAGCTACTTGTCCACCAGCACCCCCAAGTCCCTCTCCTCAAGGCTGCTTTCCAGCCCAGCCTGCATTTGTGCTTGGCATTGCCTCGACCCAGATGCAGGACCTTGCACTTAATTAGTTTTCTTGAGGCAGACTACAGTGTTTCTGATCATTTTTAATCTTGAGCTTGCTTAATAGTACAGTCTTGAGTTAAATATAGTAGAGGTGTCGAGTTCAAAGGGAACATTCTGCAATCTGAACAGAGTGTATTTTACAAAAGCAGGTGAAATAACTGAGTGTTTCTTAGGTGATAATGTGGTGCTTTGAGAGGCCCCAGGTACCCTTAAGGAGACCACAAAGTCCTGTCCCAGGGGATGGACCTGCTCATCCCTGGAAATCGTAGTTTTGTTATTCAATCCCATAATCCTGCTATCACTTTAAAAGTGAGCAGCAAAGTCAAACCCCTCTCTTTTCTCCCCTCCTTTTGGATTTAAGGGGTGACCTCATTAATGTTTGTAAATATGTAAGGGGCGAGTGCCAACAGGATGGAGTCAGCCTCTTCTCACTGATGCCCAGCGAGAGGACAAGGGGCAATGGGTGCAAGTTGAGGCATAGGAGGTTCCATGTGAATCTGAGGAGGATTTTTTCCCTCTGAGGGTGACAGAGCACTGGAACAGGCTGCCCAGGGAGGTTGTGGAGTCTCCCTTTCTGGAGATATTCAAAAACTCTGCTCTCTGGAGATATTCCAGAACCATCTGGATACATTCCACTGCGATCTGCTCTAGGTGATCCTGCTCTGGCAGGGGGCTGGACCAGATGATCTTTTGAGGTCCCTTCCAGCCCTGCATTCCATGATTCTAAGATTCTATGATCTCTGGAGGAAGTCTTATCTGAGTAACTATGTAGGAGCAAACTTGCCAGCAGCCTCCAAGTCTACAACTGCAGCAAATTTCCAGCTGTGCAATTTATGGGCAGCTTGGGCCTAATGGGAGTCAATGGGGGTGGGAGGGGTGGGGGGAGAAAACCAACTTTGGGTTTTGGTCGTTTAGACTGGCTGAGGGGGAAGGTTTTGGGGGGAGTATTCATGTATCCTGCATCTGTATTAGGTGTTAAGAATTCATGTATGCTCTTTTCCTGCACATCTTGAAATGCACTTCTCTGTGTTCCTCTCCAGTTCAGTAAGAGTGGTTTTATTTTACTGCCTTCTTTTTTTGTTTAAGAAGAACAATCTACTCTGTTCCCTCTATCAACTACACCTGACAGATCCAAAAACTTTTGTTTATGAAATTGATTTCTTATCTGAGAAGAAAAAATAGAATCACAGAATCAGCCAGCTTGGAAGAGACCTCCACGCTCATCCAGTCCAACCTAGCACCCAGCCCTAGCCAGTCAACCAGACCATGGCACTGAGTGCCTCATCTAGGCTTTTTTTGAATAACTCCAGGGATGGCGACTCCACCACCTTCCTGGGCAGCCCATTCCAATGCCAATCACTCTCTCTGCCAACAACTTCCTCCTAACATCCAGCCTAGACCTCCCCTGGCACAACTTGACACTGTGTCCCCTCATTCTATTACTGGCTGCCTTGTAGAAGAGACTGATCCCACCTGGCTACAGCCTCCCTTCAGGTAGTTGTAGACAGCAATGAGGTCACCCTTGAGCCTCCACTTGGCTTCATGTAATGTGCAGGTATTGAACCTGGGCAGTCATTACAGGCCTGGAGGCTTGGAGTTTGAGTTTCAAGCTCTGGGGTGTATTATGGGCTAAATGAGATCTTCTGCTCTGTGGCTAAGACTCTAATTGCCACTGTCAGCACTGTATGGCTGCAGCTACCACCCATCTCCAGCAGATATAAATATATGTGCAGAAAACAGTTAAAAAAAACCCCTAATGTGTGCAGAGGAAAACAAAAATAGCTGGAAGCCTTTAAAGAGAGAGAGTTGTATTAAGATAGAAGTTCCTGACTCCCACAGCAAATAACAGCTTTTCAAGAGGATTTTCTTCTCTCCTGTGTTGGAAGCCACTCTGTTAGATAATTGCTGTGTTCCAGCCAAACGATGCTGCTGCACAGCTCCTGGAGATTTTCTGGGGCTTATTTGTGCAGGGAGTTTGTCCATGTTATAAGGGCTGCAGATAAAATAACAGGAAACTTCTAGCATTCCATCTTTAATGCTGGACATACTGTTGGGTCTTAAAACACATGTTTGCTGACAAGCTATCAGTACAATTCTAGTACCCAGCACAAGCAGTCGTGCTAGAGACATGTTTATTTCCCTCTGGAATAGGAGGGTTCATTATTTTGTCTTTGCTATTAAACTGGGATTTCTCTATTTAGAGTGCAGACAAGCTAAAAAAGCAGTGAAGTAGTTTTCTTCTAGACTAGGGAACTACGAGAGCAAGTAAGGAGCTAAAGTATTTTTTCTTTCCTCACTGGTCTGCTGCTGCTTCTAATGGTGATGGAGGAGTACAGTCTGCAGTCTGCTCTCTGAGTGGTTTGATAGGAAGCATGTAGTGTGTAGGAGGACAAGCCATAAGCTGTGTTTGTCAAGCTGAGACACAAAATAAATGAATAAAACAAGTTGCAGCTCTTTGCAACAGCCTCCTAATGACTCTACAGCTGAGTGGAGAAGGGACAGTGCAGCATCTCTTGTAGGGCTATTGTCCCAGTCCGGAGGAGTCTCTGCTATGGGAGATTCGGATTCTCAAACACAGAATTAAGGCACAAACTGTGTCAAACGCATAGGTTAGCTTTATTGCATTCACATGTGTCACGGAGGGGCTGTAGGCCCGACAATAGGCTTATTTCTATTCCTGACCTTGTTTTTGCCCTGCCTGGACATGCTCACCTACCCCAGACAGAGGCAAGCACGTTGAAGGCGCATGGGGGTACAATGGGCCTGGCACCACTCTGTCTGGCTGCTCAGGGCCCACGGGGCAGTCACACTGCATCAGCTCACGTGTTGGGCCTGTGGGTTGCTCCTGCTTTGCCCATGTTTGGGGTACAGGACCTGGGGACCTTTCCAAACATGGCATGTCCCTGCCTGACGACAGAAGCCTATTGGGCAGTGCTATGGCCAACAAACCCATCCATCTCCATACACTGCTTATACATGGAGCAATCTAAGTAAACGAGGCACCCTCCTTTGCCTTTGGGACCCTGCTTTTGCCTTTGGCTTTTGCCTATTGCCTCCTGTTTTTGGCTTTCGCCACCCTCTTAATTCTCCTCCCGCCTAACTTCTGCCTAAGGCTATTGCCTTTGTCCCACGGCAACCTGCATCGATCAGCGGATGATCAAGCAAGGCACTCCCGGCAGCTCGCCACCTTCGCCTGTTGCTTTAGCCTGATCTTCTCAGACAGCGCGCCCCAGAACCCCAAGAACTGTTATCCCCACGGGGATCAACTCCGTGACTTCCCTCATCTTATAATTTGGGGAGCACAGATACCCAAACTCCGATTCGTGAGTACTCAAACTCTCTTATTCAAGTTGCAAATGACCTTTATTGACTCCACCACTGGCACTTTCTGCCACAAGACTCTCTGATTTGAGCAGTTGGAGCTTCTCTAAAACCTGTACCAAATTGTTTGATTCAACTGTAAATATGGCAGGGGGTTGGAGCTGGATGATCCTTGAGGTCCCTTCCAACCTAAACCATTCTATGATTCTATGATTCTATGATTCTATGATTTGTGTGGGTTTACTGTATATAAGTTTGGGGAAATTTTTTTGTATATATTAATAAATTATTTAATAACAATCAAATCGGCCTCGGATCTCCCCAGAATTCAAATTAAACCCCTGTACAACAACATGACATACACACACGAGGATAGGGAGGGATGAGGAGAGGGAAAGAATGAGAGAGGCAGGGGAGAGAAGAGAAGAGAAAGAAAAGCAAGCAATACCCGCCCGCAGAGAGAAGAAAGGTCACTCTGGAGTCATTCAGCATCCCAAAAGTCCGTTTGAAGAGAGTGGGTGGGTGGGGAGCGCTGTCTGCAGGTCGCAGCTGCTCTTCTTTCCCCAGGCTGCCTCAGGGAATGTGCAGGTTTGTCTGAGAATCACTTGGCATTTTCCAGGAGTGATTTGCTTAGCCAGGCCTGTTGTCCAGTTGTGTTGGGCATGCTGGGTGTGGTAGGGGGTTTCCAGAGTTGAGCCTCCCTGGTCCATCTGGTTTCTCTGAAATGATGACTGCTGCTGCTAAACCAGGAGCTGCTAGACTGTGGCTGGGTCAGAATCAGCATCACCTGGCACAACAGGAACCTTCACCTCCTATGTGTGTTAGGTGACAGGAGCTCAGTTCCAGGTGTGGTAGCCCAGAATGGTGGTTTTTCAGTCCATGGTCCCCTGTGAGCATGCACAAGCTCACTCTAAATTCCTCGGCTGATTTCTTGTTCAAATGTTGCATTCTGGGGAGCTCCTGGGGGTCTGAGCTCATGCAGGAGGGGATTTTTGGGACAGTGAGAGTACAGAGAGGATGCTCACTTAGCACTTCTCAGAAATTTAGCTCAAAACAAGGTTTTTTCCTGAGATGTTGGGACACATTGTTTATCTCAGTATCTGACAGCTATTTTAATCAGCTGGCCCAAGTGCCAAAGTGAATCTCCACCATTTTGCTGGCAAGCTTGTTTAAATGCAGGCGATACTTAGTTTGTTCAGCAGAATGAGTTATAAGACCACAGAGTGTGAGGCAAATTTGTCACTATTTGCAGTTATGACAAGGTCTGGTACAGTAGCTTGGTACTGTGGCAGGAGTCTGAGTGTGCCAGGTCTTAATAGGCTCCTGATCAGTTCCCAAGAGTGTGTTAGGGCAGCATTTACTTCACTGTAGCAAATCACTGGCACCACAGTCTGGATTCACCTGGTCAGGGTACAGCTAAGATTTTTGTCCTCTTGACTCGGGGTCAAACTGTGAATCCTGATAAATAATGCCAGCAGGATCTACCCTTCTCCAGTTGCATAAGTGTTAAGGAGGGGATTAGGTTTGAACCTGGGTTTGGGGTGAAATGCAATGAGGCCAACGTAAAAGTTATGAAATTATTTATTAGTATATACAGAGAAAACTTGCCCAAACTTATTTACAACTAACCCACACAAATTGGACTGGATGATCTTGGAGGTCTCTTCCAACCTGGTTGATTCTATTCTATTCTATTTGCAGATGGAATTAAGCTGGGAGAGAGTGTTTATCTGCTGGAGGGTAGAAATGCTCTATAGAGGGACCTCAACAGCTTACACAACAGCATTACACAACCTGGGCCCTGGGCAGGCCAGACTTTATGGTGCCAGGCCCTTTGTGTCCCTTTGAGTCTGTTTTTTAGGTAAACATAGAATCACAGTATCACAGTCCACAGTATCACCAAGGTTGGAAGAGACCTCATAGATCATCAAGTCCAACCTGTTACCACAGAGCTCAAGGCTAGACCATGGCACCAAGTGCCACGTCCAATCCTGCCTTGAACAGCTCCAGGGACGGCGACTCCACCACCTCCCTGGGCAGCCCATTCCAGTAGCCAATGACTCTCTCAGTGAAGAACTTTCTCCTCACCTCAAGCCTAAATTTCCCCTGGCACAGCTTGAGGCTGTGTCCTCTTGTTCTGGTGCTGGCTGCCTGAGAGAAGAGAGCAACCTCCTCCTGGCTACAACCACCCCTCAGGTAGTTGTAGACAGCAATAAGGTCTGCCCTGAGCCTCCTCTTCTCCAAGCTAAACGATCCCAGCTCCCTCAGCTCCATCATAGAATCACAGAATGGTTTAGGTTGGAAGGGACCTCAAGGATCATCCAGCTCCAACCCCCTGCCATAGGCAGGGACATCTCCCACTAGAGCAGGTTGCTCAAGGCCACATCCAGCCTGGCCTTAAACACCTCCATGTATAAGCCTATTTGGGCCTATGGGGCCTCCACGACAGTGGGGCTGCCCGAGAACTCTTTTCCTTAAATGACATGTGCTGGGTCGCAGTCAGTGGCTTCTTAACACTGCTTGCAAAAAGTTACAGATGTAGCAGGATAAAGCATCTCACCTTCACTCTAAGGATAATTTTTTCCTGAAAATAGAAAGTGTTTGCTTCATCCTCGTGCAAAAACTCAGACAAAGTAAACTTCTTAGGCCATTAACGTTCTGATCTCTAACATGAAGCTAGCTGCTGCTGGCTCCTTTTATAGAAAGAGGGTTTTCTAGAGAGTGATTCATCTCCTCTGAAGAAAGACAACTAATGTAGGTCAAATTAATTGTGCTTTGGAGGCATCTATTTTTCTCCTTGACTATAAAGGGAGCTTGGGGTGAGTAACTCAGGCACCTTAAAGTGAAACACCTAAGCCAGGGAGGCAGATGAATCTTGCTTGGAACAGTGAGCCAGAGAAAGCTCTGTGGCAGGGAACTGTGATAAGCCTTGCTGGTAGGCAGACCTCACCAGTGTAGATGCTTACTGTATACACGATTAATATTGTGCTAGTTTGAGCCTAGCTAGAATGCTTTGGTGAGAAGAATTAGATCATGGGCTGAGAAACGAAAACAGTGCTGATGTCTACTTCCTTCACAGTCTTGCTGAGATGTATTAGAGTTAAAAGCAAAACAGAGATAAGGTCACTTCACTAGGCACTTCGCTCTGGGCTTTGCTCTTGGCTCTTTGCCTGCTGGGGAGCTGGGGATGCTGGCTGAACTCCATCTTGCTTTCTAACCTCACCCTCCATTTGCTTTGGCTGATTCACCTTTGCTTCTTAATCCCCCTGGCTGAACCTCCATTCTTCCTTGGGACCGGGGTACGGTTGAGAGGGGTAGGGGGAAGGTGAGGGGGAGGTTGAGAGCCCCTCCTGGGGACTCAGGTTTCTGGGAGGGCTGTTGTGTTTCTGTATTACTTTTACCCTGTCTATGTCTGTCTATAACTGTATCTACTGTAACTATCTGCTTGTATATTGTGCCAGCTGTAAATGTAAGCTTCATTCATATTTCCAGAGCCATCTGAGTCTAGTCTGGGTGATTTTCTAAAGTGTGTCGGGGGGTGGGGGACACCCAAACCACCACAAATATCTATTTTATATCATTGACTGACATATTGATAATCCTTCCTACAAAATTTGTCTCTCTGGCTTTATGGTGCCTGCATTTTTTTCCTCCATATTCTTGAATGAGGTCTTCCTTCTCTGTCTCACTATTCTTGGTTTTCCCTCTTCTTCACTCTTCCTTTAAGTTTCTCCTGGCTACCTCTTTCTCTCAAACCATCAAAAAGCAAAAAGACCTCTATAAGTGCCCAATGCAGAATTGGATGAGCTCATAATTCATCCCACAGTGAAGAGTTTCAGGGAGCTGTAGTTGCACAGAGGAGGATGCGGGAGTTTGGTCACTGGGCTGGCCTTGGTGCTACTAGAAGCACTCCAGTATGAAAGACTGATAGGATTTATTCCTTGTCTGATTTGGCAGCTTATATCTCCTGTTTTTCTGCCAAAGGGAACAGCCTCCCCCTTCTGCAGATGGAAGCAGCAGCTTGAGAAACTGGCAAATCCTATTCTGAACAGGGAGAAGACAAGTCTGTCCAGGAGGAACGCAACTGGGACTGCTGCAGACACTCTTTCTCAGACCAGAGACTATTTAAGCAAGCAACTGCTCAGGGACAGGTATCTGTATTAAAAAAAAAAAAAAAAAGTATATTAGCTTCTTTGCAAGGGTTTTAGGTAATTTCTGTTTGCAATTTCACTTGCAATTTGCTGTACCTACCAGAATACGGATCACAAGTTCTGCACATTCCTGTCATAGACCCTGGGAAGATCTTCCTCAAGGTCATCTCTCTTTAAAAGCAATCTTTTCTAATATCCCGAGTGACTAATGGTGTTCTAATTTACGTTCTTTGACTTAATTGATTTGTCAGCCCTACCACAGTCCCAGATTTCCAACAAACCAAAATGTAGCAGTTAAAAAAAGAGAGAGAGAGAGAGAGAGAAACATGTATGAGAGATAAAAGGTCTTATCAGGTGCTCTGTAATACATTTGTATAAGTGTGCTGTATGAGTCCTTGGAGAGATTAAATGGTTAGGTTTTAATTGATGCTGACATAATATAGTCACGAGAGAGACAGATCCTTCTGGCATGTAAATCGTTACAATTTCACTGACCAGCCCTGAGCTTCATGAACTCACACAAACTGAGGATTAGGTTCATGAGGTCTGACTGAATCTCCAAGAGTTCACTCTAAATGGACCTTGCTGTATTTATGGCTGGCATTAAGGAGCTCTAGGTCATTTGTTTTAGTGGAGCAACCCTTTTATAATGTTCAGCTTTCGCTTTCTCTATTTTTCCATTAGCCATCCCATTAGTTTTTCTTGTCTGTGTCTTAGTTTAGTGGCACTAATTTTGCTTATCGATAAAAGATTTTGAAATAGGGCAAAGTGTCTTATGCATGACATAATTGTATCATTTGCTACAAATGGAAACCAGTCTCCTGTTGCTTATTTGCACCACATTAGCTCTTACAACCTTAACTAGGTCATGGCCCCCACTGTATGGGAGTGGTATGCCATAAGAATCCCTGAAGCAAAGGACCTAAAACTACAGAGATAAGAAACAGCAGCTGAGGGAAGCAAAAGAACAGGGAGGAAATTAAAAGATCTATACAGGCATGAAATGCAGACTCTAATTTCTATCTGGGCTACTCCTGGGTGTATTAAGCTGCTGAGTAGTAATGATAGCATCTCTGTTATTTACTCTTCCAGTAAGGCTGGCCTGAACAGAATTTAAATTTCAGAGCACTACATGCTAATTGTGTTTCTTCTACCCACTTGCCTTTTCTCCTGGATTTGGGAAGCTTTATGACATACTTTCTATTAGTTTAAGTTCTTGGCTGAATGGGACTGTTTGGCCTGGAAATATTGAACTCAAAAGATCAGCCTGTTTCACAGCATCAAGGAAGTCAAGGCCAATTGCCTGGGTAATGACCTCAGAACAAGGTGCTCCGAATTATTATGGTGCTCCAGTTGATCTTTTGCCCTTCTAACAGGCACTGATGGATTGAGAGAAGCCAGTCTGAAGTCATCATAACCTCAAAGTCATTTTCCATCACTGGGATGTCATTCAGGAAGTTTTGTCTAGAATCTCTTCTCATTTTTCACTGATGCTTCCTGCTGTTTCTGTTATTTATTGCAATAACCTGCATATTGTGTATTGTCATCTTTCCTGCTACCCATTTTCCTCATCATTAACCTCACAGACTTCTAGTGTCTATGATGCTAGCTCAAAATTCTTGAGGTCCAGGGATTAAGAGGTTTCTGTCTAGCTCAAACTTTATTTGCTGTTGTCTGTATGATGGACCAGAATGTTGTAAAGCAGTTGTGGTGCCTAGTACATGAGGACACTAAGGTCAATGTAGTTTTAAGGTGATGACACATTAAGTGAATCATAGAATGGTTTGGGTCCTCTAGCCCAACTCTCTGACTAACTGAATGTCTCAGTTCTAATTTATATTTCCCAGAGACTCAAATATAGTTAACAGAACCAGTAACAATTTATAGGATGCCTTTCTCTCTTCCCCCTTCTTTCCCAAAGAAAAGGAATTAGATGTAGAGAGAGGAAAAGTAAACACACCCAAATAAATAATCTCACTGCGATTTGGAAGTTAAAAGAAGAAAATTTTAACAATAAATAAAAGGTATTTGAGGTAGGGAAGTTACAAAAGGTATAGGGAAGGGAAAACAAGATACAAAATAGGTAAATACAACCAGATTTTGGTGGCAATGGTTTGTCTGCCTCATGGGTTATGCCCATGTGGTAAAATAAAAAGTAACAGGAACAGGAAGATCATAGAATAGAATAGAATCAACCAGGTTGGAAGAGACCTCTAAGCTCATCCAGTCCAAACTAGCACCCAGCCCTGTCCAGTCAACCAGACCATGGCACTAAGTGCCTCAGCCAGGCTTTTCTTGAACACCCCCAGGGATGGTGACTCCACTGTCTCCCTGGGCAGCCCATTCCAATGGCAAATCACTCTCTCTGTGAAGAACTTCCTCCTAACATCCAGCCTGTATTTCCCCCAGCACAACTTGAGGCTGTGTCCCCTTGTTCTGTGGCTGGTTGCCTGGGAGAAGAGACCAATCCCCACTTGGCTACAGCCTCCCTTCAGGTAGTTGTCGACAGCAATGAGAATGTTGCAACAGATGAAAGAATGTAAAGCAGGAACTTGCAGTTTTTGTCAATCCTTGCTTATCTAGTTGCCAGATGATGCTGTCAGGCAAGAAGGCAGGGTGAGAGAGAGATACAGGAAGTTCTTCTGTGTTTTTTAGGGATCTTAGACAGCAAGTGGGAGTGGGCTAACCACCGCACCTGGTAGTGTTCAGATGCACCTCTGGGAAGGGGTCAGAAGGACCTGGGGTCAGAGTCAAGACCACTTCCCCAAGAGGGTTAACCCTTTACACTGAAGTAATTGTATCTCCATGATACTGCACCTCAGCCAGTAGTCATGACCAACATGTTCTGGCCACACATGTGCTGTACTCTACCACATTCTTGAAAATCCATGCTGGCCACCTTCTTTACAATGTTAACCTAGTCCAGTTTGCAGACCTTCTTACACCAACACATTCAAAACTGAACTATTTCAGGAGACAACATACTGGGGATAAACTAATTCTTCTATTTTCAAAATACAGCTCTGCAAAATCTCCCTTTCCTTCCCCGCCCCCCCACCCCCCCCATATCTATCATTATAAATTGTTATGAGTTTGTATATAAATGCCTAAATCTATAATTGGTATCTTTCACCACAGGCTTACAGGATGTTAGGGGTTGGAAGGGACCCAAGGAGATCGAGTCCAACCCCCCTGCCAGAGCAGGACAATCCTATCTAACACAGATCACAGAGGAACACATCCAGACAGGCCTTGAAAGTCTCCAGAGAAGGAGGCCCCACAACCTGTCTGGGGAGCCTGTTCCAGTGCTCTGTGATCCTTACAGTAAAGAAGTTCCCCCTTGTGTTGAGGTGGAACATCTTTTGCTGCAATTTTCACCCATTGCTCCTTGTCCTATCCCAGGGAGCAGTGAGCAGAGCCTGTCCAGCCCCTCCTGGCAGCCCTCAGATGCTTATAAACATTTATCAAATCCCCTCTAAGTCTTCTTTTCTCCAGACTAAACAGGCTGAGGGAGCTCCATGACCCTCAGCCTCTCCTCATCAGCCATGCCCTCCTGTCCCCTAATCATCCTCATAGTCCTTTGCTGGACCCTCTCCAGCAGATCTCTGTCCCTCTTCAACTGGGGAGCCCACTGCTCTTTCTAGAATTTGTATTTACCAGAGCACAACCTCTATTGATGTTCGTGCTTCAGAGGAAAGGCAGGCAGCAAAAAAAGTGAGGTAAGTGTGGTGCCTGTGCGTAAATAACTGAATCACCCAGACACATATCTTCATAACTGGAGCTGCTGCAAGAAGAGATTTTTATGGTTGGTTGTTATTTTTTTTTTCTTTGTCTATAAATCAATACTTATTTCATCCAAAGCAGCAGGATTCAGTAGTCACATGTTTCCAGGTTGAAAAAGCTTCAGAAACCAATCTCATTCCTTTCCTGAGCTTTGCAGAAAGAGGATAGTTTCCATCATAAATACTTGTAGGAATGTAAGGCCATGCATATGAAAGTATGAGTTACTTCAGGATATGTGAACTGCTCCCTTCTAGAAATTTAGCATGGCTATGAAGCTATGAATTTAAGTGGATGATCCTGGTGGATGTGTAGTGATTAGATGTCATGCTGAGGGATTTGGTTTAGTCAAGGACTTGTGTTGCGGAGGCAGGGAATTAACGTGGCCAGGTCAGGAATATATATAAAAATAGAATTATTTTATTTTCCTGAAACCTTGACCCTAAAACTATATACAGAAATTAATTTTGTTTAATTAGCAGACTCAGTTTCATTGAGAATATCTTACAAAGGATACTATAGATAAATTTGGCTATTTAGGAAGTCAGGAGTTGGAAAAGGCTAAGCTATAAACACAGCTTTCCCCCACTATTAATCAGGCTGAGCAGAAAGTTTACTCACAGGCGAGCCAGGCTGGCTGAGAGAAGGGGCGGCCCAGATGCCTGGCAGCTCTCTCTCTCTTTCAGAAGACATCCCAGGCTGGTTAAACCTATTAAGCTTGCACAAGGTGCTTACCGTGGGGAGCTGCCCAAAGCAGGGATGGTCTGGTCCCTCAGGAGCTTGTCCTTCACAGCTTCAGGGGACTGTCTCTGCAGGAACCATTCAGGCAGGGAAGAACTCTAAGATGGGCATCCCAAGGTGGGAACTACCCCAATATTTATACCTTTCCTAGACAAAGAGCTGATTTACCATTTCCTAGACATGAAGACCACAGCCAATCACCAGCCCGATTCCAGCGTGGGCGTCTGCACGGGGCACCCCTCATGCCGGAAGGACCCTTTGCTTTCCCCCCACTTCAAGCCTGTAGGGCAGGGGGTGGGGGCAAACAGGTTTTTCACACCTTTCCTCTCCCACTCAAACCATGGAGGCAAAGGACTTTGGGGTATCCAGGACAATTTATCAGTGTGAAACTAATGATTGATGGTCTTGAAGGTCTTTTCCAATCTAAGAAATTCTGTGATTCTGTGATTCCGTTTTTTTTTTAGCTGGCACCAGGACTCCATTTACATTTACATTTCTATTCAGTAATTCTTCTCTGAGTGGTTCTTTTTCAGTCCCTAGGAGTATCTCTGGAAATACCAGCAAATTCTCACATAATGAATGAATTTTGCAATATCATACCTTAGGGACCAGATAAATATAAAATAAACCCCCACATAACCTTAAAATCAAATGACTAATTCTTGAGTTTACTTAGATGTGCTAGTTTGAAGCTAGCTAGAATGGTTTGCTGAGAAGAACTAGATTATAGGCTGAGAAATTAAAACAATGGTGAGGTCTACTTCACTCATAGTCTTGCTGAGATGTGTAGAAAGGAAAAGCAAAACATTAGATAAAGTCACTTTGCTCTGCACTTGGATCTGGGCTGTGATCTTGGCTCTTTGCGGGCTGCAGAGCTGGGGCTGCTGCCTGAACTCCATCTTGCTTTCTAACCTCACCCTCCATTTGCTTTGGCTGATTCACCTTTGCTTCTTAATCCCCTTGGCTGAACCTCCATTCTTCCTTGGGACTGGGGTAAGGTTGAGAGGGGTAGGNCCATACAAATTTTCTTCTTAAAGGAAGAAAAAAAATCCCATCTTATATCTGCTAATTGTGGTACATTTTGACCTCACATGTACCTTACAACAATAGGTCCTAATTCATGTGTAAAATTGAAAGAGGAAAGAGTGTCTGTTTGAGGACAGACCTGGTGAGGTATTGAATTAGTTTGGGCAACTAATGAGGCAGGATTTATAAACTATGTAGTTATTTTATTTCCAAAAATCCCTGCCCACAAACTCTATACAAAGCAGTTAAATTTGGATTCCAATTTGGTCAGGAAAACTTTCACAAGGATGCTTATAGGCAATTCATTAATTCAGGAGAATCAGAAAATTGGAAAAATTTAGCCACAAAATGGCTTTGCCCCACTTATAAATAGGCAGCTTGGAGCCCTAGGGAAAGTCTGTTCTACTCACAGTGGTGGAGTAGAAATTTTGAGATAGTCCCTGGCTCTTTTTGAGGCAGCATTGAAACTGCTCAGCATCTTGATAGCCACTGAGAGGCTTCTAGATCTTCCCAGGCTCTAGCAAGTTGCTGGGAAAGAGACAATCTCTGACCTGATCCTGATTCCTCTTGGCACAAAGGTTGGTGGCACTTCTCACCATGTCATGAAGCACTTAATGCCCTCTCCTGGTAAATTTAAGACACTTATTTTTCCAGGTAGTTCAAGCCCAAAACATCAAGGCTAAGATGGTCTCAAGCATAAGGCAAAGCAGAACACTTTGTCCAAGCTGAGAGCAGTGAAGCAGGGCAGGGTAGAGTAGAATGTAGAGCAGAGCTGCACACATGGAAGCAGAGTAGTGAGATAGAAGCAGCACAACAGCTTGCTCCATTTATATTATTTGCTTGAGTGTAATGGCTTCTTTGGCCACAGAGATTCAGCAATCACAATAGCATTTGCAAAACTGACCATACCAGTGAAACCAGGGCTTGCTTACCCTTACTTGGGCAAGACACTTACAAATGCATAAACACCTGTGGGTACCTGTTTACACCTGTGGGTACCTGTTTATCACTTTAGGAAGGGACTGTATCCAGTTCTGGGCCACTCAATTTAGGAGGGACATTGAGATGCTTGAGTGTGCCCAGAGAAGGGCAACGAGGCTGGTGAGAGGCCTTGAGCACAGCCCTAGGAGGAGAGGCTGAGGGAGCTGGGATTGTTTAGCCTGGAGAAGAGGAGGCTCAGGGCAGACCTTATTGCTGTCTACAACTACCTGAGGGGTGGTTGTAGCCAGGAGGAGGTTGCTCTCTTCTCTCAGGCAGCCAGCACCAGAACAAGAGGACACAGCCTCAAGCTACGCCAGGGGAAATTTAGGCTTGAGGTGAGGAGAAAGTTCTTCCCTGAGAGAGTCATTGGCTACTGGAATGGGCTGCCCAGGGAGGTGGTGGAGTCGCCGTCCCTGGAGCTGTTCAAGGCAGGATTGGACGTGGCACTTGGTGCCATGGTCTAGCCTTGAGCTCTGTGGTAACAGGTTGGACTTGATGATCTGTGAGGTCTCTTCCAACCTTGGTGATACTGGGAGACTGTGATACTGGCCCAAGCCTTTGTTTTCCTCTTGCTCTTGCTTCCCCCATCAGTAGAAGGGTGGGGCAAGCCAGGACATGTTTTAGGGCTATTAGCCTTCCAGGACAGGTGTGCTAAGAGAAGTTTTGCAGTCTCCCTGGATAAATAATGACCTGAAGCATTCTGAGGTTTCCAAAAAGCATTCCAATTCAATTTCTAGTTTCAGTCGTAATGCCGTTTGAAAAGTCTTTTGTATTTCCTATATTCTTGTAGACAGTGCAAAATGTCCCTAGGAAGGAACAAATCTCTATGTCAGAAGTAATTCACCAAGAGAGATAATTTTCCATTTATTTGTTTTTCAGATTGTTCAAATGTGCAGCACAGGCATTATCAAATCTCTGGGGACACAGACTCTTTCAAATCACACTTGGATGGTAAGCATGGTCATTAACATGCTGTATTATTTAGCCAAGACAGTGGGATTATAACAAAAAAGCACTGATAAGTATTATTAGACCAGAATTTATTATTGGGAGAATCAGGAACAGAAGTTAGTGGATGCTTTTAATAATGACAATAATAAAAAATCATACAGCTTGCCCAGAGAGGTGGTTGGGGCCCCATCCCTGGAGATAGTCAAGGTGAGGCTCAACAGGGATCTGGGCAACCTGATCTAGTTTAGGATGCCTCTGCTGATTGCAAAGGGAGTTGGACTCAGGCCACACCTTGAGTGCTGTGTCCAGTTCTGGGCTCCTCAATTCAAGAGAGATGTTGAGATACTGGAAGGTGTCCAGAGAAGGGCAACAAGGCTGGTGAGGGGCCTGGAACACAAACCCTGTGAGGAGAGTCTGAGGAAGCTGTGAGTGTGCAGCTGGGCGAAGAGAAGGCTCAGGAGTGATCTCGTTGCTATCTACAACTGCATGAAGGGAGGCTGTAGCCAGCTGGGGTTGGTCTCTTCTCCCAGGCAAACAGCAACAGAACAAGGGGACACAGTCTCGAATTGTGCCAGGGGAGGTCTAGGCTGGACGTCAGGAGGAAGTTGTTGGCAGAGAGAGTGATTGGCATTGGAATGGGCTGCCCAGGGAGGTGGTGGAGTCACCATCTCTGGAAGCATTCAAGCAAAGCCTGGATGAGGCATTTAGTGCCATGGTCTAGTTGATTGGCTAGGGCTGGGTGATTGATTGGATTGGATGATCTTGGAGGTGTCTTCCAACCTGGTTGATTCTGTGATTACATGACTAGATGACCTTTAAAGGTCTCTTCCAACCCAGGTGATTCTATATGATACCCTCAGAAGTCCTGTGCTACTTCCTTTCAAAAAATTAGTTTATGGAAGACTATTTTAAAGCTTTCTGTATGAAGCAATAGATCAATTTGTCTGCTAAACTTCTTGTGCAGCAATTAATTCCCATTCCATTTAACTGCTATAAATCTCAGAGTTGCTCACAGGAGTTTACACAATGTCAATTCTTCAGATGTTCATTCATATACTTAGAAACATCCTGGGGTGTGCATTAGTCTAGTGGCTGGCAAGCTGTAATGACTCTGCTTCCAGCATACACTTGGGCAAATGAAGGTATGATCAACAAGCAAATGAAGATCACATACACTTATCAGAAGACAAACATCAAAGTGAATTCCACCTTGCTTAGCTTTTCCCTTTTCTTCCTGATTCTAACCTTTTATCAGCCCATCACAGCATAAAAATTATGATCCTGGTATTTTGGGCTTTTTTAGTTTAACAAAGGCTTGAGAAGAAATGAGAATCCCACTTCCTGTTTGGAGAATGATCAAGAGAGGATCAATTCTATCCCCACTTGATTCAGGCTTCGTTGAGAGCATTTTGTCTCAGTATTCAGGAGATTTACATTAGTTAATATACAGACAAATAAAAAGAGACTGTCTGCCACAACAAGCTCCTACTCAAGCTGGCAGCTCATGGCTTGGACAGATTCACTATGATATGGGTCAAGAACTGGCTGAAGGGCCAGGCCCAGAGAGTGGTGGTGAATGGTGCTACATCCAGTTGGCAGCTGTCACTAGTGGTGTTCCTGAGGGATCAGTGCTGGACCCAGTCCTGTTCAATATCTTTTATCAATGATCTGAACCAGGGGATTGAGTCCAGCATCAGTAAGTTTGCAGATGACACCAAGCTAGGAGCAGGTGTGAGAATGTTGGAGGGTAGGAGAGCCCTGCAGAGGGATCTTGGCTGGATGGATGGGCAGAGGCCAATGGGATGACATTTAACAAGGACGAGTGCAAGGTTCTACACATTGGCCACAACAAACCCAAGCAGAACTACAGGCTGGAGACAGAGTGGCTGAGAGCACTCAGGCAGAGAGGGACCTGAGGGTGCTGGTAGATAGTAGCTGAAGATGAGCTAGCAGTGTGCCCAAGTGTGTTCCTGTACCAGGAATAGTGTGGCCAGCAGGAAGAGGGAGGTTATTCTGCCCCTGTACTCAAGACTGGTCAGGCCACACCTTGAGTGCTGTGTCCAGTTCTGGGCTCCCCAATTCAGGAGAGATGTTGAAGTGCTGGAACATGTCCAGAGAAGAGCAACAAAGCTGGTGAGGGGCCTGGAGCACAGCCCTGTGAGGAGAGGCTGAGGGAGCTGAGTGTGTGCAGCCTGCAGAAGAGGAGCCTCAGGGCAGAGCTCATTGCTGTCTACAACTACCTGGAGGGAGGCTGTAGCCAGGTGGGTTTGGGCTCTTCTCCCAAGCAACCAGCAACAGAACAAGGGGACACAGTCTCAAGTTGTGCCGGGGGAAGTATAGGCTGGATGTTAGGAGGAAGTTCTTCACAGAGAGAGTGATTGGCATTGGAATGGGCTGCCCAGGGAGGTGGTGGAGTCGCCATTCTTGGAGGTGTTCAAAAGGAGCCTGGATGGGGCACTTAGTGCCATGGTCTAGCTGATTGGCTAGGGCTGGGTGATAGATTGGACTGGATGAGCTTGGAGGTCTCTTCAAACCTGGTTGATTCTATGATTCTAAGCAGGAGATTTCAATAACTTTTCCATGGCCTCCAAAAAGGGTTCCAGAATATCCAGTTGTCCTCAAGAAGTCACCTGAAGGCTCAGGCACAAATTCCAACTGCAGACATGTGAAGACTAAGCCATTGTTGTCTGAATGACAAAAATATTAGAGCCTATATGAAAGAAAAACCTGTATTAAAAATAGCTATTCATTTTTAAATATGAAAAAAATAGAACTAAATTCCTTAGTTCTAAAAAATTAGAACTGAGGGAAAAAGAAATGGGCTGGTAAAATTAAAAAAAAAAAAAGCCTTCTACAGACAATCAAATCTTTAACTCTTCATTTTTCCCAAAGCCAGAAATCTCCAGGGATTGTGTTTCTTTTAGAGAGTTGGACTTATATACCTTCCAGTCCTTTATGAAAGAAGGCTTGCAAGCTATGAGACAGCTTCCCCAGTGAGAGACCAGCTTCTCTCTGTCCTGATAGGACATAAATCCTGCCAGGCTGGTTTAACTCTTGCTCTCCTCCTCTTGTTGTGACTCTGGGATGTTGAGTCAGGTGAGCAAACAATAAGGGTTTGGCTCCAGCAAAGTCTTGAGGGCTAGAGGCTTAGCACCACATGTCAGGTGTCTTGTGTTGCCCCTCAACATGCCTAGCTTTGAAGCACAAAGCTTTGAATTCATTGGCCAGAACAATGATGCTGGTGCCTATTGGCCAGTTTAATTTTCAAAGCGCATTTAATGGGGGGTGTTTTAGAAACC
Source organism: Tricholaema leucomelas (assembly GCA_013400475.1). Taxonomy (NCBI): domain Eukaryota; kingdom Metazoa; phylum Chordata; class Aves; order Piciformes; family Lybiidae; genus Tricholaema lacrymosa; species Tricholaema leucomelas. The sequence continues at coordinate 24,656 of WAAF01016446.1, forward strand.
ACTTTTCTACAGTGAGCCTTTCTGCACTGACCCTCCACCGGGAACAGCACCCTATTCACTGCTCACTAACTGGGAATCATGGTGGCCATGTGTATGCAGCTTGCTCTAGCAGCTCAGCAGCAGCAGCAGCTCAGTTCTCTCCTTCCCTCCGCCTGGATTATTTTGTATTTTACCTTGGGATCATTATCGTGAGTTTTGGAAGAATCTTTGTACAGGAGATTTACTCAAGAACCAAAGTGTTGTGAGTACCTCTGTGTTGGGGAGTGGAAATTAATTGATGCGAGATGATATTTTCCAAAATTTATATTGTTTATTATTTTTGCTATTCAGAATTCTCACCACCCCTGACCACTAAATTTAATAACATTTTGGTTCTTACACGGTCATGGAAACATTCTATGGATAATATCAGGATTGATTAATAACCAGCAAAATATATAGACGTTAATTGAACTGGAAGAGACTATTCCCGTGGTCAAATTCCACTTGTGGTCAATACGCCGTTTGCCCAGCAGCTGGGCTCAAGCTCTTTCTGCTCTATGGCAGCAGGCAGTAGAGAATTACAAAGAGACATTTAAACATTTGCTCACGGATTATTATTACCCTCATGGGGGCTAGCCACAGTCCAGACAGTGCCCAAATGCTTTCAGGGGACTCTGTCTTGTTGGACATTGAGGCTTGAATCTTCCTGGCTTCTAGGGAAAGACACAGACAATCTCTGACCTTGTTCTCCTGGCTTCTTCTGGATGATCTGTGTATGTGTCCAGGAATTCTAAGCAGGACTTTCAGGTGTATAGGCAGGATGTCAAGCAGTCTCAGCATGATGTCACGCTGGCCACACAGGCCAGTCATGTGCAGACATCCAGGGTCTGCCTCTGGTAACTCACAGCAGTGGAGTTTAGCAAGCAGGCAAGCAATAAGGCAGTGTGCAATAGCAGCACAGCTGGGCACAGCAGAGAGAGCAGGCAGAGAGCAGGGAAGCAAAAGCAGGTTGTTCACCTGCATATCTCCTTTTATCAATGTGGGCTGAGATTAATTGCCTTTTGGACACAAGAATAGCCAATCAGGATGGCAGTTAGCCAAATCTTACCATATTAGGCAAAGCCACAGGCTCACTTTTCCCTAATTTGGAAAAAGCACAGGCCTTGCACTAGGCAGGCACAGGCTAAGTGTGTGTACCTTACACTACACGACCCTGGGCAGGCCAGACTCTATGGCTCCAGGTTTTGTGTCTGTTTCCCATGCTTGCCTCTCTGGTGGAGCAGGAAAACATGCCTAGGTAAGGAAGGACATAAATAAGCCTATTTTGGGCCTGTCAGGCCTACCACAACACTCTACTGGAGCACAGCTAGAATTTTTCCTGTTTTCACATTCCTATTTTTCCAAGTTCTGATTCTTTAAATGGTTTAATTCTGTGCAACTACTTCCTGTCAACCAAAAATCCCAAGAATCTCAGGGAATGTTCCTGATTTTTTGAATATTAATAATAAATACACAGAAATTAATATTCTTAATTCATAACAGATTATTAATTTCCACACCACCCTCACTCTCCATCACCTCTGCCACATGCAAGTATTTGACTTCCTCCAGGAAAAGAATGCCATCACTCTATTAGAAGTGAAGTCAAACCATAGATACAGCCTTGGCATTTTGGAGCATGAGTAATGCTCACGGTAAAGGTTGCAACATTCGACTATTACTAACATTTCCTGAGGCAGCAACACTATAGGAAAAGGGAAATTCTCTAGTAGCATGCTTTCCTCCTTTAATTGCCAAAGACACAAGGAATTAACCAGTCCCATGCTGTGTACTGGAGTTGCAGGAGATGTACTGGTGAATACAAAAACCTTCACTCTTCCTTCCAGCAGAGAACAGGGTGTAGGCATACGCTGCTAGAGAGCTGAGCTGCTGGCAGTTGAGGCTGCTGATGGGTTCTTGGAACTGAACTCACAGGAACTCTGCCTTAAGGTTTAATTTCAAAGTGTTCAGATGCTGTCCACACGTTACTGGACTGTCTTCTGTAATGGCAGTTTTAAAGTGGCATCAGCCAAAGTATTTTGCTTGACAAGGGAGTCCATGTGTGAGATGCCTGTCTGTGTCTATCCCGTATGTGTCTAACCAGTGAATCTTTCCCTTGTCAGAGGGACGCTCAGCTCTGAAGCAGGGCAAACAATATTAAGTTGTGGCACCCATCTCCTTTTTGCTTTGTCTTTCTTCTTGCCTTTCTTTTCACAGGCTCACAGGATGTTAGGGTTTGGAAGGGACCCAAGGAGACCATCGAGTCCAACCCCCCTGCCAGAGCAGGACAATACTATTTAACACAGATCACAGAGGAACACATCCAGACAGGCCTTGAAAGTCTCCACAGAAGGAGACCCCACAACATCTCTGGGGAACCTGTTCCAGTGGTCTGTGACCCTTACAGTAAAGAAGTTCCCCCTTGTGTTGAAGTGGAACCTCTTTTGCTGCTATTTGCACCCATTGCTCCTTGTCCTATCACAGGTCACAAGTGAGAAGAGCCTGTCCCCCCTTTTCTTTTCTGTGTTCTTTTATCTTCTTTAGGCTAAGGAAAGGGTAAATGGCAGGTACCTCAAACACAATGTGTTTATAAAACAGTGACCTTAAGAGCTTTAAATGACTACATTGTTTAATGTGAAGGGAAAGAATATCACAGATCAGTGGAAATGTCAGCAGTATTTTTAATGAATCAAGTTTGCTTTAATCAATACCTAAGTCTTCTTCCCATTGTCCTGAGATTGTCATGCTTTGCAAAGAGATAATAGTAAATGTCATGCTCTGAGAAAGCAGTGGCTCTGCTGCTATAAATCCATGGCAGCATTGCTCTACCAGATGTGACAGGTGAGTGATAGAAATGCTGTCTTTCCAAGGAATCACTATTTCCATGCCCTATTTAGAAATGAGTTCAGGGCAGCATCACTTATCCTCAGCACTCACTGAGCTCAGATGGACTCCACAATGGCTAAGAAAAGTGCATGGACACACAAGGATGTGGGAAAATTTTCTGCCTAGCAGGCATGAAATGGTAAACAACAGAGCTCATGCTGGGAACCGTCCTTGGGCTGTCTTGGGCTCAGGAAACCAAGCTGTAAATAATGAGCACCCACACACAGCTGCAGGGGGCTGAGCTTGCCATCCCGCAGGGGTGGGCACCAGGGATTGTTTCGATACAGAGTGACCTATCTGTACCTTGCAGATAACTCAACCAATCTGACAGAACCAGGCTGGCAGTTGCCTGCCAGGGTGGGTATAAATTGTGCTGTGCTGCAAATAAACTTTGGAGTCTATTCTATCAACTCATATTGAGTGTCGTTTCTTGCTCCCCTCCTCCCTGGGGTCTGAACCCTGTCGGTATTGCCAGACCGATCCCTCGCGGGCTCAAACTTCCTGGCACAAGGAGAACACCAGAGACTGAATGTGAGTGGAGAACTAGTTGAGCTGCTCTGGCAAACATGCAGTTCTTTTGGTTTGTAGCTCTGAACTGTGAATTTTGCATTCCAGTTGAGAGTTTGGCCCACAGAGGAGCTGAGTAATAAGCTCACTCCTTTTATATACTTAGGTGGAATCTGACTCTGCAAGAACATCCCACAGTGTTTTCCTACATAGGCAGCTGAAGCATATCTCTAAGGGAAAGAGGCTTTGCCTTTTCAGGCTTTCATTTATTCACTCCCTAGCCTTTACACAGATGGCTATACCTTGTCTGCCTGTTTATTTGGTTGGCTTATAGGTCTTTTTGTCTTGCTTTTCTGGGTTATAGTTAGAAGTAAGAGCCTGAAAATTCAGTATCTGAATGTACAGATGTCTGACTTCATAAACCCAGCCCAGCAGCAGCACTGTCAGTGAAGTAAGTGAGAGAAGTAGCCTGTCACCCAGCTCAACACACCATCCAGTGACAAGAATTCATTACTTTAATGCCCAAAGCAATCAAAAATATGCTAAAGTATAAACTAGAATATATTGCATTTATTCTGGACCTTGAGACTCAGGCAATTTTCATTTTACATTTACTTTCTCAGTCTTAACTTTATATCTATGTCACTTATGCACTCATGTGGAATTTGAATGGGCAACACAGGCCTAAGCTTGCACTCCAGAAGCTTTATCATCTTTATGAGCCCTTGGAGCAAGCTCCTTTCACTGTCATAACTGCATCCTTTGATTAACACTCTACAGGCGTGAACCACCAGATGGTTCAAGAGGTAGCAAGCTGGTTGATGTTGGCTGCTTCCCTCTGGTCCTGCTAGTGGTTAACACATCTTTTTCCATATTTTAATTGTGTTCAAGACACTGCCCCAGCAGAACTACCCTTGCCCACCTCTCTCTTGCCTGAGGCATTTCTGAGAATGCTTTACCTCAAGTATTGCTGTCACATATTTGGTGAAACCACTGTTGTCTCTGCTTGGAAACTTGACTCTTTGCCCCTGAATTTACACCAGTATAATCTGTGCAAAAAAAAAAATCCCAACCAAAACCAAAACAGACGAACAAAACAACAAAAAAAATCAAAAATCCTAACCATCAGGAGTCAGAACTTGCAGAAAGATGGAAAAGCCCAGAGCACAGGAATGCAAGATGTGATCTGTATGCACTGGACAGCTGCTATTCCCTAGGAGACAGACCAGTTGTTTGAACCTCTTGACAGCTTCTTCCAATTTCTGTGTCTGTGTTTATCTGTGATGGTCTTTACTGACACTGGCACCGAAAGCCCTGGCAAAAGGAGGAGACCAGGACTGAGAGAGGTCAGCTGCAAGTCAGTTCCTTATCTGTGCTGTACCTAGATCTGTAATGTTAGCTTCTAAATTTAGATCTATTTGGACAGAACTTTCTATCTTCTTTTTTGTCTTTTGAAGATAGCTTCTATTTCACTGCAATGGACAGATAGTAAGAACCCCAGGCAGTGCAGCTCCTGATGACCTATTTCTTTAAGTGTGAGACTGGCATCAGTTTGGGTGTGGGATAGGAAAATATTCCTTTACAATACTCCTGAAAACACTCAGACTCCACTGCATGTTTTGCTGCCTTGTTTGCTAGCAGACAGGTGCTACTGACGTGGTTGGCATCTATCAAAAGCAAATATGTAGCAAGTATTGATTTGCAAATATTGCAATAAATAGGATGAGTTTGAAGAGATTATTGCATGGACAGCTTTATAAGACTGTAGAGAGGGAAAAAAAGCAGAATCATATGGCTACAGTGCAAGACTGAAAAACTGAATTCCTATGTTTCATACAGAGATTGAAGAATTTAAAAAGACAAAGCTTCAGAAGTCTGAACCTCACTGAAAAATGTACAGGATGTTGAATGAATGGAGCTTTTTTTTGTTTGGGCTTGCATTACAACACCTGTTAAGGCTGAGTCGTCTCTGAGCTACAAGGATAACTCTACCATATAGCAGGCCAAATCCTGACGTCTCCTGCCTTGCTTCACCTCTTCATGGAATCATAGAATCAGAATCAGTCAGGGTTAGAAGGGACCACAAAGATCATCGAGTTCCAATCCCACTGCCAGGGACAGAGACACCCTACCCTAAATCAGGCAGGCCCTGGCCTCATCCAGCCTCCAGGGATGGGGCCTTAACCACCTCCCTGGGCAACCCATTCCAGGCTCTCACCACTCTCATGCTAAACAACTTCCTCCTCACATCCAGTCTGAATCTCCCCACCTCCAGCTCCATTCCCCCCAGTCCTGCCGCTCCCTGAGAGCCTAAAAAGTCCCTCCCCAGTTTTTTTGTTGGCCTCCTTCAGATCCTGGAAGGCCACAATGAGGTCACCTGGGAGCCTCCTCTTCTCCAGACTGAACAGCCCCAACTCTTTCAGTCTGTCCTCATAGCAGAGCTGCTCCAGCCTTCTGAGCATCCTCATGGGCCTTCTTTGGACACGCTCCAGCATGTCCACATCCTTTCTGTAATGGGGGCTCCGGAACTGGATGCAGCACTCCAGGTGGGGTCTCTCCAAAGTGGAGTAGAGAGGGAGAATCACCTCCCTCGACCTGCTGGCCACACCTCTCCTGATGCAGCCCAGGATCTGGTTGGCCCTGCAGGCTGCAAATGCATACTGCTGGCTCATGTTGAGCTTCTTATCCACCTCTTCTCATTGAACTAGCACTCTGGAAAGGTACCTAAGCCTTGGCTCTTTGGGTATTGCAGGTAAAGCATTCCTGTTCATAGACCTTCTCGGTCTTCCAAATCCCAGTGTGACTGATATAATCTCCTGCCAGATCTGTCACATGAGAGGGCCAGGCTTGTGCTGTCATATTTCATTTCAGGTGTGGCTGAATTCCACTGTATTCCTGGAGAGGTCTTGTTCTGGTGTGTACTAATGCCATGTATCCAGGGCAATTGCTAATCAAATATGCCAAGCTTCCTTGGTTAGCTTGTTCTGCTCCTGGAAACAAAACTACATTGACAGGAGCATAAGTGATCTTGCCTTGCATACCATGAGTATAAACACCACCTTGCACGTCAGCAAGTGTGATCTGGCAGCTGCTGGGCACCGGGAGCTGCTGGGCACCGGGAGCTGCTGGGCACTAGGAACTGCTGGGCACAGGGAGCTGCTGGGCACTAGGAACTGCTGGGCACTGGGAGCTGCTGGGCACTGGAAACTGCTGGGCGCTGGGAACTGCTGGGCACTGGCAGCTGATGGGCACTGAGATCTGTTGGGCACTGGGAGTTGCTGGGCATTGGGAGCTGCTGGGCATTGGGAACCTCTGGACACCAGCAGCTGCTGGGCACTGGGATCTACTGGGCACTGGGAGCTGCTGGGCACTGGGATCTACTGGGCACTGGGAGCTGATGGGCAGTGGGAGACGCTGGGCACTGCTGGGCAGTTTAATCCCTTTTTCTACTGGATTCATCCATTGGCAAAGATTGCCATGAAGGATTTCAGGAAAGGCTAACTCTAGTTTATGTTTTTACATTGAAGACATGCCACATAATCCATAAATTTAATCCCTTTTCCTACTGGATTCATACATTGGCAAACGATGGACACGAAGGATTTTAGGAAAGGCAAACTCTAATTTATTTTAGGTTTAATATATGTCACATAGTAGCAATCTGGCTTGTCCTTGCATGTTTGCAAAGAGCTGTTAGACTACTGAAGTAAGAAAAAACAGATTACTAGAACTCTGTGAAAGGATAAGCATGCTGAGGTGCCCTCTGTGATATAATTCCTTTTGGATGTGTTCGATGTTTTGCTGCATGCATTTGCTCTGAGCGTGCCCTCTGAATAGATTTTTCTGTCAGCAAGCCTCATCGTGTTTACAGGAAGCTCTATTAAGGGTTCTGGGAAAGCTATGAAATGTATTTGCTTCAAGAACAATGCTTGTTAGAACAATCCCCATGCTACTAGAGTATGCAGAACTGGGCCATGAGATTACAGCTGTGTAATACTGAAGTGCAATCGTTGACCAAGGAAGGGGAAATGCAGCTTTTTCATACAAACAGAGAATTGTTTTGGTTGGAAAAGACCTGTAAGATTATCAAGTCCAACTGTCAACCCAAGACCACTATGGCCATTAAACCATGCCACAAAGTGCCATGTCCACACATTTCTTGAGCACCTGGGAACGTGAGTAACTTTAATGAAAGACAGGAGGGGCTGGTAAAGAAGGGGGCTACTTCTCTCAGCTTCTTGACTCTTCTGTGTCACTGCCTTGGTACACAGACACAGATTTATCAGTTCAGGTCCAGATCATGAAAACAGTGATATGCTAGATACAGAGCACTATATAACAGGAGTTTTCTGGGATGCTTTCTAGCTGACCACCAGAAGGAGATAGGCAAAGCAGCATCAGTAGCCTTGATTCAGTTTCCCCCAAGCTAGACAACCCTGATGACCTATTCTGCGATCAGCAACTTTATAATCTGACTTAATCACTTGTGACCAAGCCTTGTGCTCTTCTCATAGCTGCAAAGACTCCCTGCCTCCTTCCACAGCTGCTTGCCACTCTGTTTCATACAAGCTTCCCAGGGTTACTCACAAAGGAGCTCTGTGGTAAGGGAAGGGGAGGAATAAGATGAAATAGAGTTAGGCTTAGCAAGGAATGGAAATCCCTTACCAATTCCTCAACCAAAAGAAATCTCAAACTTCCCCCCTTGTAAGCTTTTAAACTGGAAGATACATACTGATTCTCAAGAAAGCGAGACAGGAAAGTCAGAATAGCCACAGAGGTGGAGTGAGCATTGCATCTGTCTTTGGGATACTGCTTTAATTGATTGACAGGGCAGTCACTGATGCTTGAATTGTGATTGCTGAGCAGAGCAGGGCTGCAGAAGAGTTGTTTTTCCTGCACATCAGTGTGGATACAGCTCCTGGCAACTGTTGTAAGGTGAAACTGAGGCAGTGGAACAGTTTCATGTTGTTAATACTGCTTAAAACAATTGAAAGAATTGGCTTCTACTACTGCTCAGTCTCTTTTAAACCACTGAGTTGTGACCATGTCACTGAGTGTGTTCACAAGGATGCAGGATGCAATCATACAGCAGATGGTGGTAAAATAAAGGACCCTGAGCAGATAAATAAGGTCTAAAAAATGTACATACAAAACCCCATAACAACAAATTCCCATATTTAAGAATATAGCATCATAGAATGGTTTACGTTGGAAAGGACCTCAAAGATCATCCTCAACTCCCAGCCATAGGCAGGGACACCTCTCACTAGAACAGGTCACTCAAAGCCTCATCCAACCTGGCCTTGAACACCTCCAGGGAGGGAGCAATCACAACCTCCCTGGGCAACCTGTGCCAGTGTCTCACCACCCTCACTGGAAAGAACTTCCTCCTAACATCCAGTTTGAATCTCCCCTCTGCCAGTTTAAACACATTACCCTTTGTCCTGTCATTACAAGACCTTGTCAGTAGTCCCTCCCCAGCCTTCCTGTAGCCCTCTTCAGATACTGGAAGGCCACTATAAGGTCTCCTTGAAGCCTTCTCCTCAGGCTGAAAAGCCCCAACTCTGGTTGCCTGTCCTCATAGCAGAGCTGCTGCAGTCCTCTTAGCATCTTCATGGCCTCCTCTGGACTCGCTCCAACAGTTCCATGTCCTTCTTGTGTTGGGGGCTCCAGAACTGTACACGGTAATCCAGAGGGGTCTGAAAAGAGCAGAGTAAAGGGGGAGTATACCCTCCTTTGCCCTGCTGCCCACACTGCTCTTGATGTAAATTCTGTTAAATAATACTCAAGCTTAGCACTTGACACAAGCTATCAAATTCTCTTGAGGCAAGCTTCTAGTGTGCTCTCATGACAACATCATTTATCATCTCTCTTTACTCTCTGTGTCTCAGATGCTCTTGATTCCATATATAGGTCAATAAAATGAGCTCAGGAACATCTGTGGGCCCAGAAGCACTGGCACCCAGTGCCCAGGTCTGGGAAATTAAGTGTCTGTGAGTCTGCTGCCTGTGGGAGTGTTCCCTGGAGCATGCAACATTCAAGTCAGGCTTGGGAATTTCTGGAGGTAGTGCTAATTGTTACAGGCCAAAATAGTGCAGGGAAGCATGAGAACATTTTCTTAATGTAACCAACTGAATTTCTACATATTCCTGAATATTTGGGCTTACCAGTGTCCCTTCAGCTGCATTTTACTGGGAGGCTTGCCTTAGCTGTTCAGGCATCATATTTGCTCATCTGTAGCAGAGGAAGCTAGGTGCAGTAGAGTGCATGAGCACACTGCTCACCATTTCACCTTAACTCAGCAGATCACCTCGAATGTGCCCAGGTGGCCAAGAGAGCCAGTGGCATCCTGGCCTGCATCAGGAATGGTGTGGCCAGCAGGAGCAGGGAGGTCATTCTGCCCCTGTACTCTGCACTGGTTAGACCACACCTTGAGTACTGTGTCCAGTTCTGGGCCCCCCAGTTTAAGAGGGACATTGAGATGCTTGAACGTGTCCAGAGAAGGGCAACGAGGCTGGGGAGAGGCCTGGAGCACAGCCCTACGAGGAGAGGCTGAGGGAGCTGGTATTGTTTAGCCTGGAGAAGAGGAGGCTCAGGGCAGACCTTATTGCTGTCTACAACTACCTGAGGGGTGGTTGTAGCCAGGGGGAGGTTGCTCTCTTCTCTCAGGCAGCCAGCACCAGAACAAGAGGACACAGCCTCAAGCTGTGCCAGGGGAAATTTAGGCTTGAGGTGAGGAGAAAGTTCTTCCCTGAGAGAGTCATTGGACACTGGAATGGGCTGCCCAGGGAGGTGGTGGAGTCGCCGTCCCTGGAGCTGTTCAAGGCAGGATTGGACGTGGCACTTGGTGCCATGGTCTAGCCTTGAGCTCTGTGATGAAGGGTTGGACTTGATGATCTATGAGGTCTCTTCCAACCTTGCTGATACTGTGAGACTGTGAATTTAGAAATGATCTTTTGAATTTGCCAAGCTCATTATCATGGTTATTACCTTTCCAGTTATATGCCATGCTTAATGACAGGAAAAAAAGATATATTACTCATGTTTTCTTCTCCACTACTCTTCAATGCAGAAAAATCTGCATGAAGAAGAGCTTGCCTGCCTGATAGACTAAGGCTTATGTGTACACAGATATACCCATTCCACTCTGATGGTTAAAAACACAGTAAGCTGTTTACAATAATCACATGCAGGAGTTTGAAGTAAGTCCAAAGGCAATAAAAATCAGCTGGTTAATCCTGTTAGCTGATGCTGTGACACAAGATCAGGACGTATTTGCCCGTGTTCATTATCACACGATGGAATCCTGACAGAGAAACTCGTATTTGTTTTCTGTTTGGCAAATGGGATAGTTAATCACAAACATTTATTTCATGAGATACAGACTATGTTGTTGTGGTGATTCTCCAAACTGGAGTACTGTGTGCAGTTCTGGAGCCCCCAACACAAGGACATCAAACCATTGGAGTGACTCAAGAGGAGGGCCATGAAGATGCTAAGAGGGCTGCAGTAGTTCTGCTATGAGGACAGGCTACAAGAGTTGGAGCTTTTCAGCCTGGAGAGGAGAAGGCTTCAAGGAGACCTTCTAGTGGCCTTCCAGTATCTGAAAGGGGCTACAGGAAGGCTGGGGAGGGACTATTGATGAGGTCTTGTAATGACAGGACAAGGACTAATGGGTTTAAACTGGCAGAGGGGAGATTCAAAGTACATGTTAGGAAAGGGTTCTTTGCAGTGAGGATGATGAGACACTGGCACAGGTTGCCCAGAGAGGTTGTGAATGCTCCCTCCCTGGAGGTGTTCAAGGCCAGGCTGGATGAGGCCTTGAGCAAGCTGCTCTAGTGGGAGGTGTCCCTGCCTATGGCAGGGGGTTGGAGCTGGATGATCCTTGGGGTTCCTTACAACCAAAAACATTCTATGATAAAGCCTGGATGAGGCACTTAGTGCCATGGTCTGGTTGACTGGCTGGGGCTGGGTGCTAGGTTGGACTGGATGAGCTTGGAGGTCTCTTCCAACATGGCTGATTCTGTGATTCTGTGATTCTGTGATTCTCTTTTTGCATGCTGCATGGGGTAGGGGGAAAACAAAGGAAAGCTGTTGTTTTGCTATAGGGAACAGCAGGAGAGCAGCCCTGTTTGTGTCACAGTTAGCTAGCTGCTCTTCTCCCAGCAGTGCTCCCCTGCCTGCCTGACCTTACAGGGACCTCTGGTGAGTTTCTGCATGGATGTGAGTACCTGTGGTAGTTTGAAGGCTGCCTTAAGAAAACCAAAGAAACAAAGTCCCATCCCAGGGGGGTTGGTTGTCCCAAGATGTTGTAATTATGTTCTTCTATTCTGCTTTCTGGTATCACAGCTTACAAGGCAGTGCCTGGCTGGTGTCAGTCCCCTGCCCTCCCTGCCTTCCCTCTCTTCGCTTCTTTTCTCTGGGCAGAGTGTGTCCCTCCTTATCTCATGGTGTGTGTGTGTGAGATGGCTTCTAGCTGGCAGGTTATTGTCCCCCTGTGTCCTTCTGTCCAGCCTGGTGTAGGGTAGGGTGTCCCTGCCCATGGCACTGGGGCTGGAACTAAATGATCCTTGTGGTCCCTTCCAACCCTGACTGATTCTATGATTCTATGCTGAGGCATTGTACCCCCAGGCCTGCTGATGGTGGAAGGGGTGGAGGATTCTAGACAGATTTAGTCCTACAGCCTTGGCTTAGCTGGTGGATGTCTACATTCTGCCTGACTGCCTTTTGCACATATGCACCTGTAAACAGAATCTCTCTTTACCCTTCCAATTGGTATTCAGTATCTTCATTCTTTCTCTTCGAATGGAGTAGCAGTCATTTCTGTCCTCCAGTCCTGGGTAGCTTCTGGCCTCAAACCAGGACAGCACTGCTGGCAATAATCCTCTGCAAAACTGAGGATGTATTTGCTTCTGTTGTTAAATAAAGCATCTCTGCTTTTACTGTATATAAATATATTTTAAGAGCTCAATCAGAAGTGAAGTTGCTCCAGAACTGTGAGCAGGGGAGATTCGGCTTGTCCATCAGCTTGCCAGAGATGTTGTCTCTTACTATTTTACTGTACCCAGGGTCTGGAGGACTGTACCTTTGCAGCCAGCAAGGAATTCAGTAAGACCACACTTCCCTCCCATCTGCTGTACTAAAGAAAGTTAAGCAGAAAAGAATTCCCCATCAAAATAAACAAAACAAAGAACTTTCACAAGATGGGAGTGTTCTGACACATCCATAACCATAGAATCAACCAGGTTGAAAGAGACCTCCAAGCTCATCCAGCCCAACCTAGCACCCAGCCCTCGCCAATCATCCAGACCATGGCACTAAGTGCCTCATCCAGGCTTTGATTGAACACCCCCAGGGACGGTGACTCCACCACCTCCCTGGGCAGCCCATTCCAATGCCAATCACTCTCTCTGACAACAACTTCCTCCTAACATCCAGCCTAGACCTGCCCTGGCACAACTTGAGACTGTGTCCCCTTGTTCTCTTGCTGCTTGCCTGGCAGCAGAGCCCAACCCCAGCTGGCTACAACCTCCCTTCAGGTAGTTGTAGGCAGCAATGAGGTCAGCAATGTAGACAGCACTGTTTGTCTTTCATTTCACCATGAAGTCTTGTTAATCTGATTCCATGGCAGTTTATAGAAGGCTTTTATGAGATGTCTTGGGGATTGGCCACTTATTTATTTTCTAAGAGCAAATTCAGCTCTTTTCATAGAATTCAGCCAGGTCAGAAGAGATCTCCAAGCTCATCCAGGCCAACCTAGCACCCAGCCCTAGACAATCAACCAGACCATGGCACTAAGTGCCTCATCCAGGCTTTGCTTGAATGCTTCCAGAGATGGTGACTCCACCACCTCCCTGGGCAGCCCATTCCAATGCCAATCACTCTCTCTGCCAACAACTTCCTCCTCACATCCAGCTTAGACCTCCCCCGGCATAACTTGAGGCTGTGTCCCCTTGTTCTGTTGCTGCTTGCCTGAGAAAAAAGACCAACCCCACCTGGCTACAACCTCCCTTCAGGTAGTTGTAGACAGCAATGAGGTCTGCCCTGAGCCTCCTCTTCTGCAGGCTGCACACCCCCAGCTCCCTCAGCCTCTCCTCGTAGGGTTTGTGTTCCAGGCCCCTCACCAGCTTCATCACCCTTCTCTGGACACCTTCCAGCACCTCAACATCTCTCTTGAATTGAGGAGCCCAGAACTGGACCCAGCCCATCCCTTTCCAAGCATAGTTGCTACCTTGAATATTTGTTGTATACCAAATGTACTGTGGAACATTCAGGAACAGAAAGAGTTAAAAATGCTGAAAAACTGTCGTGTTTCCACAGGTCACAGCATCACTCTTGCACGTCAGCAGAGTCTGATCTCTGGTACAGCTCTATGGACTTTAACATCACTGTGTTGTATGTTAATTAAATACCCAGAACAGTGTTTGTACTCGTTGGAAGATTCATTTTGTTGAGAACAGAACCTGCTGTATTCCTGGCAGTCATCTTTCATAAGGACACCTTTTGAACGGATCAACAAGCCCCACCTCTCTAAACATGAGATTAAATGAAAAGCAGCAGGGTCTTTTCCAAGTAGCCTAAATACTACAGCAGTATCATCAAATCTCTAAAACTCACGATCCCATCATGATGGGCAGCAACAGTTTCATGCTGTCATGGCAACAGGAAATCTTAGGGTTACAAATCTGTGATTTAAAAAGATTATCTTCAGAGTGCCAAGGATTTTTATACGGCAGCTGCAGCCACGGTACACACAATATAGAGTTGCTGGCTGTATATATTTCAAATAGATATGAAAATATGTGTAAACATATATACATCTAAACACACACAGATGTGTACATATCTATCTTTTGTTTTTCAATTTGTCCTGCTTGCCATGCTTTTTTAAACCTCATTCCCCTGTGTGATGTTCTCTTTTTTGTTTGTCTTTCATTTCACCATGAAGTCTTGTTAATCTGATTCCATGGCAGTTTATAGGAGGCTTTTATGAGATGTCTTGGGGGTTGGCCACTTATTTATTTTCTAAAAGCAAATTCAGCTCTTCTCATAGAATCAGCCAGGTTGGAAGACACCT
>WAAF01016447.1:0-66718 GCA_013400475.1 Tricholaema leucomelas
AGTCTCACCTCACTCACCAGCCCCTCCCTGCAGGATTTGCTTGTCTTAATTTGTGAGCTTTCCAGGTGTTTTTCTTGAGTACACCTACTGTGTAAAATCCTACTAGGTTTGGAATAAATTTTACAGACAAATATTTATATACACATAAGCATAGAATTAGTCAGGGTTGGAAGGGACCACAAGGATCATCCAGTTTCAACCCCCCTGCTGTGGGCAGAGACACCCTACCCTAGATCAGACTGGTCTCGTGCGGAAGAACTTCCTCCTCCAGGCTGACTCTCCCCACCTCCAGCTTTGCTCCATTCCCCCCAGTCCTGTCACTCCCTGCCCTCCAGCCTGCACCACACAGCTTGGTGTCATCAGCAGGCTTGCTGAGGGTGCACTCGGTGCCTCTGTCCACGGCACCATGTCCATGCCATAAATATGTATATATAAGTAAAGCTGTTAATAGAGAAAAGTTTTATATAAGACAGCCAGCACCTACCGTGCTGTGGCTGCTAACAGCACCTAAATGGGTGGTGTTCCTGGCCAGAACACTCCATCCCCTGTCTGTATTGCAAAGAGCTACACACGTTGGACTAAAAATCTCAGTGCACCTGAATTTTAAACTGAACTTTCCACTTCTGCTTGCAGCACTTTTCCAACCATTCCTTCCATTGGAGTGCAACTGTCAATTGCAACCTCAGATGATGTAGATGCTGTTCCAGCCCTGGCTGTATTAGCAGCACAGGACTTGGTTAGCTTCACTCGGTCTCGATTTTCAGAGCAGCCAAGTCTGGCCCTAGACCCTCAAAAACAGGCAGCCGCACAAGGTGTCTCCTCCTGCTGAAATTGCTCTCTGGCTGCTTTGCCAACAGTGTGGCTCTCTCTAGGCCTCTTGCTTGCCCTTGAAAGAGTTGCAGGACTGGTTCTGCACCATAAATATGATCAGCGTCTAGTGGGACAGATTTACTGCTTCTCAATCCTGTTCTAATCTCTTCATAGAATCATAGAGCCACAGAATCACAGAATGTCAGGGGCTGGAAGGGACCTCCAAAGCTCATCCAAGTCCAGCCCCCCTGCCAGAGCAGGATCTCCTATACCAGATCACACAGGAACACATCCAGGAAGGTTTTGAATATCTCCAGAGAGGGAGATTCCACAACCCCCCTGGGCAGCCTATTCCAGGCTTCTGCCACCCTCACAGGGGAAAAATTCCTCCCCATGTTTGCACAAAACTTCCTATGACTCAGCTTCCACCAATGCCTCTTGTCCTGTCACTGGGCATCACCCAGCAGAGCCCGGCTCCAGCCTCCTGGCACTCACCCTGCATGTATCGATAGCCATTGATGAGATCACCTCTCACTCTCCTCTTCTCCCAGCAACACAGCCCCAGCTCCCTTAGGCTCTTGCCCTAGCAGAGCAGCATCTTTGTGGCTCTGTGATAGACTCTCTCAAGCAGTTCGACATTCCTCTTGAACTGGAAGACATAGAACTGGACACAATACTCCAGATGCAGCCTCACCAGGGCAGAGTAGAGGGGCAAGGAGAACCTCTCTTGACCTACTAACCACAGCCCTTCTGATACACCCCTCTTCCTGCAGCATCATCAATACCCTCTCTTGACAAAATGTCACAGCACAATAGCATGAGGCTGGGAGTGCTGCTCTTTGTTCACTGGCAGCTGAGGGCATGGCTCCTTGGTATCCTCAGCAAAGTGAACTGGGGAATGTGTAGAGCACATCTGAGTTGTGGGGGGGTGTCTCCAAGCAAAAAATTCAAAGAAGGATTCCCTGAGCATCCCCAGCTGCCACCATGATTTCTTCAAGGCTTACAGAATCATAGAATCAAGCAGGTTGGAAGAGACCTCCAGGCTCATCCAGCCCAACCTGGCACCCAACCCTAGACAATCAACCAGACCATGGCACTAAGTGCCCCATCCAGGCTGTTCTTGAACACCTCCAGGGACGGTGACTCCACCACCTCCCTGGGCAGCCCATTCCAATGCCAATCACTCTCTCTGCCAACAACTTCCTCCTAACATCCAGCCTAGACCTGCCCTGGCACAACTTGAGGGGCTGTGCCCACTTTTTCTATTGCTGGTTGCCTGGCAGAAGAGCCCAACCCCACCTGGCTACAGCCTCCCTTCAGGTAGTTGTAGACAGTAATGAGGTCTGCCCTGAGCCTCCTCTTCTGCAGGCTGCACACCTCCAGCTCCCTCAGCCTGTCCTCACAGGCTGTGTCACCCTCCTCTGGACACCTTCCAGGCCCCTCACCAGCTTTGTCACCCTCCTCTGGACACCTTCCAGCACCTCAACATCTCTCTCGGACTGTAGAGATCTCAGCTTTAGGAGGGAGAGCCATGCAGCAGGCAGCGCAGCAGCTGGGTGGTTATGTGCCGCCAGTGGAGGGGCAGAGGCAGGAGAAAAGAATCACAGAGTTTTGGTTGCCTTTCTTTGTCCCACGCTTCCTGGATTAACTTAGCTGCTGTCACTTGCTGCTCTAAACCTGTTTGCCAGTGGGCTCCCTGCTTCTCATTCACAGTAGGAGCTGTTGTGCTGTCTGGAATCAATTAGCATAAGAGCACTATTTTTATTAATGTGGTTTCCTTGTTGCAGTTTCTACTGTGATTGATGGATTGCAAAGGTCAACCCGAGCATATCAATGGGAGAGCGTATCAGGTGCTGTAGAAGTGCACTGAGAAGCCCTTTAGCAACTGCTCTTTAAGCTGGGCAGACAGTGAAAGAAATCCAGCACGAAACAGCTTGGAATAGAACATGAGCAGGATGCTGCAGCCCGAATTAGCCAACGAAACTCCAGCTGCCCAAACAAAGCAAACCTCAAAGATTTCCACATGGCAAATGGCATTTGAAGCCACTGGCTCGGATTAAATTACCTACTTCTCTACCTTGTTATTTTTAATCTCTTGGGCTGCTCCAGAGATTCTTCAGAATTTAAATGAAAGTAATTTGGGTGGCTGCTAACAAAACCACCCAAGCTTTGGTGGAGTTTTTGGTAGAATCACAGAACCGGTTTGGTTAGGAAAGACCTCAGAGATCGAGTGCCCTGGTGCAACATGAGGCCATTTCCTCTCGTCTTATTGATAACTGCCTGGGAGATGAGACCAACACCCACCTCACATCGGTCTGCTTTCAGGCAACCGTGTCCCCTCAGCCCCCTTTTCTCCAGACCAAACAACCCCAGCTCCCTCACAAGATCCCTTCTCTGGACCCCTCACCAGCTTCATCACAGGTTGTTGCCTTTGATAACAAAACCCATGCTAAGACCATTGTCAGATAAATGCTTAACCTGCAAATTAATCTCTTGGTAGACCTTGCCCTTCTGCTTGTGCAATAGTTGACATCCAGTGGTGTTGAAGTGACAAGTGCACACTTGTTCTTCATTATTAACATCTGATCTCGCCAGTCATAGTGATTTTATTGACAGCATCTGAATAACCAAATTGATTTGCTGCTCTTAGGGAAAGAGTTCATTTAATTAAAGTCAGCATGTAATAAGGGGGAAGCTTTGACACGTTACGGAGCAGCTGTCTGCTTCATAATTCCACAAAGCAGAATATCTTCATCTCTGGTTACAAATCCAACCACCAGCATTGCATTAACAGGGTTAGAACTGTGGCTGCTCCACTTCACCATTTTCATAGTTATCTATACTAACAGAAAACAGCTTCAGCGTGAAGAACAAGCACAGACCTAAATCATCCAGAGAAGAGTGACCAAGGCCCAGCAGATCATGGCTGTCTAATTGCTTCATTTCCATGGACAGTGGTATTCACAACAAGGTATCAGTTGGAGCACTGGGAATGCCTCCGTGATGCCACAAAACACAAGGTACCTTATTTAAATGATAATCTTTTAGGCATCCCAGGCCTTGGTGGGCAAAAAAAACAGAGCTGTTGGAGACAGCTTCAGACATTGATCCCAGAACTGCAATTAACTCAGAAAGACTCCAAAAAAGGTAGGAAGATTAAGGCATGCCAAGGAAATGAAATCTGCATCCTACATCTCAATAGCACAGTGAGTCTAGACTCCATCACACCATGACAAGAATCTGGGGCATTTCTGTGTCCCCTGAAATCCTCTGTAAGAGTCCCTCTAAATTTTATATGATCCTGGCCAGCTGAGGACAGTTGCATACAGTTCCTTCAATTATCTTGCATGTAAGTGACTGAGGCAGACTTAGTCTCAAAGCCTAGGATGGTTCCATTTAAAGCAAACAGAATGGCTCTCAGTGCCTTCTTAGAGTCATAGACTCAAGCAGGTTGGAAGAAATCTCCAAGCTCATCCAGCCCAACCTAGCACCCAGCCCTGTCCAGTCAACCAGACCATGGCACTAAGTGCCCCATCCAGGCTCTGCTTGAACACCTCTCCTTGTTCTGTTGCTGGTTGCCTGGCAGAAGAGCCCAACCCCACCTGGCTACAGCCTCCCTTCAGGTAGCTGTAGACAGCAATGAGCTCTGCCCTGAGTCTCCTCTTCAGTAGCGTCCAGTCTGATCCCAGGGGAGCTCTCTCTTGCTGCTGCATCTAGAGCCTATTGCTTGTTATTGCCACTATGCCTCGAGTAGGAAACAGTGAGCACTTCCCACCACTTTGTCAGTCACAAAATGGAAAGCAACAGGATACTCTCAGGAGAACACATGGGGAAATGTGAGCACTTACATTGTATTTGTTGGCATGTGTGACAGAAGGTCACTTGTGTGCACTACAAGATGCAAAGGAAGAGATGCCCACATGGTTCACTGAAGAAGTCTCTCCATGACAAGGAGTCAGGTTGAGCTCAGGATTATTACTTAACACTGTGGGATCAGTAAGTGTAAAGCAGAAGCTGATCTGCTGCACTGAGATGCGCTACACTCCTTAAATACCCTTTGCCACGTAGAGTATGTCTAAACTGTGTGGTACAGGCACCAGCCCAAGCTCCTTGCATCCCGGTCCCTCCCCAGGCAAACTGTCATGACTGGTCCCCACTTCATGTGGCTGCTTTTCCTGCCCCCAAGAGAGAAGACACTGAGCGAGGGAGAAGTGCAGCTATTCAAGTCTGACCCTCCAAAACTCGGGTGGCATCAGGATGCACAACTTGATCTGTGATCTGGGAAGTACTTCCAGGTGCTGCATACTAAACATACCCAAAGAGTGCTCTGGCAGAAAGCCTAGATCTGGTGGTATGGAAAAACTGTAATAAGCTGTTGACGATGCATATATGGAGATTGCATATACAACATTTTCTAAGAGTTCTTTAGCTCAGCTTCTTGCAGAGCATTGGACACCCCATATGTTTTCCCTTAATTGTTCCCTCAAAACAGATCATTGTTAAATCCATACACATTTTGCATGCATCCTCACTGGGGAGGAGCAGAACAAGTCCATACACAGCATTTTCAGGTTGAAAGCATCCCACAAGCATCAACTAATTATGCTATTTAGAAGAAAAAAGAAGAGGGACTCATCTGCATAGCTATAGACAAGTTAGTTGCCCTTGTCTCCACTGCAGTCAAATAGCATCTGGGCAATACAGACAAGAGAGTCTAGGGCACTGTGACCACAAAATGGTAGAATCCTAGAATTCTTTTGGTTGGAAAAGACCTCTAAGATCGTCGAGACTGCCAATCTAAGTCCACCATGGCCATTAAAACATGTGCCACATATTTCTCACTCCAGGGATGGTGACCCCACCACCTCCCTGGGCAGCCTGTTACAGTGCCTGGCTGCTCTTGCAGCAAAGAAGTTTTCAATATCCAGTCTAAGCTTCTGCTGCTGCAGCTTGAAGCCATTTCTTCCTAAAGCAGCCACCTAAGGCAGATTAGATATGTAGAAACTAAACCCTCCTTCTTCTCTTTACTGATTGCAGG
The DNA here is from genome assembly GCA_013400475.1 of Tricholaema leucomelas. NCBI lineage: Eukaryota > Metazoa > Chordata > Aves > Piciformes > Lybiidae > Tricholaema lacrymosa > Tricholaema leucomelas. The sequence continues at coordinate 5,849 of WAAF01016447.1, forward strand.
GCAGGTCTACTCTGGCAGCCTTAACTATAGGACAACTTAGATATCCAAGCTTGACTGGGAATAACTTCCCATCGTAGATCAGTCATATTCAGCTCAATTACATCTAAGAGAGTAGGGATTTTTGTTAATTTAATATGTCCTGAAGAAGGAATTAGACATTTCAGATGTGCAAGAGAATATAGCCCCTTAAGAAGCATTTGTGAGCAATGTTATTCCTCTCTTAAATTCAGCAACTGCATGGAATATTTGTTGTTCTTGCCGTCCTGGTGAGTTTCTAAAAGACCTGTTTGCTCAGCTCTGTAGGGATCTTGTTTCATATGACAGATGATAGTGTCTTCAGACCAAACACTAACTATTCTAACTGTCCATGAAAGGAGATCTGTTTGGCAGCAGTCTGCTGGTCAAAAGTGATTATCCAGATACACTTTCAAATGATACCACTGTCACCATTGTACTTTGTGCTCTTCAAACATCCTGCATATCTGTGGCTTCTCCAAGAAATCGTATGTGTTTGCTAGGAAGAATGAAATCCTGCTGCAGCAGAGGAGCTGTGAAGAGGCAGCTGACATGTAAGTTAGTCATACTTCCTTGTGACTTGTCTCCTAAAGACATCCGCGGCCAACTCGCTCATGAATCCACAAGGGCACTGTTAATAGTGAGAGAGACAAAGACAAAGACTACCTAACAAAAGAGTTGTTAAACCTTTGGCCAATCCTCTGAAAGCTTCCAGGTAATGAATACAACAGGCTAAATAGTAATGGTTCAGCACTAAAGCAGAAGAATCAACCACGAGGAGAAAGGCAGCATCACATAACAATTCGGTAGCAGATGAGTCAACGGAGCGGTTGGAGCTGAGGCTGCAGCCAATGACACGAGAAGCCGCAATATTAGCCATATGGGACTCTCAGACTTGGAAGGATGGTTGCAAGTACAAACCCACCCCCTCATCTCCTGGCTCCTGAGGGAAAAGGGCAGCAAAGCAATCTCAATTTCAAATTTCACCCAGTTTTACAAAATATGGAATCTTCTTCAGTATCTCTTCAGTGTTTTCCATCTTCAGAGCGCAGCATTCACACAGTGAGCCCTCTGCTCCCCAGGAGCATGGAAGGAAGGATGCCTCACGACTCAGGGTGATGGTGCTACCTTGGCAGTGGGAGAAACTCCCACGGCAAAGCTCAGAGGCTCTCCACAGTCCTTTAATACAGTTTAAGGGAGTCACCAGATGCCTTAAATGACACAAAGAAAGAGTCGTCTAAAGTAGTAATGAATTCCTTCATTGAGCGAGAACAATAAACTCTCTGTACTGCAAAGATGGAGAGCCATAAAGTCTTCTAGTTCTAGGCTACCAGGAAATCCCCCCATGAGGACAGGATCAGCTGGCCTTAGCTCACCGGGTTGTTATTGTTTACATACAGCCATAGACAATCGGTGCTTCTGGCTAACATTTGCTGTCACACAGTAGATTTCTCCTGACTTGGCAGTTTGCTTCCCTGCCCTTTTCTAATAGGATTACAACAACAACAACAAAGAGATCTGAAAGGAGGAACAAGTTTGGCAGCAAGAAAAAAAAAAAAACAACACCACAGCAGGATGAGTACTTCTTCAGTCTCTGTTTTGCAGAAGGCTTTAGCTGGAAGCTCAGCTGAGCCTCAAGTGTTAGCTCACCCATGACACTTTCCAGCATCTACATTTAGCCTGGAGCACTGCAAACTTCTCTGTGGGAAAGTAAAAGCTGCACTGAGGAGTAGTGAGGGCTGCATGTACATTGTATCCAGGTGTGGAGGTAGAGGACCTTCATAGCAAACCCGCTGGTTTTGCAAGAGAGAACAGAAGAGAGTAAATCTGCTTTCAGATCTCAACCTGGCAAACTCAAGTTTAATTACAACAAGTCTGATGGGGTTTGGGGAGGAATAACCCCCTGTGTCAGTACAGGTGAGGGCTGACCTGCAGGAAGGCATCTCTGCAGAGCAGGACCTGGAAGTGCTGGTGAACAAGAAGTGTGCCCTCGTGGCCAAGAAAGCCAGAGGCCTCCTGAGGTGATTTAAGAAGTGTGTGGTCAATAGGCTAAAGGAGGTCCTCCTCCCACTCTACTCTACCATGGTTTGGCCACATCTGGCTATTGTGTTCAGCTCTGGTCTGTGCAGCTGAAGAGGGGCAGGGAACTGCTGCAGAAAGTCCAACAGGGACCTCTGGAGAAGATATGGGTACTGGAGCATCTCTCTTGCAGGGAGAGGATGAGTGGCCTGGGAATGATTAGTCTGGAGAAGAGCAGCCTGAGAGGAGATCTGATCAATGCTGGTCAATATCTGTAGGGTGGAGGTCAGGAGGATGAGTGGCGTCAGTAAAAGTACTTTTGTTCCTCAGGTCAGCAGTGTAACTCAATGCACACAGGCAGCAAAGCTTGGGAGGAACTTGGTATATTGCATAGTCACTTTCGGAAGTCCCTTATTACCTACACAGACAGGTAGGCTCCTGCCTTCTGCCACTCCTGTTCTGCACCATGCATCTGCATCTTCTCTGCAGACTGTGAGTGAAGTGGAAGCTTCCACCGGGACAAAATGATGGGAAGAGTTCAGGAAATGGAGAGTTCTTCATATGAAATGCACTGAAATTTTGATTTGAATTGTTTCAGTACGCTACTCACCATTTCTCTCTCACTACTGCTTGTGCTCACTAACAGTACCTACCTCTGCTGCACTTCATAGTGTTTGCATTTAATTCACTGAAGCGAGCTGAAGGTTGAGATGTTTTCAAGAGTTTTAAGTAAAACAGGAATTACTAACCACAGCGGTTAGAAATCCTTCTCAACAAGACAGATTCAGGCAAGTCCAATCTTGTGGCTACAAAGAGCGTATGAGTAACTTGACAAAACAGTTGGAAACATTTTGAAAGATCTCAATATTGGGGGGGGGGGGGGGGAGGGGGGGGGGGGGGGGGGGGGAGGAAAGGGGAGGGCAAAGATTTTAGAACACAAAATATAATCCTGGAAATGTATATAAATAAAGATCAGAAATGGGATTATTCATGTATGTATTTTACTTGTCAGATGAAGATGGAAGGACCAAATGACTCCAGTGATCATCCAGAGAGCACAAGTAGTGAATAATCAGAGCAGCCATGTTATGACTAGCAAGTACTCACTGACTGCTTACTAAAAACTGGTGTGTCTACTGAAAACAAAAATGACTCTGAGCAACTTATCAACCAAAGAAACGAACCAAATCTGCAAGCTATGAGATGAGAGATGAATGCTGGTGTGAGACCAAACATCACAACAGCATACACGAGAAAGAAACTGTGGGAGAACAAGAGATGAAGCTTCCAGGATCAGGTGTGTAGCAGCTTCAGCTGGATCTGACAAGAGTTCAGATGGTCTACACTGGCTTAATAATCACAACCATGAATCCGTTATCCATGTTTGAATGAGCACGCCTAACCTCCTAAGCAGCAACACAACCACCTTCGAGCACTTGTTGTGACAGCAGAGTTATAATTAACTCACAGAATGCAGATTTAAAGGTGGTGAAATACAGATATATGGATCTATAGATACATGAAAGGCACTCACAAAAGAAGATATATTCATGCAGTGCAACTAACCACCAGCAATAAACGTCTCCCAGGAGCTGTGTGTAAATCTCCTCCTTACTGGAAATCTAAAATAAGAGGAGGCAGAGAAGGAGTGAGTTCCTTCTCGTTTCATGCCCTTTCCCAGAACTCCTGTCAGTGCCTGTGGAGTCTTGGAGCTGATGAGACACTTGGGATAGAAAGCAAGACATCCACACAGAGTTCACCCTCAACTCCGATGGGTATTGTGTGGCACCTGCTCTGAACCCTAGGACAGCAGTGCATAGGAAACCTTTAGCATCCAAGTTAGTCAGGTTGTTTCTAGTGACCAACCACCTGGGAAGTTGATTCTTGAGTGCACATCTGCACTGCAGATCATAACATCTCTGAACTCTCACAGTACAGCACTGATCACAGAACAAAAGAATGGCTTGAGTTAGAAAGGAGTTTAAAGGTCATCTTGTCCAACCCCCTTGCCACGGATGGGGACACCTCCCATTTCTCAAAGCCTCCTCCAGACTAGTCTTAAACACTTCCAGGGAGGAGATACCCACAGCCTCTCTGGGCAACCCATGCCAGTGTCTCTCCACCCTCACAGTGAAGTGATAACCTGTGCTTCTGTGGAGCAGCTTCCCTTGTACTCCAAGCTGGTTTGCATTTGGATGTGAAGCTGCAGCTGATGAGCACATGGGCTTTCTTCTGGGCTCCTTTCCCACTAGTGCCTGGGTGCTCCAGTGAAGGTGCAGGTGAGGAGCGTGCAGGTGAGGAGCATGCAGGCATCGCCCTGTTCTGTTAGACTGCTACTCAGGTGAGCGAGTCCAGCCCAGGCAGGTGAAGACAGACTTAAGAGCAAAAAGATTTCTAGTTCTACCTGTGTATCCAGTGCATCCCTGGCTTAGCTGCCAATCCTCAGCTTTGACAGGAGGAACGAGTGCCACTCACGTGCAGGAAATAATACTGTGTATTACAGTACCCTCTAGTGACTCCTGCCATAGCTGGATTTCAGCTGGCATTCAGCACATCCCAGGAGAGATCCCGCCATGGCAAAAGCACAACCCCCAGCATTCTACAAGGGTGCCTGTGGATGCAAGGAAATCAGCCTCCAGCTTGCTGCTCGAGGCAGAGTAGCACCAAGTGTTGGGTGCGCGCTCGTGCCCTGCTTGCCCCAGGGTTTGATGGTCTCAATTCCGAACAACCGGCTCCTCAAATCCACGTGAGATAGCAGCTAGACACAAGGCTTTCATCTCCTGGTATGGGCTTCCTACACAGCAGGAAGCCAATATTTTTTCATGTCAAAACTCCAGTCATATCTCAGAAGGAAACAAAAATAAGCTTTTTCTTCTTTGCCCCAGTTTTCATAACAAACCTTTGGCCCCTGTTGCTTTCAGATCTTTCCTCCCTGACTGACACACAGACTGTGGGAAATGCTTCCCAGGTCTGATGAAGCGCTCTCCATCGACACCATCCAAAAGCCCCTTTGGATCTGGCGTCCCTCAGTTCAAACACTCCCTTCCCCTCCTGTGGGGTTTAACTCAGGAACTGGCAAGAAATATTAATATCACCTGAATGGCCTGGCCTTGACAGGTCATCTTCAAAGGTGCTGTAACTCCCTTCCTGAGCAATGTTCTGCACAGCAGACTGGAAAGAAAAGGAGCCTTCAGCTGGCTGTGTACCCGATTGCCTTCCTTTTAACCACATTTCTTTGTTGCTTCAGTTTCTCAAAAGCAGTCAAAGACATTTTCCGGCTCAGATCGCAGGTGACACAAAGGGCTGGCATTGGTGAAGCAAAAGGGAGCAGTACCTGTAGGGTTCCATATCCGCTATGCAATTTCACTAGTTGCAAACTCTAGCCCTAACAAGAGCTAACTGCTTTGCTCCTCAAAGTTAGGGACCTAATTCTTTCAAAGAGTCAAAAAGATGTTTTGAGGGGAGAAGGTGAAGAGGAGCTTTTGGGAGACAGCTTCAGACTTCCTTCAGAAACTTTGCAGCTCGTGGCTGAAGGGCTCTCTGCACAGGCACAGCTGGAGAAACGTGCTGAGCAGGCTGTAGGGGAAGCACAAATGCTCCTTGAATGGATTTATGGATGGATACCTGAGGGGTCAGCACTACATGATGTGGTACTGAGTTATTCCAATCCTTCACTCTGTCTGCTTATGCCTTTGGTCTCATTCCCAGAATGGCTGAGTCACTTTTATGAACTTACAGCAGAGAAAGACAGTGCCTGGGAAGGAAGCAGGACACCAAAGTCTGAACCCCGAGCCAAGTCTGCTGGTGGTTCATCCTTAACATTCCCAGAACCAGCAGGGAAAATCATGTCTGAGCTGTTTTACGTAACGCTACAAACCACCCCACAAACAGGCACCCCCCCACCCACACCACCCTCCCAATTCTCCAAGGCTCCAACCATCAGCTGCAGAAGGTGGCCTGGCTGTGGGCTTAGGGGCGAGCAAACAGCAGCAGGAGAGGCAGCAGTGGTGACTCAGCCTTGATACCAGGCAAATTGAGTAGTCAAAGAGGTGGCTGTAATCGAGCACGGCAGTTCCACACGCTGCCGCTTCCCTGGCAGGCTCCTTGGGCTAGGCTAGGATACATTTTTTTCTTCAGCAGTTTCCAACTGCCAAAAATGTGGTATTATTTCTCAAACAGGAAACAAATTAATGGAGGATAGGAGAGGTAAAGGAAAACATGTCACAGAAGGAAAACATAGTTCAAAAGCTCTTAATAAATTAAAAAGTTAGAGAAAGCAATTTGCGGAGTGTTTTATGTATGTCAGGGCCATGAGGCGTTATGGGGCTGATATCATAATTTGGCTGTCTCGGATCCCTCGCTCTTGGCAGCTCTAGCGCCAAAGACATTACGTGCTGCTCGTGCCAGCTCGCCGAGCTGAACGCCAGAGGTCTGCTTTATTTGGGCAGCAATCAACAGGACTTGGAGGTTTACCTAAGAACTTCCACATCAATTCTCCAAGCACCAGATCCCAGAGGCTTTCTTGTTTGACTTGAGTAATTGATTTTGTGCGGGGAAACTGAGTAAAGTCATCAGCATTTGCCACTCAGCTTGCAGGGGTTTCGGTTGCTCTCTGAATTTCCCATGGGATTCTCCATCTTTACAGATGTACCCAGTCCATCTTACCTGGAGCTTCCCCCCCTCCTCCCGCTCTTAAAGATAAATGCATTCCATAACTTGTTTGTAGTTGTAAATTCACAGGCTCGTACCCTTCGTGCCACTTTAATCCCTGTTAAACTAATCTGAAGTCAAGGCAGGCCAACTATCCGCAGTGAAATGGATTAGAGGAGCAGGTTGATCGGATGCAGAAGCGACTCTGGGTGCTTTTTCTGCCTGGCCTCCGTGCATCTGCAGCACTATTTTCATACAAATGATTCGGCTTCAATTCCTTTGTGATTAAGCTAATTCACAAGTAACATCGGTTCTTAGAGAATCATTAGTGTAAAGCAGAGCAGACAATGCTGTTAATTAGGGCTTTTCATACCTCTTCTAGCCATTCGGTAATAAAATTACTTCTGTATTAATTGATTAGTTATTTTAATTTACACAGCACTAAGTGCTGCTGCACAGTGGCCACAAAACATCTCTGTTAAGTCATTTTTCAGGTACAACTGATATTTATTTCCTGGAGAAGCGGCAGGGAGTTTGGTGTAAGAGCTTTGTGCTGTAGTTCCTGACAATCTTTCTCACCAGAACATAACAGAGCTCCAAGTGAATTTTAAGAGGACCCTAACTTGTATTTCAATGTTGGGTTTATTTCTACTACAGCCTCTTGTCTTCCTTAAGCTCTTCGGATGGCTGAAAGTTCTCCAAGACCTTGCTGCATGAAGAGTCTCAGGTTGCAAAGGAACCTGCTTCTAGCAGGAACTCCCAAGTTCTGTGCTCTCAACTGCATTTACACTTCTGTTAGGCTTTGACACAGAGAATCAGATTAAAATGCTTCAGGTTACCAAAGTGAAGAATCACCTTGAATGGTTGTTGGGGAACCACTTTCTCATGCCTTTTATAAAGGGAACAAATCCCATTTGGAGTATCTTAGAATCAACCAGGTTGGAAGAGACCTCCAAGCTCATTCAGTCCAACCTAGCACCCAGCCCTGTCCAATCAACCAGACCATGGCACTGAGTGCCTCAGCCAGGCTTGTCTTGAACACCTCCAGGGACGGCAACTCCACCACCTCCCTGGGCAGCCCATTCCAATGGCAAATACCTAGATCATACACAAAATCCTGCTCACGTGGCTAAGTCAGCATGAGTGTCAGATTAAAAGTTTTTCAGTCTTGCTTCCCACATTTTGTTATGAGACCAATATCTCCTCTGGAGCCAGTCCAGAGGAGGGCCACAAAAGCTCTGCTATGAGGACAGCCTGAGAGAGTTGGGGCTCTGCAGCCTGGAAAAGAGAAGGCTTCCAGGAAACCTTGGAGTGGCCTTCCAGTATCTGAAGGGGACCTAAAGCAAGGCTGCGGAGTGACTATTGACAAGGTCTTGTAATGACAGGATGAAGGGTAATGGGTTTAAACTGGCAGAGGGGAGATTGAAACTGAATGTTAGGAAAGGGTTCTTTGCAGTGAGGCTGGTGAGACACTGGCACAGGTTGCCCAGTGAGGTTGTGGAGCACAGAAGATCCTGTGCTCCACAACATCCCTGGAGGTGTTCATGGCCAGGTTGGATGAGAACTTGAGTGACCTGTTCTAGTGGGAAGTGTCCCTGCCTATGGAAGGGCTGAGCTTTGAGGTCCCTTCCAACCTAAACCACACTATGATTCTATTCTATGATCCTGGCTTCTCAAATGTGCTGAGTTCTTCCCATGCAAGGATAGAAATGGAAAGGAGATTCAGACTGATCACTTACAAATTCCCTCACTGAGGTGGCCCTCTGTGTTGCTTGCTGAACACAACACAGACCTGGTGCAAGTATTAACCAGGATTGGCTCCCTCTGCCTCTCCCTGGAGAAGGAAAGTCACTGGCCCCATTGCCACACTCTCATCCCTTTGCAGCAGGGCAGCTGCCTGAATCAGTGCCCTCCATATCTGCTCCCAAAACTCCATCCCTGCTCCCTTAAGGCCTTTCACATCCACCTGGCTGCCACTGTGGTGCCATGCCATGGCTGGGGAGTGGATGATACTCTCTCACTCTTCTCATCAGTGGAATTTTCATCAGTTATGGCACATTGGCACCTTCGTTACACACTTTGACCCCTGCAGACAAACTGAAACACAGGAGGCTTCATGGAACCATAAGGGAAAGAATCTTCCCTTTGAAGGTGCCAGAACACCAGAACAGACTGCCTGGAGGGGTTGTGGGGTCTCCATCTCTGGTGGCATTCCAAACCCACCTGAACATGCTCCTGGGTGAGGCAGTCTGAGTGACCCTGCTCTAGCGGGAGGGTTGGACTAGATCAACTTCCGAGGCCAGTCTCAACAGCGGGAGGGTTGGACTAGATCAAATTCAGAGGCCAGTCTCAACCCTTACTGTTCTGTGACACAGAAAAACCACTGAGTGGATGTTACCTGTTCTGCTTCTAGAATGCAAGAAGCATCCCCCAGGAAGAGAGAGGGAAAATAAAGAGTAACCACGTGGGAACAAATTTCACACCTGGGGCATTTTGCAACTCTGGAATATTTGATTTTGGAGGACCTGAGTCCCTTCAGTGTTTGTGTGCCATGTTTATAACTCTGCCGTGGCCACCTTTTGCCTCTCTTAGCTGTTGCTTTACATCTGCCACAGGACTGAAATCTTTCAGGGCAGGAAATGCATCTGAAAGTTTTGATGACAAGCAGCATAGAACAAGTATCACAACAGAGAGAGGAATGACAGTTACTATTTAAAGGCATGGGAAGGCATTATTTGAGGAAAGAGGTGACATGGGCAGGTAGATTCTTAAGAAAAATGTTATTATGGCGTTCATGAAAAAGAAAAACTTCTCCTCAGGGCTGATCTTATAGCCGAGAACTTGCTAACTGGATTTTCTGTACCTGACAGGAGAAAATCCATGAGGCAATTCCTTCCATTCACTGTTGCTATTGTAGCTTGTCCTAAAGTAGTCAGCAAGGTGACTCTCTACGACTACCTGAAGGGAGGTTGTGGCCACTGGGGTCTAGGCACCCAGGGATGGCACAAGGGGATGTGGCCTCGAGCTGTGCCAGGGCAGATTCAGGGTGGATGTTGGGAGGAAGTTCTTCACAGCCAGAGTGATTGGCATTGGAGTTGGCTGCCCAGGGAGGTGGTGGAGTCCCCATCCCTGGAGAAGTTTAAGGGGAGGCTGGATGGGGCACTTGCTGCCGTGGTTTAGTTGGTGGGAAGGTTTGGGTGATGGGTTGGACTCGATGATCCTGGAGGTCTTTCCCAACCTGGTAGATTCTGTGATGGAAACAGATTCTCAAAACTCAGGCAGAGCCAGGTGAAATTTCTGGGGTATGCAAGTGGCAATATGCTGCCCAGCACCTCCCATCCCTTGCTCTGGAAGATGATCAGAGCTTTATATAGCAAGTATAGAAGATGCCAGAAATAGATCCCAGTTACTGCAAGGTGAGCTCTGCCCCCAGCCACCAGGAAAGTTTGAACCCAAACAATGATAATCAACAGAGATAGTGACAAATGGAAAGGAAGTGGGGAAGAATAGTGACATTTGGTGCTGAACCATATGTGCGTGGTTTGAAAGACATGACTGAATTGTTTTTGGTGCTCTATTATTCTGACATTTAGAATGAGGCAAGTTTCCATTTCCATTAATGTACTGCCAACTCAAAGGGGAACTGTCGCAAATTTGAGACTAAAGAAAGCTGTTCCTCAAACTTCTCCTGAGCATAATCAATGCCCTCACTAAGCAACGGAGCAGAGCAACAATGCAGACTCTGAGATGGTCGTTATACTTCCTGCCTGTTGGCTACGAGAACCTGTTGTGTACCTCATGATCATATGGCATAAGCTGCTTTGAAAGAAGACCATGAATTTGCGTGTGGAAGGAGGACAACCATCATGGAGGAACTCACTTCATCAAGATTCTGTGGTTGGTAGCCTGGAACATATAACCACCCAGAAAGTGATCCAGTCTTAGTGAGGGATGCGTGAACTGTTGGAGAGGGTCCAGGAGGGCCACAAAGATGATCAGAGGGATGGAGCATTGCTCCTAGGAGTGCAGGTTAATGCAATCCAGGTTGTTTGACCAGGAGAAGAGAGGGCCCTGGGGAGAACTTTCAGCACTTGAACAGGGCCACAGGAAGGCTGGAGAGGGAATTGTTATATGGTGGTGATAGGACAAGGGGAAATGGTTTTAAACTACTAAAGGGTAGATCTAGATTGGACATTGGGAAGAAGGTCTTTACTATGTGGGTTGCTGAACACTGAAACAGGCTGCCCAGGGAGGTGGTGGAGGTCCTGTCCCTAGAGATGTTCAAGATCAGGCTTGATGGGACTCCGAACAACTTAACCTAGTTGAGGACGTCCCTGCTCACTGTGGGGGGTTGGACTAGATGAGCTTCAAGGGATGGTTTGATTTGGAAGAGACCCATCATTAAAAATAAAGAGGGAGTGTGAGAGAGAGAGAGAGAGAGAGAAAAGAGAGTTAAGAGGCTGAAGGTAGCACAAGCTAATTCAGGTCATGGCAAGGAGGCTCACAGATTTGTCCTTCTTTGCAAGAGCTCCTGGATGCTGAAATTTCCAGCTGGAAGCAGCTGTTTATCTGCTTCACAAACAAATTCAATTCAAAGGACTCTCTTGACCTTGTACAATGACAGATGAGCACAACGCCAGCAACATCACTCAGAGATCAGAATTGAAGGGATTATTTCTCTCAAAATCATCCATCTGAGTTTTCTTTCCTGATGAGTATTTTCCCCTTGTGGCTACTTAGTCTCTGAAGTTTTGGTGATAGTGGCTCAAACTCATTCTGTCTAGTAGGCAGAATAAGTCAGTCTGTGGGTCAACTCATTGCCATCCTGACTGCACCTACAGTGATTTGTTTGGCTGAGGCCTGGGGTTTTTAATCTGGCAGCAACAACTGCTGCCTCACACAGCACTGGGTAGGGAAGGAAGGGGTAAACCTGCAGCTCTCTACAACTGCCTGAAAGGAGAGTGCAGTGAGGGGGAGCTTGGTCTTTTCTCCCAAGCAACAAGTGACAGAACAAGAGGAAATGGCCTCAGGTTGTACCAAGAGAGGTTTAGGCTGGACATTAGAAGAAACTCTTCCATTGCAGGGGTGCTAAAGACTGGTACAGGCTGCCCAGGGAGGTGGCTGAATCCCCAGCCCTGGAGGTGCTCCAAAGAGGCAGAGATGTGGTGCTGAGGGGCATGGTTTAGCCTTGCTAGAGTTAGAGAATGGCAGGACTGAATGACTTTAAAGGTCCTTTTCAAGCAGAGCAATTCTACGGTTCAATGCAAGGAGACATCCAGGTGACGAGCTCTGCTTTTCAGAGAGCAGACATCCAGCTCAGTGTTTGCTATTTCCCCTGGGAACAGAAGAACAAATACACAACATTCTGTGCCCTGTTACCCCACTAAGCAGGGCATAATTACAACCCTGGGCTGATCACACTTCTCATACCCTCTTGCTGTTCATCCCTGGAATTTTTCCCCATAGAAATTATTTTCCTTGCATAAACCACAAATTCCTTTCTGAATATAATTTCATAGAATCATAGACTCAGCAGGCTGGAAGAGGCTTCCAAGCTCATCCAGTCCAACCTAGCACCCAGCCCTGTCCAATCAATAATTTGCTGCCATTATGTACATTTTTTTAATTTTAGTTTGGGCCAACTTCTTAACTTTCCATCCACTCAAAGTTTCCAGCTTTTGCTACTATATTTTTCTATTCTGCTAGCATTAAAGAAAGAAATACATGACTGAACACACTGTGTGTGTGTAACTGCACTTGATGTAAATTAACATTTTTTAGGGCCACCAAGATGCTCAGAGGGCAGCAGCAGCTCTGCTATGAGATCAGCCTGAGAGAGTTGGGGCTCTGCAGCCTGGAAAAGAGAAGGCTTCCAGGAAACCTTGGAGTGGCCTTCCAGTATCTGAAGGGGACCTAAAGCAAGGCTGCGGAGTGACTATTGACAAGGTCTTGTAATGACAGGATGAAGGGTAATGGGTTTAAACTGGCAGAGGGGAGATTGAAACTGGATGTTAGGAAAGGGTTCTTTGCAGTGAGGCTGGTGAGACACTGGCACAGGTTGCCCAGGGAGGTTGTGGAGCACAGAATCTTCTCCCTGGAGGTGTTCACGGCCAGGTTGGATGAGAACTTGCGTGACCTGTTCTAGTGGGACGTGTCCCTGCCTATGGCAGGGGGGTTGGAACTGGATGATCCTTGAGGTCTCTTCCAACCTAAACTATGCAAGGATATTCCTAGAAAAGGTGCCAGACTGGCCCTCATGGCATCTCAGCCCTTCATTCACCCACAGAGTAAGTGATACCAAGATTAAATACTCCGGAATAATGAAGTGCAAACTCCCTCTAAACACCTCTCCGTTTGGTCTCGGTATTGGACCTGTGGTTAAGAAACAGAAAATGCCATGAATAAGAGCTAAGAATAATCAATACAAATGCTGAGAGGCAGAGCTGGAGTACAAACCACAGAATTTACCTTAAAAAGACAACACAGTCCCTAGAAATGCTGGAGACTCGTGACCTGAGCACTGGATTCATCTTCCTTTACACATGGGCTAAGATACAAACAATTCCTAGAACAATCTTATGTGAGATGTGGAAATAGCTAAAACCTAGAAAGCGAGGATGGGGGGGGAAACTTGGACAACCTACTGATCTGTCTGCAAAAATAGGCTGAAACTCTCCTGCCTTTTGACACGAGAAGCCAAGAAGCTCTGCACCAGAGCGGTTTTTCATAGCTACCATTCTGCTCTGCGTTTCTCTTGCTGCCATTTGGTCCACAAAATCCACCCACTGAACATTTGCCTTCGAAGAGCACCACCATCTCCTCTGTAGCGTGAGTGACTTCTTGGGTCTCTCTCAATTCACCACAGACAGTTTCTGCAATCTCCAAGTTGTGAGTTACTCCTTTCCTTTTCTTTCCAGAACTACTGCAACATCTCAAGTTCAAACTAGCAACTGTGATGGAGGAATGCTCGGAGTGTGGCTAACCTCCATGCCCTCCATCCAGTCCCTTTCACACAGAGCTGAGATCCTTCGTACACTGCTTATTTTATTTTTAAAACCAGGTATTTCATAGAATCACTTTAGTTGGAAAAGACTTTCAAGGTCATCCAGTCCAACCATTCTCTAACCCTAGCAAGGCTGGGGCTAAACCATGTCCCTCAGCACGTCCTCTCTGCCTCTTTGAAACACCTCCAGGGATGAGGACTCAACCACCTCCCTGGGCAGCCTGTGCCAGTCTGAGAATCCTTTCAGGGAAGAAGTTTCTTTCTAATATCCAACTAAACCTCCTCTCTGGCAACTCAAGGCCATTTCCTCTCATTCCATCACTTGTATCTTGAGGGAAGAGACCAACCCCCATCTCAATCCTAGCTCCTTTCAGGTAGTTGTAAAGAGTGAGAAGGTGTCCCCTGAACCTCCTTTTCCCCAGTCTAATCAACCCCAGCTCCCTCAGCTGCCTCCACCAGACCTGTTCTCCAGACCCTTCACCAGCTTTGTGTCCCTCCTCTGGCCCTGCCTCAGTGTATTTCTTGTAGTGAGATTATACAAGACACAGAGCAGGAAGAGAGCTCATTACAAGAGATTTGCTTCAGTGTACAAATCATTGCAGAACTGTTGTTTATTGCAGCTCACATAACAATCTTTGGCTCTCTGGAAAGTTTTCGTTGTCACCTAAGAGCAGTTACTGCTCTGCATGAAGGTCACTGTATTTTACATTTGGCACTGCTATTATTAGGCTCCTAGTCAAACTATTGTCTTGCATCTGGCTGGCAGATATCATTTCACCATTTGATAAATCACCCATAAATCCTCTGCAGTACGACTGTGGTCCCTATCCAGCAAGAACACGTTTGTTGCTGAATCCAGAGCCATAAAGATCCAATGCTCCATAAGGAAAAAGCGACCTGTGTGTACTGCTGCCTTTCTCGGGGGCACAGCTGTTAGGTATTTCTTTACTGGGCTCCACTGGAAGTTCAGAGAATCACAGAACCCCTTTTGTTGGAAAGGCCCTCTAAGATCCTCGAGTTCAACCATCAGCTAGCACTGCCATGTTCACTAAACCATGTCCCACACCATGGCCACAGGAGAACACCTCCAGGAATGGGGACTCCACCACCTCCCTGGGCAGTCTGTGCCGATCCCTGATCACTCTTGCAGAAACAAGTTTCTCCTCATGTCCAACCTAAGCCTCCTGTGGCAGACTTTCAGGCCATTTCCTCTCACTACATTTTATTTTGTAAAAGAAAGCCCTTCCCGCCCATGCCTACTGTCTGGGTTATCACTTGAGATAGCTCTTGGACCACGCTACCTTGGATAGAGTTTGGCTGAATTAACAGCACTGAATATTCATCCAGTGTCTGATACAGACGCTGAACCCAATTTAGTAAATGAATACTTTGTAATTTCACCAAAGCCCCTCTGAGAGATTATTATGCAGATTTATGAAGGAATATTGCTGAAGCAATTCTTGGCTGTGTTTTCAGTCACTGAGGACTTAAAGTATGTAAACCTAAAATAATTTCAGACTTATTTACTGTCACTGCTTTCATCCTCTGAACTTTCTTGACATTATTTCTCTCACTGGTTTCTTTCCAGCATCCCCTCCCCTGTCCTTGCCCTTGAGCACAGAGCCAGCGTCACAACACCTACAAGTGTTGCCAAGTTACTCCAACAATATCCTTGCTACCATAGTGCCAGCAATCTGTTCTAATCCTGCTGCTTCAGAGCTGCATTCCAGGCAGAGGGATGTGGGGACACAGGGGCAGCAGTGCACACCTGGAGATACAGAGACGCAGCCTGGCTGTGAGCAGACTCTTGCACCCCTCCTGTGGGGTGCAGAGTATCTCACTGCTTGCACAGAGTCACACACCATCACTATGGTTAGAAAACACCTCTGAGATCAAGTCCAGCCACCATCCAACTCTTAGGGCCACTCCTACACCATCTCCTTGAGCAGCGCAGCTAGATGGCTTTTAAGTGCCACCAGAGCCCCCCAGCCTTGTAAAAGGAGGAATAATCAGGCTGAGGGAGAATGGAGGTGCCTGGCCCAATAGCACAACACAGCCCTTCACAAATCAGTGAGTCTGCTGCAAGCTGCTCTCTGTAGTCTTGCAGCAGCCTCCCTTAGTCACAGTAGCACCTTCAGCTCCATCCCTCGCTGTCGGAAGGAAACTTCACTGCTACTTCTAAGCGTCTCTGCTCACTGACCTGCTGGAGAGCAGCTCTGTGGAGAAGGACTTGGGAGTGCTGCTGGGCAACAAGTTTGCCATAAGCCAGCAATGTGCTCTCACGGCCAAGAGTATTCTGGGGTGCATGGCCAGCAGGTCGAGAGAAGTTCTACTGCCCATCTACTCATCCTTGGTGAGGCCATATCTCGATTATTCTGTCTATTCCTGGGCTCCTCAGTTCAAGAGCGACAGAGAACTACTGCAGAGAGTCCACAGAGGCTACAGAAGTGCTGAGGGGCCTGGAGCATCTCTGTGAAGAGGACAGACTGAGAGCCCTGGGGATGTTTAGCCTGGAGAAGAGCAGTCTGAGAGGGCATCTCATCAATAGCTACAGGGTGGAGGTTATGAGAATGAGGCTGGTACCCAGCAACAGGACAAGGGGCACAAACTAGAACATAGGAGATTTCACTTGGACTTAAGAAAATACTTCCTCACTTTCAGAGTGCTGGAGCCCTGGAGCAGGCTGCCTGGAGAAGTTGCGGAGTCTCCTTCTCCAAAGGCTTTCAAAACCCACCTGCTTATGGTCCTGGTAACCCTGTGTTAGCAGAAGATTGGACTAGATGGTCCCTTCCAACCCTCATCTGGGATCCTGTGTCATTGTTACCAAAACCAATAATGAAGCACATGGGTCAGCATCTGTCATCCAGACAATCTTAGCATCTCTGGCCCCACTCATGGAGGGAATTAGCCACCGCTGGACTATCTCAGTCTGCTAATGGGCTCAGAGGCAGACCCTGACTCCTTATTGTATCGTTCATTCCTCAGCTACAGGAGCCCTGCCTCACAGGAAAGAGGGGCAGAGTGTGAGATGTGTGCCACAGGCTTGAGAAGGCTTCAGCAACAGTTAAATTTTAGCATAACTGTAAATACCACAGCTCTGCTCGCTTACACTCCTTGGTATACAATGTAGTAACATATGCTACATGGAAGTGAATCGTAAAGGCCAACGTCTGCTCTTGGATTCAGCTCCCCTTGACTTCAGCAAGGCTGCAGAGCAGAAGAGCCTGGTGACACCTGTGAGCAGCAAGTAACCATGGCAAAGTCGCAGTGGGGAGCTGAGGGAAAGATCAGCAGATAACTCCTGAAGGGTTCTTGTGCTTCGTGCGAGTTGTCACCCGTGGCTGGCTTTGGCCATGTTTTGTGTGGTGAACATGCACACATCTTGAACTCCTTTCACAGATTAGGATGTGTCAGAGTGAGGCAAGTGAAGCTTGTGGGCCAAGAGCAGCTAGAAAATCTGCATGTCAGAGAGCCAGAGCAGGGAGAGAGAAGAGCTGGAGCTGGATGGTCGGTGGTGGGAAAGAGCAAGAGAGCTCTTTTTTTTTCCTTTTTGATAACAGCAGTTAATGAATTTAGTTTAAAAGTTATTCCTGTTTCATCCCTCTCCATTTTTTCCTTCACCTTTCCTTTTTTTCCCTGGCTGCTTTTTCCATCTTGACTTGCTGATCCTCTTCCGCCTTCTTGTTCCTCTGTGTTTGGCTGTTGAGTTAGCTGCAGGAAGAGGGAACTCTCTCTGCAAATGTCAGAGTAGCTGTGAAGAGACACACGTTTGCACACTTCACAGGAAGCATGGTCACCTCCACGCAGACCGGATCCCAGGCACTTAGGTACAGCAAAGCAACTGAACAGAGCCTCCTCCTTCCTACCCTGAAGTCACTAAGCTACCACTAGCTCAAGTAAAGCATGTGGTGGTTGAAGATTAAGGATGAGTCCAACCACTGAGCAGGTGCAAGTGCAAACAACCAAAGCAGAGTCACCTTTTTTGGGGAGTGAGTCACACCTGTGGCTGACCTGACCTGACCAATCCATTGCACGTGGCTTAAGGAAGCTCTCCTCACCACCAGGAAGTTGCCCTTCCCTCACTGCACCCCTTCAGCAGGATCACTGCTGTGCATAGCCAGGTGGCTCCCCAAGCCGTGCTTCCCACCTAGCTTGCTTGGGACACAAGGAGTAGCCAGGGTTCTACTGACTCCCAGGGAGACCAGCACACCCCAGTTCTGGAGCTGCTTCTTGCTTCAGCAGACAACAGAGGAAAAGCGTTGGCAAAGCTGTATTTCTGTTTGAATATGTACACAGCAAGAGGCAGCAAAGGAGGGAACTCCAAATACAGTGCATTTACAGTAAGTACAAAATGCTCACCACAGAATGCCTCCAGTAATTCATCCAGCCCAATACAGCAAACTCCTTCAAGCTGTCGTGCACAGGAAGCATAGAAATCGGAGGGAAAAGAAACAGGAGAGCATCCAAAGCCTACTTTCCTCCCAACATCCATTACTATATAGTGATCATTTTATCCTAAATTTCAGACTTTGTTTATCCACCAAAGCAGAACAAATCTCTTGCTCTTAAGTCAAGGCCAAGCTTTTCACTTCGTAGATGAAGTTCTACTCTATTGTCTGATATCAAAGCTTTTCACTTGCTAACACACCCCCAGACCATGCATTATGCTGGGTAGTTGCAGCAATGACAAAGCAGCGAACAGCAGCTGTACTTTAATGTGAAGGAAGTGCTTCTGGAAGAAAGACAGGAGCTTCAGTTTGACAGAGTGGATTTGTGTCTTACAAACAGAGGGTTTTGATCAAAAAATAAAATTATTTCAGATTGAAAACCTCCTGCACAAGCAAGATCTGTGCCTGGGGATCTCCTTAATATTTGCAATATAAACACGGCTTGCCTCGCGTCCCAATCATTGCCCCAAATCTCTCTGCATTTATACTTCTAGACTCAAAGGGTGCAGTTTGTCCCCTCTGGGTCATAAAACACCCACTGGGACCTGCTGCGAGTTCTAATAGAGGCTTTTAGAAACCTTTTCCCTCTTTCTCACACAAACAGCTTCCTTTCCAGGGGAAGCTCATGAGGCTCTAGAACATGCAAGCTAACATTTGCTCCTCTCCGTGAAAACTTAAGAGCGTAGGAAAAAAACCCAACCAAAAACTGGCTACTCAAGAGTTTAGGAGGAGTGGGAAAAGTGATGTGCGTACAGCTGCAGGAAATTCATTCTATAATCTGAATGGATGCTCGAGATTTCTTAATACCAACCACCTAGTTTTAATGGGGACATTTTCATATTGCTCATCCTATCTTTCTGCACAACCATCTGATACTCGGCTTGTTAGGAGTACTTGCGAGATCATTTGAATGCAGCGAAGCCACTCATTTTCCTCCTCCTGCACCTCCCAAGATTTGCCTTTTCCTTGGCTCCAAAAAGCCCCTGCCCTTCTGCTACCCACTCCTCGCAAATCCACCTGGAGATGCTCAGTAAATCCCAAATACCCCTCGCTGCCCTGCTGATGCACATCTGTCATCATCGGCTCGCCAAGATCAATCTTCCCCTGTCTCTTTGCACTTGGTGCTAGAAGGGGCTGCGAGAAGGTGACCTGCATGACTCCTATCTGAAGTCATCTGCTGTGGTCCCAGAAGTGATTCATGATTGTGTCGAATCTATCTCCCTGGTGCTGTTCTGTCCTTAAGGCTTCAGCAATTGCAGAGACTGACTAGAGACTCCAATCAACCATCTGGTGTCTGCCAACTGTAATGTCTAGTCAGGTTACACTGCATGCAAAGAGAAATGGGGCTGGTATCTGGATCTTTGAGACGCTCATCTCTTCTCAGAGGCCAGGCAGAATGTTAAGTGGTCGCAGCTCTACAAGGGCTGGGATGGCAGTGGAAGGAAAACCGTAGATTTCAAAAGGTTGTTTAAATAGTCAGCTTTAAGGCTTGACTGAATGTAAAACACACAAAGCACCTCTGAACTGCCAAAGACTGTGTCTCGTAAGGCTTTCCCATCAGTTCACTCTGCAGTTTTGTCGTCTTAATTGTAATGTACCTCTTCCTACATGATCAGAATGTCGTTAAGCAAGTTAATCGTACTTTGATTAAACTTTGCTTGTCCTCTAAGTACTACAAAGAAAACACTACAGGTCTGAGAAATTCATCATCTGCCCTTCACCGAGTGTTTTTGATGAGCAGGCTCCATGATGAGCAGGCTCCATCATCTTTGTGCCCTGCATAAGCTGTTTCACTTGGTGGATGTTGAGCTGAGCCTTCCCTGCTGCATCTCTCCCTTTTCACCCCCCCCCAGGGACACCACACAACTGGAAATACAAATGCTTTTGCCAGACATGCCCTTACCACATCAGCACCACGTGAAAAGCCGTTATAAGCCCTTAATAATAAGCTCCTTATTCAGCTGCTTTCCTCCTGCCATGACAGTTTTATCACAGGCTTGCACAATCACAGCAGCCAAGTGCCTGAAGTGGTCACTTAGGGAATTATTTTTTGAAGCTGTCAACAGTGTCTGCCTCGGTAAGATGAGCTTCTAGCCAGAGGGCACTAAGAGCACGTCCTCTGTGGCACTTTGGCACCTCAATGTCCCTTCCTAGAACACCAGCAGCAGCCACTGCATCCTTGAACTGCAATTGTCATGACACCACCGGCTCCCAAGTTCTGTGCCTCAGCTGTTCACAGGCTGATTTGCTGGGTAATACTGCCCACAGGCTTGGAACTGGCCAGGGGTGTGCAGTTTGCAGCACTTGCACCGATGGTGATGGGAACCCTAAACTGGCCTCAGAGGCAATGCTTGGATTCTACAGACTAGAAGAGCAGACACAAGGCAGCTGCCCTGCAGGTTCTCCTTCCCCTCTATGCTGCCCTGGTGAGGCCTCATCTGGATTATTCTATCTGATTCCCCATGTCAACAGAGAGAGAGGAAACTACTGGAGAGAGTCCAGTGGAGGGCCACAAATACGGTGAGCGGGCTGGAGAATATCTGTGACGAGAGACTGAAAGACCTGGGACTGTTTAGCCTGGAGAAGAGCAAACTGAGAAGGGATCTGATCAATAGCTAAAGGGTAGAGGTCAAGAGGCTAGGGCTGGACTGTTCTCAGCAGTGCCCAATGACAGGACAAGGACCAACAGGTACAAGCCAGCACACAGAGTGAAAGGGGAAGTGCGAGTGTTTGGCCTGAGATTCGTGCCCGGGAAGTGCTTTCCTGCAGCCGCTGCAGCTTTCTACAACCACCTGGGCAGTGCTGCTCAGGTGTAAGACCACAGTTAGAGCTCAGCTTCCTTCTCCAGTCTTCAGAATTTATTAAACATTTCTGCCTTTTACACAGAGGTAGTCAAGGACTGTCTCTGCCTGTCAGAGGAGACGCAGCCCAGTGTGGGCACAAACACAACAGGAGTGAACAATTTCTCATCAAACATGATGGAAAAATAGGGAGAACTTTGCGGCTCCATTTGGTGCCGAATTCTCCTTTAGGACAGAGGCTGAAGTTTTGGGTTGATCCTTTGCTGACTTAGCTTACCTGCCAATGAAGAGAAAGTGCCTGCACTGAAGTCTGGGCTGGGAAACAAAAGTCAGCTATGGTTTTTAACCAGAGCACAGGAAAGCAGGAGGAGTGTCAACTCCTGCCAGTGAGCTCCTCAACACCAGCACCTTGAGGTCATCTTCCCAGACCTCTTTGTTAAGCAGGACTGCCACGTGTCACACACTCCCAGAGCATAGCTTTGTCTAAAGTAAAACCCAGACCCAACTACAACAGCAGCACTACTCGATCCTAGGGAGGCAGTTGAGCCTCTATTTACTACCTACCATCTGCAGCAGGCCCTGAGAGACATTATGTTCCACACTCCCTGCCTGTGCCACAGAGAGCTTTTCTGATGTGTAAACCATCATTTATCTTGTCTCTGATTCCCTTCATGTGACCTTTTTCAGAGTATGGCTGTATAACAGCCTCACTACGGCAAGCTCTGAGACCATCTGAGGACAAGCCTCATAAAGCCTGCCTTTAACATTAATCGATCACTTTATTAGGGAAGTAAATCAAAGCAGTTAAACTCAGGGCTGATGGGAGTTGAAGGTCAAACAGGGAAAAAACAGACTTCATTCTGGGAAAATTCTTTCAACCCCATCTCTCTGTTCTTTGTCTTAGAGGCATGGCAAAAGCACATATGAGAGGCAGCATTTACAGGAGGAAGCAAGCAAATGTGTTCCTATGAACAACGTGTGGCTGAGTCTCATCTTTTCATCTCCTCATTCCAAGCAGTTGTGCAAAGCCCTTGTTTCACGCCCTGAGAAGCAGAGGCTAGAGAGAGGGGTTGATGATATTAGGGCAGGTTGCTGAGGGAGATCGTGAATAGCTCCCCCTGGAAGTGCTCAAGGCCAGGTAGAACAGGCCCTGGAGCAAGCTGGCCTGTGGAAGATGTCCCTGTCTGTGGCAGTGGTGTTGGCACCAGCTGGCCTTTGAGGTGCCTTCCAACCCAAACCATTCTATGGTTCTGTGGAGCAGAGAAAACAGATCTCCCTGTCTTCCCAGAAGCTTGGCTAGAGAGGCAGAGGAAAGGAGAAGTGGTCCAGAGGGAGGCTCTGGGAGATCTGGACTTTGCTCATCACTGGCCAACACCATGTCTTCACTGACCTATTTGGAGAAGCAGAGCAGGACCCCCACTCTTGTGTGCATCGAGTCTGCAGGAGCACAGTTAGAGGTGCAGTTGAACAGAAATGCTCTCAGCTTGAAGAGGTTGGACAAATAAGAAATTCTGCAGCTTCAGCCTTCCTCCCTTCTGCAGGGTTGGATAAAGAGAGTCAAGATTCCTTCTCTCCATCTTCTACCTAAGCCTGAGGGACACACCCCTCTGCACCACAGCTGAGCACTGCCTGCTCTCAGCCCTTGGCTTCCTCAGGCCCTGTGACCTGAGACTGAAGTGTCTCCTTCAAATGTTTTCCTTTTCTTCACTCACCTCAGATTTCTCAGGGCTTTACAAACACACAGGCACACCCACATGACACAGGAGGGTGTTGGTCAGTAATGAGCTCTCTAGGCAGGGGAACCTGCCAGTTTAATTTGTTTCTTTGTATGTCAAAGTCATCTTTTAAACCCAGAAATTTGCTGACTTGGCAAGCAATAGGAGCACAAGCTGCCATCAACTCTTACTCACAGTATTTAGCACACTGTGAAAATGTGCCAGGCACTTTAAAGAACATGTGTGATGACATTGTCCTTGTCCTGAAGGGTCCAAAACGTAACTGTAGACAGGCTGTGACACGGGAGGGTAAAGAATTGCTGGGAGCAGGCAAGGTTAGGAAAGGCAAAGGTTACAAACTACGATGATGCCACTGAGGAGCTATGGAACGTCCTTATTTTGGCATCGCTGTCAGAAGCCTAATAAGCAGGCTTATTTGAAAGGGACTGAAGCAAAGGTTGACTCACAGACAAGGTAACCACTCAGGAAAAACATGAAGGAAGGGATTCCCGATGCCAGGAAGCAAGACACAAGTGTTTATGGGTGGGATGAGAAATCGACCATCGCGAGCAAAGCTGCGAATGGAGCAGGAAGCGTGGGCAGATTTATGATGGATTACAGAGACAGCAAAGCAGGAGAGAAGAGTTATAGAGAATTTATGTATCTATTGTATCTGCTAATGGAAAGCCCAGCAAGGAAGAGAGCACTGCCAGCTTGAAATATAGCACATTCTGTGGAGTTGTGTTTTCTTGTTTTTAAAGTGATTTCATCTCTCTCTTCTGTGCAGTGAATCACCTACAAGAGCAGGGAATGCTGACTGCACTCTTAATTAGAAGAAAATGGAAAGAGAGAGGGTAGTAAGTACACAGCACTCAGAGACCTGCAATAAGGAGATGTCTTCCCATGTCTCTGTCCAGTAGAGTAGTGTTAGAAGTGTTACCAGTAGACAAGAACAATCAGAATAAAACATGTTCTGACTACCAGTGTTTCTCCTGGGCCTGACCTGCCACAGAGGGGACTCGGCTCAAAGGTGGCATGATGCTGGCACTCAGTGCCTCCTTCTAGAGGACTCTCTAAAACTTAGCCAGGATGATTAGACAGCACAGCACGGGTCAGCAGGCGCAAGAGCAGCAGCACACGAGTGGTCACAGAGTGGTAACTATTACCCTAGCCACAGACACAGAGGAAAACCAAGACTCACAATCATTAAAACTAGAAAAGACTTCTCAGATCAGGAGGTTCAGCACCACCATGCCCACTAACTCATGTCCCAGAAGTGCTGTGGCCACATAATTCCTGAATGCCTCCAGCCACGGAGACTCCACCACCTCCCTGGGCAGCCTGTTCCAATCCCCAACTACTCTTGCACCAAAGAACATCTTCCTGATCTCCAACCTACACTTGCCCTGGTGCAGCTTCCAGTATTTCACTGAAAACTTATTATTTCTTCCCAACAGCCTTGCACGTTGTGTTAGCAGGCAGGCAGGCTTGGAACGTTTTCCTCTGCATTCACATGGAAGCCATTCCAGTGAATTCCAGCTAAGGGTTTGTTACTAACTCAGATGTCTCTCTCTGTGCACACTCTCCCCGCAGCAGCCCATTTCAGCAGTATCAGATTTTCATATTTACTTGTCTTTCAAACTGTCAATGAAGATATACTCCCAGGTTTAAAAGAACAAACCACCAAGTGTTCAACTTTCTCTATCAGGATTCCCACCTGCAGCAGTCTTCTCTAACGGGAAAGAGAAACTGAGAAGACTGAGAAGAGAAGGCTCAGGGCAAAGCTCATTGCTGTCTACAACTACCTGAAGGGAGGCTGTAGCCAGGTGGGGTTGGTCTCTTCTGCCAGGCCCCAGCAACAGAACAAGGGGACACAGCCTCAAGTTGTGCCAGGGGAGGTCTAAGCTTGGATGTTAGGAGGAAACTCTTCCCAGAAGGGCGACTGGCACTGGAATGGACTGCCCAGGGAGGAGGTGCTCAAGAAAAGCCTGGCTAGGGCACTTAGTGCCATGGTCTGGTTGATTGGACAGGGTTGGGTGATAGGTTAGACTGGATGATCTTGGAGGTCTCTTCCAACCTGGTTGATTCTATTCTATAAGTTTAGTATGCATCCACCTGGCTAAGCTAAAGCCTACTCAGCATTCAGCTTGTGATTTGCTTCTGATGTGGCCACTCTACAGAGAAAAACAGTTATTTTGTCTAACTGCTCATGGTATTGACTCCTCTAATTCCAGTATCCCTAAAACTGCTAGAGACCAAAGCCTGCAGTTCCAGATGAACATTTAAGGGTTAAATGCAAATCAGAGGGAATTAGGTGTCCAGCTGGAGAAGTAACCACTACTCACAATAGCATTTGCAATCTGAAGCGTGACCACACAGGCTCCTTTTGTGCCATTATTGTACTTTTGGTAAAATGGTGCTGATTTGCTGGATGAAGCTTAACAAGGGGGGTTGATTCACTTTAGGAAGAAGGCTCTCATGAAATCAGACGGATTATCAGAGTGCTAGACCACAGCTAGGAAAGCTGAGCTTAAATGTTGGCTTTGAGATTTGCAAATCTCATTGTGTTGGACTGCCCACGGGCCCACTTGTGCACCTATGTGCTCCACTGGAATAAAACATGGCCAGAATGGCTATTTCCATGATATACTGCATTCATAATCAATTTTTATATAACCTACTCCTCCACTTAAAGAATAGACCCTTTCACAAAATGTAACACACTATTGTTCAGTGAAAAATATATAATAACTAACTTGGCAAACGTTGTATGTGAAATCTCAACAGAAACCATAAATTATATTAAATGCCCAATAAAAATGTTCAATCAAAAGCTCATTTTAAGATCCATTGTTAATGAACTGTATGAAATGATGCTTAATCAAAACCTGACACCTTGCAAGGGAGAGAGATTCCACAGGACCTCAGAGCACTATTGTTCTGAACAAAGGATAACAATAGAACAGGGTAATTAATAGTCTGTGCTCCCCTGGCATTCTCCAGGGAATCCCAGTTTCCAAATGAGCTCAATTGTTTTTCAAGGAAGCAGAAATGGTGCTGCACAATACTATTAGTGCCTTGAACCCCATCAGACATTAAGACGTCACTTGTCAGGCAGGTTTTGTTTGCTCCAGAGTTTTGATGCTTCACCTGTTTAAAGGTATCGCTGAAAAGGAGAGGAGAAACTTCTCCTGCACGAGCTCATTCTGCGGCAGCAGTTCAGCATCCTCACCTTGTCTGCCTGCGAGTTTGTCACTCTCAAACTGCATAAAACGAGGAGAAGAAAACGTCTAGGGAGAGTCCTTCGCCATAGCAGTGGCAGTAAGAGCAGGCATATAGATCTGCACACCAGCTTTTGTTTCAGCTGGCAGGCTGCAAGGAGCAGGCCACAAATCCCTACACTTTCCCAGCCAAGGACAGAAAATGCTTCTCTGTCCAGCAGAGGAGGGGTGAAGGCTTCCAAAGCACCATGCACTAAAATACTTGAGTCATCCTAATTACTTTCAGCCTCTGCAGGTGTAAAGAGTTTCAAATTCAGTCCTGTGTTACATTTTTTTCTCCTCTTAAGTCTTCCCTCCTTGGAGCAACTTGAAAACATTCATTTTCCAGCAATGCAATTTTTCAAGAGAGTCACAAACTGCTGTTAGTATTAATCATGATATTCATTTTGATACAAAGATGGATCTACTGAGGAGTGGAGGAAGATGTAGCCCCCTCCCCACCTCTTCTTCACTGCTGGCTCCCACTCCAAGCCAGGCTCCTGCTCACTCAGCTTGCAACACTTAGGACTAGAAAAAAAACACAGGCATGTCATCATTAGACTGCCTGAGATAGTTTAATGACTTGAAATTATGTTTCCTAACAGGAAAGTCAAGTTTTACACTGGACTTGTGCTCCCTTTGGAGCAGAATCAGCTGCTGGTGGTCCAAGGAGAAGCTAGGGTGTGAGTATGTCACATGCCAACAGTGGCTGCTCTTCACATGAGCGCTTCATAGAAACACAGAATTGCCTAGACTGGAAAAGACCTCTAAGATCCTGAACTCCAGCCACTAGCCTAACACTGGCAAGTCCTTGACTAAACCATATCCCTAAGCACTACATCTACATGACAAACTCCTACAGGGATGAGAACTCCACCACTGCCCTGGGCAAGCCATTCCAATGCCTGAAAATCCTTTTAGTAAAGAGTATCCAACCTAAACTTCCCTTGGTGCAATCTGAGGCAAAAAAAACGTGTTTATGTTAGAGCCTGTTAAATGTGAAGTGTTCCTACTACAAAAAGCCCCTTTCAATGCATTTGCTGTTGGACTGGGGACAGTACCCATGTCTGCATGCAGAGAATTAGGTTGGAAAAGTACATTGGGATGTAGATTTTGCCAACAGAGTCATTAACTATATCGAGGGCACCTAACACATAGCCTGCGAGTAGCAGTGGTCTTGGTTTTGTTACTTCCAGCAGTAGGAAGTGGCACTTTAGGTCCTTTTCTGAAGGGCACTGGGCTGACACAGGCAGAGGATCCTCTTACATCTGCTGCAGCCTGTATCTGGCCCAAAACTCAGTTCTACGAGGGAAGGGGCTGGCTGGCTCCACAGCAACCATAGAATCAACCAGGTTGGAAGAGGCATCCAAGCTCATCCAGCCCAACCTTGCACCCAGCCCCACACAATCAACCAGACCATGGCACTAAGTGCCCCATCCAGGCTTTGCTTCAACACCTCCAGGGATGTCAACTCCACCACCTCCCTGGGCAGCCCATTCCAATGCCAATCACTCTCTCTGGCAACAACTTCCTCCTAACATCCAGCCTAGACCCCCCCTGGAACAACTTGAGACTGTGTCCCCTTCTTCTGTTGCTGGTTGCCTGGCAGAAGAGGCCAACCCCGCCTGGCTGCAGCCTCCCCTCAGGTAGTTGTAGACAGCAATGCTGTGAATGTGAGCAGCTACGCTGCCCAGAAGGGTTGTTCCTTCTGCTGTTTGTGGTTTCCACACAGTCAGGCACAGGCAGCTGGAGCAGAACTGTGCAACTTCAGGAAATGCAAACAAAAGGAATCCCTGCAGTCAGCAATCTTTGTCTTTTTTTTTCAGAAAAACAAATAAAACCACCCCACAGCTTCTTTACTTTTGCACCTTGTAAATGAATATCTGTGCACAGGGAACTGTGAAGAGCTTCGGTAAGCAAGCAACATAAGATGCAAAAGCAGCCCTGATGTGGCCAGGCAGAAAAGCAGATCTCTGTCTCAAAGCTGCCCTTTAACCACGAGCCCAGCTCTCTGCTCCAACCACTTGGCAGCTCCAGCTCTCTGCCTCGAACCTCTCCGCAGCAAACGCGGCCCTTCAGCAGCTAACAGTTGCTCTTCATACTTTCTAGACAAGGTTTTCCCCAGCTTTTCTTAACTTTCTGCTAACGAGTGCCCCTGCACTCACTATTTCAGACAGGATGCACCTGCTGCTTCCATTTTTTAACCTTTACTTATGATTTCTTTCTCATACCTTGCAGCACCTTATAAAATATAAAAGAAAAAAAAAGTAATGAAACATTCAGAGGTTTCTTCTCCTTGTAGGTTTTAGGAGATGCATCACTGTGCTGGAGTTCCAGCCTGTGTTTTATTACTTCCAAGACAGTGCAGAGAATAACAATAAACACCTGCCTGCACTTGTAAGCTAACAAACAGAACATGCTCAGAGGTACTCTCACCTCACTTCTGACTCACGCCTGGATGCCTCCAAGGCAAAGATGTAGATATTTGGATATGCTGCCATTCCTCTTTGCATATGGAGTCATTAAGTTGGGCACAGAGTACTGATACAGTCTCGACTGATTTTTGCAGCGCACCAACAGCTCTCGAGTTGTTGTGGGGCGATTCACTGCTGCCGCCACAGCCCCCACCGGCCCTGACCACGCTTGGCTTTTCTGTTGGTTCTCAAGAGCTGTGCTTCTGGTGTCTGTGGGTGTCTGGGCTGTGGTGGTGATTTCACAGCATACTTTCCCACCTGCCTTGCTCCACTCCCTTCTTCCTGCCCATCAAGATGTTCATTACAACATTCCTTCTCTTAGTCAGATGCATTTCTTCAAGGTTACACAAGCTACTTATGCCAACCAGGAAACTAAATGAGATGCTATCAGAAAAGTCTGGTTCTAAGCAGTTCTTCCCCTCTTCCTCGATTGCTCAGGGTGGCTGCCTGAAATTAGTTGCTGTTTATAAGCACACCTGTGCAGGCAAAGCAAAACCTGACGGTGAACACAACTATGCATGGTGCTGGAAGTGCCAGCAGGGCACCACTCTTCCCAGGAAAGAAGAGTCTGCAAATGAAGGACTCTTGAGAATTACACCTGGGAATGCAATACTTCCCTGAAGGATTAAAGAGTGGTCCTCCAAGAGTGCCCTGGAGAAGGGGAAAGTGAGAATGGGAAATGCAGCTGGCTGGTCATTGTTGAAGCACAGGGAGATGTTTAGATGTCTGCACTAGCTGAAGAGAAACACAGCTGGAGGCACAGAATTTACGGGCATCTCAGGGATGACATGTTGCTAGCAAGCTAATGTAAACCATGGCAGAGAGGTTGGAGAGAGATGATCTTCAATGTCCCTTCCCATTCAAACTTCTTGTCATCCCAAAGGTAATCCCAGTGTACAACAGCAAGAGAATCTGCAAGAGTGGAACATTTGAATGTACCTCCAAAATATCTTGGGAGAGAATCAGTGTTCCTAGGTAAGGCTGACACCTGAAAGCTCACGAGTTGGTCAAGAACTACACTCTGACTGAGCTAAAGCAAGGCCCAGATGCAATGGATTTAACAGATAGAAAGGAGCACAACTCCACTGCAACCCCAAATCTAAAGAGAAGGCAGTGCTTCAAAATAATTAAAGCCAAAAAATCTATGCCAAAAGCTGGCGGGCAATGAAGCTGCAAACAAAGAGGAGCAGCAGTGGGAAGCACATGAAACCACAAACCACAGATGAACGCCTGAAAGAGACCGGCACATTGGGAATGTGAATATCTCAGAGTCCATGCAGTGGATGGCACAGAAGGCATGATGCAGTGAACACAAAATGCTGCATGAAGAGAAGCAAGGGAAGGTTCAGCTATAATAGTACAGCATATTCACCAAGGTTGCCAGCGCAGAGAAATGCCAGCAGGATAAACATCAGTTGATATTTACTGCACACAGTATTCTGACAGCCATAAAGATATTTGAACAGGTAAAACTGTTGAGGCTTAGCAGAGTCATTGCCTGAAGACTGGCCTCATTCTGCAGATTAGTCATGAATGTGCAGGATGAGTGCATGCATTAAAGCAGATAAAATATTTACAGTTCCAAATTGCAGATACAATGTCCCACCACTGTTTGCTTTCAAACCATGCTTGAACCTTAAATTGATCATGAAGATATTAAACTGGCAACCATCTGACTGCCACTGCTACCATCAGTAAGCCAGGAGATGTAATGGAAGGATACAAAGATGTATTTTGTAAAGCCCAGCAGGTTACTGGGGAATACAAGATTAAAGTGAACCCTCCACTACGGGCATCATGAAGCATCTCTCTTGTGCTGAGGCAGACTGCCGAGCAAGACTGTTTGAAGCAAAAGCAAGGCCATACATAGCCTCCATAGAAAAACTGGGAAAAAAGCATGCATGAGACAGGTGTAACTGCTGCCGAGCCCATGGCCGAGAGCACGGCTCCTAAAGAGGCTGCAGGGGAGTGGGGGTTGGTCTCTTCTCCAAAGGAGCCAGCTGCAGCACCAGAGGAAAGAGCCTCAAGTTGCAGCATGGAAGGCTTAGGCTGGATATGAATAAAAACTTTACTTGGAGGGCAGTCAGCCACTGGAGCAGGCTGTCCAGAGAAGTGGTGGCGTCACCACGCCTGGAGGTGTTCAACAAACAAGCAGACGTGGCACTTTGGGACAGAGTCTTATCGGCTGACTGGTGCATCTGATGACCTTAGAGGTCTGTTCCAACCTTAGTGCTCTCTGATTCTGTGACTGAAGGACTGCTATGGCTGCACACAGATTTACCTATGCAATTTGGGCCATAAGAAATATGGCAGCTGGAGGATGTAAAAAACAGTTCTAATTTGCAATTCTGTGTATTGCACATTCCTAAACCTTCCTGCTTGTCTGCACTGAGTCCATAAAGTGCCTTTGGCTGCAGTGTACTTTCCCGAGGACACCAGGTCTCAGGGAAACTCAGCTGTGGCAAAGCCACCCCTTCCCTTCCACCCCCACACAGCAGCTCTGGTTAGCACACCTTTCCCATCAGATGAAAGCACCCTCAATACCCTTGTTTTCCCCCAACAGCACACATACATGCACTCACCATTTCCCTTCCTGATAACTCACCAAGGCCAAGCTCTTTAAAGCTCTTGGATTATCTACACAGCCAAGCCAAGTCACTGTATACAGCACTGGTCACCACCATTGAAAGAAACTCTTGCATCAGGACTCTACCTGTTCCTAAGTGAAACCAAAGTCCACACACCCAAGCTGCCTCTGAGAAAAGCCTGGGTAAAGAGCAGACTCACTGGGTCTGAGAGGGCAGCAGCAGCTGACAAAAGACTTACCAGTCTCAGGAGAAGATGCTGTGCAGCAAGGAGATGTGCCCAGAATGTTCCAGCTATTCTTCCACCAGCAAAGTTATGCCTGAGGTTGACCTGCTGGACAGTAGCTCTGTGAAGAAAGACCTGGGAGTCCTGCTGGTCAAGATCAGCACCAGCCAATAACATGCACCTGGGCTCATTAGGAGTGTGGCCTGTTAGTCAGAGGAACTTCTCTACTCTCACCTAGAATACTGGATCCAGCTCTACGCTCCCCAGTTCAAGAGGGGCAAGGAACTACTGAGCAGAATCCAGTGGAGGGCCACGAGAATGCTGAGGGGACTGGAACACCTCTCTCACGATGAAAGACTGAGAGACCTGGGGCTCTAGCCTGGAGAAAAGCAAACTGAGAGGGGCTCTGATCAAAGCATAAAAAAGGGTGGAGCTCGTGAGGTTGGGGCTGGGCTCTTTTCAGTGGAGCCCTGTGATGGGAGCAGGTGCAACAGGCACAAATTAGAACACAGGAGGTTTCACTTGAAATTAAAAGCTTAAAGCACCCTCTGTCCTGTGAGGGTGCTGGAGCACTGAACCAAGCTGCCCAGAGAAGTTGCAGAGTCTCCTTCTGTGGAGCCTTTCAACCCCCTCTTGGACTTTGTGATCCTGGGCAACCTGCTACAGGTGACCTCATTTTAGCAAGGGGGTTGGACTAGATGATCTCCAGAGGTCCCTTTCAAGCCCTACCATTCTGTGACCCTGCAATTCTGTGACCAAAAACTCCTCAAACTGGCAAGGCAATGTCCAGTCTCCAGAGAGTAGGATTATGACTATAAAAATACAACTATGAGATACAGCAAAGGAGAGAAACTCGGGCTCAGAGGTGGATATGCCAGCTGCTGGCACCTGAAACAGACTGTGACCAAGCATAATATTACAGAGGAATTGTGATGAATGCAAGGTAAGGAAGGGTTTTGTCCAAAGCAGATCATCCCTTATGTCTCAAACTGCACCAGGGCAGGCTTAGGCTGGACATTAGGAAGAAGTTATTTGCAGCAAGAGTGGTTGGCATTGGAATGGGCTGCCTGGGGAGGTGGTGGAGTCCCCATCCCTGAAGGTGTTTAAAAGGAGGCTGGATGAGGCACTTAGTGCCATGGCTTAGTTAATTAGAAGGGTTAGGTGATAGGTTGGATCCTAGAGGTCTCTTCCAACCTGGTTAATTCTGTGATTCTGTGTGTCCTGACATTTTCTCTGGGCATTCACCCAAGTTAGTTGTGTGACCAGTGTATCCCCAAAAGGAATGGTTCCTCAAGGCTGTGTAGTTCTAGACAAAACAGTGCTTCACACTCTCTAACAAGCATCCACAGATGTTGAAGAGCAGTCAGTGCATGGTCACTGGAAGAGCTGTACTCATCCAGCTTGCATGATGGCAGTCCCCAAACAGAGTCTTTTTGCACACCTAGAAATGTGCCAAGAGCTTCACCAGGTTGTATAGATCACCTGAAAATATACAAATACCAACAGTAACCTGCTCCTGAGCATTTGCTTTGGACTGGGAGCAGAAGCTGCTCAAATTACAAGTTTAATCCATGTGCTTCAGATTACCTTTTGAGAATCTTTATCTATTAGACTGAATGTTTCTCCCTTGGTCCACAGAGAAACAAAAAGATAGAGGAAATGTCTGTTAGCACTTTGTGATGCTCATACTCTGAAACCACCTGGAGGCTTGAATATATGAATATTTGCTCTGAAGCTGACATGAAATGCTCCTGTGGAAAGGTAAAATGTAGTGCACTGAAGTATTAGCAGAGCACTGTGTAAAACCCACACTCATTGTGAATTCAAAGGGCTTTGGTCCCTGGAGCAGGCCCTGAGCTCCTAAGTTGATGGTAATTTGGACCCACCACAGAAATGGGGAGAGCAGAGGCTGTAGGCAGGCAGGGGATGCAGTACTTGGGGCAGGCATTGGATGGTGTTGAGGATGACACCAAAACACCACTGTCAGTTCTGCTTCAGCAAACACAGAGTGAAGTGCTGCACCCCCTGCTGTGGGACCTCTCCTTGCAGAAGCTGTGCTTACTGTGAGCATCACAGAATCATAGAATGGTTTGGGTTGGAAGGGACCTGAAAGCTCAGCCAGTTCCAACCCCTGCCATAGGCAGGGACACCTCCCACTAGAACAGGTGGCTCAAGAACTCATGCAACCTGACCTTGAACAGCTCCAGGGAGGTTGTGGATCAGAATCATAGAATGTGATCAATATCACATTTGGTGCTTCTGTGCTCCACAACCTCACTGGGCAACCTGTGCCAGTGTCTCACCACCCTCACTGCTAAGAACCCTTTCCTAACATCCAGATTCAATCTCCTCTCTGCCACTTCAAACCCATTCCTCCTCATCCTATCACTACAGGACCTTGTCACCAGTCCCTCCTCAGCCTTCCTGTAGCTCCCTTCAGATCCTGCAAGGCCACTCCAAGGTCTCCTCAAAGCCTTCTCTTCTCCAGGCTGCACAGCCCCAACTCTCTCAGCCTGGCCTCAGAGCAGAGCTGCTGCAGCCCTCTCAGCATCTCCGTGGCCTCCTCTGGACCGGCTCCAACACTTCCATGTCCTGCTTGTGTTGGGGGTTCCAGAGCTGCACACAGGACTGCAGGTGGGGTCTGAAGAGAGCAGAGCCAAGGGGCAGAATCCCCTCCCTTGCCCTGCTGCCCACACTGCTCTTGCTGCAGCCCAGCACAGGGTTGCTGTCTGGGCTGCACTCACACTGCAGGCTCATGTGGAGCTTTTCATCAGCCCAGACTCCCAGGGCCTTTTCCTCAGGGCTGCTCTCCAGGTAAACAACCCTACCGCAGCTTTTCTGACTAGAAATGAGCTCTCTGCTGTAGTTGTTTCCCTAAGCTATGTCTCTACTCCCAGGCCGTTTCTCTGGAGCACCAGTGGATGGGGAGGTGCTGCCTGCTCTTCCAGGAAAAAAAACTAATACATCTCCTATTCTAAATAATGTCCTCTCGGGAAACCATCTCCCTGCAGCCACTCTGGCTGCAGTGCCAGTCTCTTGCAGGTGCATTCTTGCTGACCTTGGGTCTAGCAAATAGGTGTAAATGACATTCAGGCCTCTCTGCTGCTGTCATTATGGGCTCTTTGTTATACTGCAGGAGTCACATTAGCATTACAGCCAGAGCAGAGTGTGGCAGGTGAAAGAGAGAGCTGAACCTCTTGGATATTGCACTGTAACAGCTTCGGCTCAGGCTCCCCAGGCACCGAGCCAAGCCATAACAAAGGGTACGTCAAATTGAATAACAAAACCCCCTTCTACATTAGCATCAAGGATTTAACTTACACTCCCACAGCGAAAATTCCCTCTCTGCAGTCTAAGTTTGGAATTAAAACGCCACAGGCAGCTTAAACTTCGAAGAAACGGGCAGTGGCTTTGCTTGGGTTTGTGTCGTCATTTTGATTCTGCTTTGGACAGTTTGTCACCGACATATTTAAACCTCTGTGTGTCTGATCATCAGAACTCTTCCAGACAGAAAAAAACAAGGGTCCAACTTTAGGCTGTTGTAGTAAAGTTCAGTGGGCTTCCAGGGAGGCCCTGAAATACAAGTGAAACAAAGCTGTGCCCTATGCATACCAAGGAAACTTTTTCCACAGTGCTAATTTCCAGCATCCTGGGTTCACCTTTTTTTTCCAGTAAGAAAGGAAGTTTTCCAGCTGATAGAGTTTTGTTTAACCATGGACTTCATTAGGAAGGTTTCAAAAACAGTCTTATGTTTTAAAGGCAAGAGAGGGCAAATCATAAAGCACACAGAAGTTCCTTTGAGAAGGACTTCCATGAGGAAAGTGATATGGACAGGGGAATCAGTGCACCCTCAGCAAGTCTGCAGATGGCACCAAGCTGTGTGGCACAGTCGACTTGCTGGAGGGCAGGGATCCATCCAGAGGGAGCTGGACAGGCTGCAGAGGTGTGCCCAGGCCAACCTCAGGACATTCAATGAGGCCAAGTGTAAGGTCCTACACCTGGGTGCACACAATCCCAAGCACAGCTCCAGGCTGGGTGGGGAATGGCCTGGAGAGCAGCCCTGAGGAACAGGACCTGGGCCTCTGGGCTGATGAAAAGCTCCACAGGAGCCTGCAGTGTGAGTGCAGCCCAGACAGCAACCCTGTGCTGGGCTGCAGCAAGAGCAGTGTGGGCAGCAGGGCAAGAGAGGGGATTCTGCCCCTTGGCTCTCCTCAGACCCCACCTGCAGTCCTGGGTGCAGCTCTGGAGCCCCCAATGCAAGCAGGACATGGAAGTGTTGGAGCCAGTCCAGAGGAGGCCATGGAGATGCTGAGAGGGCTGCAGCAGCTCTGCTCTGAGGCCAGGCTGAGAGAGTTGGGGCTGTGCAGCCTGGAGAAGAGAAGGCTTTGAGGAGACGTTGGAGTGGCCTTGCAGGATCTGAAGGGAGCTACAGGAAGGCTGAGGAGGGACTGGTGACAAGGTCCTGTAGTGATAGGATGAGGAGGAATGGGTTTGAAGTGGCAGAGGGGAGACTGAATCTGGATGTTAGGAAAGGGTTCTTAGCAGTGAGGGTGATGAGACACTGGCACAGGTTGCCCAGGGAGGTTGTGGAGCACAGAATCACAGAATGTGATCTGTCTCCCACCCAGGAAAAATCCTCAGACTGATCACTGTGGAATGGAAAGGCAGCAGCTGTTTCACCTGGTGTGCACGATGAGAGGTAGAACCAAGAGCCTGAGCTTGAAGCTGTCTTCATGCTAGCTTGGGCTGATGTCCTGGTCACATTCCCAGGCAGGGGAGAAGCTGTGGAGTTTCATCCAGATTTATAAAAGCAGCCTTTAACCTCCAGGTGTGTCCTGGTGGAAGCAGCCTGGGTGCATGTGGTCCAAATACACACTAAAGACAAGCTTATGTTGGCATTTCCCCATAGTCAGCAAAAGCCTGTGTCTCCAAGGAAGTGCAGAGGTATTTAGGTGAGATCATGCTCCTAGAGCAGCCTGGCTCAAGGTCCTCTGACACAGGCACGTTTCAGATGCTTTGCTGCTTTTGCTGCCCTTGTGTCACAGCAGCTACTGTCCTTGGCCATGCTAATTAGCATGTGTGTGGGGTCAGTTCCATGTGCTGTGTGCTGAGTCACCACCTTAGTCACAGGTTGTCTTTCTCTTGTCTCCTGCCGGTAAGGAGGCTGGAAACACACTTGGTACCCCTGAAACCAGGATTCAAGAGTCCAACAGGATGTCATGCTGCTCCTGCTCTTACTGCCCCAAAGCAGGAGTCTCTCCACAGCATCTGCTGCACAGGAAGGTCCTTTCTCACCCACTTGCTGACAGTGAGGCAGCGCTGGTGTCTCACTGATGTAATTTCTGTAGGGCCAGATGAGATGTGCTTCTTGGCTGAAGGAAGCATCTTGGCTGCCAGCTGGTGGACAGGTAGCGGTGACCTACGGAGTCCTAAATAGGCCCTTCCCGTGCTCGTGTCCTCTTCTCTCCCTCTATCAATCCAAAGCCATGAACTAATTTGGGCAGGTAAGGAAAGCTTCTGGACTGAAGCAAGTTTTTTCCTTGGCTCCCAGAGTTCTTTTGTACTCCAGAGTTCTTTTGTGTCACTTATCCAGAACAAGAAAGGGTCAGATGTTTCCAAAACTGAACCAAAGGCATCACTGCATTTAGAGCAGAATAAGCACAGACTCTTGCTCTGAACAGGTAGAGCAGTTCACTCCATAAAGAGCAGGTCCAGAGGAGCTGCAACCACTGGGGAGCTGGATTGGAGGTGCCTCTCAGCCATTGCATCTCATCAGTGGTGGGAAGCTCAGGGTAGAAACAAGTGTCTGCACAGGCAGAGCAACGTCATGTCAGGTCTCTTATCCCTCCTCCAGCCTGCTCAGATGCTCTGTGTGTCTCTGGATCTGCTGACAGCTAAACTGGCAGCTGAGCAAAGGCAAAGTTGCTCTGTGCGCAGGGGAGGCTGTGTGCCTTACGTGCCAGAGTATGGCCTGGGTGGCACTCACAACTCCGCTGGCCTTTCCTGAGCTCTGCCCAGGGAGGAGTTCCTCCCCACGTGAACAGCAGCTCCCCAGTAAGCAAAACCTTCAGAAACAGCCTGCACGACTGCCGGCTCACACAGTACATCATGTACTAGATTGCCCCCTCAGGTAAGCCGTCTGCACAAAGGCTCGTCTCTGTCCCCAAGCTGGTTTGCTCCTTGTGTGACTTGCGTGGCTCCCTCCTCGGCGCTGGCCTCCCTGCTGAAGAGCTGCCGCCAAGCCTCCTCCGTTGTGCAATCTTGTCAAGAAAATGTATGGTGCAGCACTTTGCTTGCAGAAAGCTGCTCCTCCCCTTTCTGCTGTAGCAGAGGATTTAGCCTGGCCGAGGTCGTGTGAATTTTAGCAGTGGGAATATCTGAGTGACAGTCTGCCCCAGAGATGTATTGCTGTTCAGATCCGTGACAGCGACGAATGCAAGGCACGCTCAGCCTGCAGCTGTTGGAGTCCAGGTGTGACTGGGCTCGCACGCTACGCCGGCAAAACTTTGTGGCTGCTGCAGAGACGAGAACAAATTGATAAGCTAGAGTAAGAACAGGAATCCTATCAATCACTCGCACAGGTCCGTGCAGAGAGGGGTGTGTGGAGGCAGCTAAGAGCTGGCTGAGAGCTGGCGTGGAGCAGGAGCGACTGGCTGCGCTGCCAGCCAGCGGTAGCTGCTGCAGAGACACAGGCCGGGGAGCCTCGCCGCAGGGAGCCTCAGGACTAATGGTATCGTTTGAATGAGAAAGTCTCAGGAAAACGGAAATGTCATCGTTGCTGAGGTTGTCAACAGCAGTTCTGTCCTTTATTCTTTAGTTCTGTCCATTACTTTATTACAAGCCTTTAATTACTGTTCCCGCATTCTAAGTGTGCTTTGCTCTCTGGAGCTCAACAGCCAGGTGATCCATTATTTAGTAAGGAACTATGGGAGCACAACAGCATGCCAGCCCCCGACCAAACCTGGGCATACTAGGGGCTCATGGAGGAAATGCTGCACAGCCACGCAGTGCCTCAGTAGCATGTCAGGTCCACTGAGTGCTTTGTCTGTGTCTGCCACATCTCAGACAAGTATGAGGTCCAGCACTGCTCATACATCAAGGACATAGAATCATAGAAGGGTTTAGGTTGGAAGGGACCTCAAAGCACACCCAATTCCAACCCTCTGCCATAGGCAGGGACACCTCCCACTAGAACAGGTCGCACAAGGCCTCATCCAACCTGGCCTTAAACACCTCCAGGCAGGGAGCATCCACAACCTCCCTGGGCAACCTGTGCCAGTGTCTCACCACCCTCGCTGCAAAGAACCCTTTCCTAACATCTAGTTTGAATCTCCCCTCTGCCAGTTTAAAAGTACAGTATAAAACTGACTGAAAAACAGTCATAAAATCATAGAACAGTTTGTGTTAGAAGGGACTTTAAAGATCACCTAGTTCCAACCCCACTGCCATTACCCAGCTTGCTCAAGGCCCCATCCAACCTGGTACTGAACACTTACAAGGAGGGAGCATCCATGACCTCCTTGGGCAATCTGCTCCAGTGTCTCACCACCATCACTGTAGAGAATTTCCTCCTAATGTCCAGCCCAAATCCACCCTCTTCCCATTCATCCTATCACTACAAGCCCTTGTAAGAAGTCCTTCCCCAGCTTTCTTGCAGGCTGCCTTCAGGTACTGGAGCAACGAGCAATTGCTTCAGTAAGCTGCCAACATGCACTCATGATAAGGCTCCAAAAGACAGATTTAGGATTAGAGGCGATGGTCTCAAGATGAACCAGGGGAGGTTTAGGTTGGGTTTTAGGAGAAATTTCCTTCCTGCAGGAGTGGTCAGGCATTGGAACAGGCTGCCCAGGCTGGTAGTGGAGTCCCCATCCCTGGAGGTGTTCAAAGCACATGTAGACACGGCACTGTGGAGCATGGTTTAGGGGGCGTGGTGGTGTTGGTTTGACAACCTTAGTGGTCTTTTCCAGCCATAGTGGTTCTGTGTTTCTGTGATTTTATGCTTTCCACCAGGGGGTTTCCTACCTCGACAAGAAGGCCTTGAAGAGCCCAGGTCAGAGAGCATTCCAACCCAGGCTTCCTTAAGGACAGCCACCCGTGAGCCTACTTTATAACTGACAGCCATCCTGTGGACTTTGGGTTTTCTGCGCTGTACCTGAGAGTGTGCTCCCAAACCCCAGACAATGCAGTGGAAAAAAACTGGGAAATGCAGTTGTACCTCAGCCCCAGCACATGACTGGTCTGCTCTTGACCTCAAGTTCACATTCAACTTAACTAAGAAAATGAAACAGATATGTAACAAGGGAAACGGGCCTGGGGGAGGGGAGCAATAATGGCCACATGCTGCAATACAGAGAGAACTGGAGCAAAGTATCAGCACATGAAAATCACAACTCAAGGCAGGAATAAATCAAATGGGCTGCAAAGACTGCAGTGTATCCACGGTACTTTCTGTGAGGGAGAAGAAAAGAGGCCATCCAGGGATTTGCAGAAGGGACAGATGTCAGCCTGGGGTGGGGAAAAGTTTGTATTGAGCAAGTAATAAATATCAGCTTCTGATCTAATTTTCTTACTTTGCAGTTTTGTTTTCCTGAGCTGCTATAATTCTGCAGTCAGCTCTACAAGCCTGTGGCTGGACTGCTGCTTGAAACAAACTGACTCATCAGATGATGCACTTTTACTGCTCTGTTTACGCTACTGGAAAAGCCTTATCTACAGTACAAGAGTTCACTGCAGCTCCTAAAGAGGCAGAGCTACCAAAGGCAGAAGCGTGTTCTCACCTTAGGGGTACATAGCAGAACTCGCACAGGGAACACTTAACAGGCTTGGTGTGCATTTTCCTTCCAAAACACTAAGTATTGCACTCAGGGAGGTAGTTTAATGACCATGGTGGTGCTGGGCTGATGGTTGGATGATCCTAGAGGTCTTCTCCAACTGAAACAGTTCTATGAGTCTGTGTTTCTACTCCACCCTTGTTGAATTTACATATGTGCAAGATTGTGTGCAGGATTGTTTCTGGGTTCAAGAAGCCTCAGTGTGGACCACGGGATTCAGACTGAAAAGAGAAAGGATCTCAGGGAGAAAAGAAGCTGGATTTGATCATAAAACTGCATTTACATGTGTCATACAGAGAGGAAGTAGTAAAGTGGTAAGAGGAACTCCATAGACAGTACAACAAGAGTTGACAGGAGCTGATCTATAGAACATACTTAAGCCCTTCAAAGTTTGATCCTTACCCCTTAAGCTGCCTTTTTACTTCACCTTCAGAGGAGTTCTTCAACCATTGTAAATGCTTCAAACCTCTAACTCGATGCTTTAGAAAGGAAGAGGTTAAAACCACCACCAGAAGCCAAGGAACGATGCGGGGGTAGGTCTGTGCAAGATTTAAACACACAGCTCTGCTCCACCACCTCTGCCTTACCTGTAGTGATACTCCTCCTGTTAAGGTTATGGGGTTGAAAGGATAAGTCAAGTAGAAGGAAGTTAAACCACAAGATGCTTTGGTGGTGTGAAGAAATCTTCTTCAGAGCCTGAGAACCCCCCAGAGAAGACTTTCTGAGTGTGATTCCTATGTGCATCTCTGTCCTATATACCTCAGGCTGCTTTCTTCGGTGCTCAGTACCATGCAGCCCTTTCACATGTGCACGAGCAGGAATAGTAACACAATTAAGTAGTTAATGGGAGGCATTTGTTATTGCCTAATCACATCAAATATATCAGTATTTAAGAAAGCAAATTATAAATGTAACTGACAGGCATGGGATTGTTCAAGGTTGAGCACAGTCCTGGAGTCAAAGATTAAATAGCCTTTGCCTGCCGTGATTCATCGTCAGGACCCTGCAGCTATAATGGCAGCCAAGGAGATCTCGACC
Source organism: Tricholaema leucomelas (assembly GCA_013400475.1). Classification (NCBI taxonomy): domain Eukaryota; kingdom Metazoa; phylum Chordata; class Aves; order Piciformes; family Lybiidae; genus Tricholaema lacrymosa; species Tricholaema leucomelas. The sequence goes on from WAAF01016447.1 coordinate 46,914, forward strand.
AAGAGAGAATTCATCCCACAGGTCAGCTTGGTGCACTGCCGGATACTTTAAAGATCCTTTTTCTCTAGCTATAGACCATCTATATGGGTATCTGCTCATTGTTCCAGAAGGGTCAATTATCAGCCTTTTGCAATTATTCTTCTGAGGCTCACTGATGCCTTTTTGCTTCCACAGTTTGAGCGCAGTCCTCAAGCATTCAAGCACAGAGAGACCCTCTGTTGTGAACAAGCACAGGAGTTCATTCTGCAGGCAGAGCTGACATAGCTGCATGAAGCAAGCAGGGCAGCAGATGCGGATTGGGCGCATCATGGCAGTACTGGCCACATCAGTGGGACACACTGCTACTTGTCGTTTGGCCAAGCTGGTTCCTTACAGAAAATCAAAATCATCTCTGACTCAAATCTGTTTGCTCCTGGGAGAAATAAGTGACTCCTAAGGTCAGAACAAAACCTTGAGAAGCTGCTGCTGCCTTAGGCATGGCTACCCTCTGCCCAGGGAGGTGGTGGAGTGGCCGTCCTTGGAGGTGTTCAAGCAAAGCCTGGATGGGGCACTTTGTACCGTGATCTAGTTGATTGGCTAGGGCTAGGTGATAGGTTGGATTGGATGAGCTTAGAGCTATCTTCCAACCTGCTTGATTCTATGATTCTATGCTCCTCGCTCATTTGCATGATAGACTCCTCTTGAAATGCCAAGAGCCATAAAGAAGAATAACAAAACTTATCCTGGAGATTAAAATGAAATGAGATTTAAACTTCATCTAAAATACCTCAAAGGTTAAATCTAGCAGAGGAGATACAAATGATGTAATACATTCCATAGGAGTCAGTCACTTCCACAAGCAAAAATGAAACCCAACCTAATGCCCTTGGGTTGGCATCATTAAAAGCAGTTAAAAGGGGGAACGCAAAAGGGATTTTGCAATCCAATGGATTAGGGTGAGTGTTGCAAGATCAGAAGTGTTCTTAGTGCGTGAAAGGAGATTTAGGTTGGACATCAGGAGAAACAAGTTAGCAGATGAGAGGAAATGGCCTCAGGTTGCACCAGGGGAGGTTAAGGTTGGATATTAGGAGAAACAAGTCAGAAAATGAGAGGAAATGATCTCAAGTTGCACCAGGGGAGGTTTAGGTTGGACGGAGAGATTGCTTCACTGAAAGGGTTCTCAAAGACTGGCACAGGCTGCCCAGGGAGGTGGTTGAATCTCTGGAGGTGTTTCCAAGAGGCAGGGATGTGGTGCTGAGGGACACGGTTCAGCACCAGCCTTGACAGTTAGAGAATGGTTGGAGTGGATGGTCTGAAAGGTCTTTTCCACCCCAAAGGATCGTGTAATTCTGTAAGCATTAGTGCAGCCCAGCTGTCTGCTCTGTAGTTTAGCATTAGTGGTTGCTAAATCGTCCTGTGTTGCTTTGATAAAAGGATCATAAAACAAGAGCAAGCTGTCAGGCCTGGAGTGTACTGCAACGGCTGCTGTGGAAGAAGGAGTTTCCAGCAGTCCCCCAAAACTGTGATTAGAGCACTGAAATCTAACATGACCACCACAGACAGCAAAATGCAGCTGATGCATCTTTCTGTCTCCTTCTACAAGCTGAGGAGTTGATGAGCCATGTGTGTTTCAAATGCTGCTAAGGCTATCAGATCATACTCCTGGGGGAAGAAAATCAGAGCAAAGATTAATCTAAGTCCTTGGCAAAACATGATGCAGGAAAGGAGGGAAAGAAACGAGCTGGAGACTTTTGCCTTGCAGTTACTGTCACCATCTACCACAAGCTCAGCTTCAACAAAATCTGCACAGTATCGACATCTTCGCAGCTGTTCCTGCTGGCTTTTGGAGAGGCTGCTTTCCCCCTCCCATGGCACTGAAAATATCGGTCTACCTAGAACAACCAGAGCATTATATTGTGCGTTAAACAAGCCAGCACTGTTCTGGTAGGCTCCATCATCGCATACTTTGGTGGCGTTCAGAGAAGCTCTGCCCTAGGCTGTCGTTTTCCAGGCAGTGTCTCCTCTATTTCTGCACTGAGTCACTTCAAAGAAAACTACTGTGTAAAAGCCTAATGAAAACTGTAAAACTCATTTGGATTCTCTCTTGATGTACAGTGGGTCTGACAGGAACTCTCACAATCATTCCAGCATAAAGGAAAAAAAACCCTCACTCCCATGTCTGGTTTCGTGTCATATATTCAAGCTCTACAACAAACACACACAATCAAAAATAGAAGCAGTGATCACTTCTGCTGTGTGTCTCTGACACTAATGGAAAAATGCAGGGCAGAGATAAGTCCATTGAGAAAGGAGGAGAAGAGGAAGAAATGTTCCTCCCAGTCATTCAGGTAAAATCATCTTCTGCACTCTTCTACAACAAAGGCTGTTTAGGTGCCATGGTGCAGACTGGGTGCTCACAGTGAAACCCACGCTGACATCACTGCTTAATGATAGTGAATGAAAGGATCAAAGTCCTGAGGAAGCCAAAATGAGCTCTCTTGCGTTTTACTTCTATGGATTTTACCAAGCTGTGCTGAAATATTCACTCTCCTTGCAATCAACAAACAAGAGCGGGGCAAAAGCTCCCTCTCACAGACATTTGCTCTTCAATATAAAATTAGGTTTCATTTACCTTAGTTTGTTCTGTTTGCTAAGAATTACTGGAGCTATTAAAGCTCAGACTTGAATTTTAAGACCAGAAGTCTCTCTCATGAATTTGTCACTACATTAATGTCACAGAGCAGAGGTACCTCCCTTTGCCAGCACCTCCACCCCAAACCTTGGTCTCAGCTTTCCAGTTAAGAAATTAAATGGGGGAGTAAATTATTTCACAGAACCATAGAATCAAGCAGGTTGGAAGAGACCTCCAAGCTCATCCAGCCCAACCTAGCACCCAGCCCTAGACAATCAACCAGACCATGGCACTAAGTGCCCCAGCCAGGCTTTGCTTCAATACCTCCAGGGATGGTGACTCCACCACCCCCCTGGGCAGCCCATTGCAATGCCAATCACTCTCTCTGGCAACAACTTCCTCCTAATATCAAGCCTGTATCTACCCCTGGCACAACTTCAGACTGTGTCCCCCTGTTCTGTTGCTGGTTGCCTGGGAGAAGAGCCCAACCCCACCTGGCTACAACCTCCCTTCAGGTGGTTGTAGACAGCAACAGAACACTTCAGAGGGACTTTCCTTACATCTTTGGACTCCTAGGCCTAGTGACAGACCTTGCCGGAGCAGTTTTTCTTGTCCCTTGTCACCAAGATGCTGATCACTCCCTCAGAAAGCTTTGCCCGAACTTTGTTCCTCTGATTCAGGAGGACTTCTCCAGTTCCACGTACATCAATAAACAAAGGTGCACACCACATAGAGCCCCGAATTGCTGAGGAACAGCTACCCAAATTAAGTGAGCCATTATGCACGTGGTACAGGCCATATATCTTGATTCTTTGATAGCCCAGTGCAAAAATGGAATGGCTCACGGAGATCCAAGAGAGAAGAAAGGACAAAGAAGTCCTAAAGAAACATAAAAACCCACAGCCTTCTTTTCTTCAGGAAAATTCATCTGTGTAAAATCTGTTTCCCAGATCTATTAATGAAAACATTAGGAGAAAGAATTCCAAAAGCAAGAGAATTTCTTCTCCTGAAACAAATCTTGGACATCTTGAAGCAAGGGGCATTTGAAAGCTGTGTTGAGACAGAGTGGCTGATGCTGACCTTAGCCACATTCATTTGCCCTAAATAACTTTGGGTGAACCTCCTGCAGTCGCAAACAAGACAAAACACAAAACAACACAAAAGCAAGCTCAAAAAGCTGACAGAGATAGTGAAGGACTCCTTACAGTGGAAGGACTCCACTGGTTTGGGTGGAAAAGCCCTCTAAGATCGTGTCCCAACAGCTGGATCAACACCACCATGCTCTTTAAGCCCTCTGAGCTGTCACACCTGCATGTTTCTTGAGCCCCTCCAGGGATGGGGACTCCATCACCTCCCCGGGCAGCCTGTTCCAATCCCTGGCCACTCTAGCTGCAAAGAAAGTTTTCCTAATGTCCAAACTAAATGTGGTGCAATTTCAGGCTGTTTTCTCTCCTTCTATCATCTGATACTATGTAGAAGAGACCGACCCCTACCTCTCTACAACTTCCTTTCAGGAAGCTGTAGTGAGCAATGAGGTCTTCCCTCCCTTATGAATCAAGAAAGCTCACTTTGACATCAGAGCAGTGCACAGGAGCTGGTATTGAGTTCTTACTTCAGCAGAAGGTGAACAGGGAAGCCCTAGACAGGTCTCTACAGCAATAGAAACTATCAAACAATAACTGGGCTGGAAGCCCCACAAAGAGACTCAATCAATTAACTGCTAGGCACATTAGCTAGTAGGATTCAAACCAAGTGCTGTTACCACGTACGTGTCAGCATCCACCCAGCTGCAGGGGTGACAGAGATGTGAAGCTAAACTTCGGTGTTGTTCAACATCTTCATCAATGCCATTGAGGGCACAGAGAGTCTGCTCAGCAAGTTTGCTAATGACACCAACATGGGAGGCTTGGCTGGTACAGCTGAAGGCTGAGTGGCCATCCAGAGAGACCTGAACAGACAGAGCTGGGCAGAGGAACCAAATGAGGTTCAACAAGGACAAGTGCAGAGTCCTGCATCTGGGGAGGGGTAATAAGCTGCAGCAGTACAGGCTGGGAGGTGATCTGCTGGAGAGCAGCCCTGTGGAGAGGGACCTGGGAGTGCTGGGGGAGAACATCCATGGCACAGCATGGTGGCCATTCTGGTGGCCAAGAGGGCTAATGGGATCTTGGGGTGCATTAAGCAGAGTGTGTCCAGCAGATCAAGGGAAGTTCTCCTCCCCTTCTGCTCTGCCCTGGTGAGACCTCATCTTGAGTACTGCCTTCAATTTTGGGCTCCCCAGTTGAAGCGGGACAGGGATCTGCTGGAGAAGGTCCACCACAGGGCTGCAAGGATGACAAGGGGACTGGAGCACTGCCTGATGAGGAGAGNGGAGGTTCCACCTCAACACAAGGGAGAACTTCTTGACTGGAAGGGTCCCAGAGCACTGGCACAGGCTGCCCAGAGAGGTTGTGGAGTTTCTTTCTCTGGAGCCTTTCCAGGCCTGTCTGGATGTGTTCCTGTGTGACCTGAGCTAGATTGTATGGACCTGCTCTGGCAGGGGGGTCGGACTGGATGATCTCTTTGGGTCCCTTCCCACCTTTGGCATCCTGTGATGTGTGATCCTATGATGCTCAAATCCCAGGGGAGAAATAAATAAATAACTACCCAAGTAGAAAGCATAAGAACATTACAGACAAAGCTGATCTGCCAACGAGCACAACTAAAGCCAGCATCCCACACAGCAAGCCTGTCAGACCAGAAGGGTTTCTTACTGCCCTGCACCACGGCAGAAAACAGATGACTTTGCAATACCTCTGGGAACAGATAAGTACTGGTGACAGCATGGGAGAGATGAAAGAGATTAACCAGCTATTCTGGCAGTGTCTCCTCCTTGCCTTGACCTGCAGTGCAGTGCCATGCAACTTCTTTTTTTACATAACATACTTCACATGTCTCATAAAATGCTTTATAGGGAGGGTCAGCCAAGGTAGAGGAAGGCTACAGAGAAATGCAAGCCCCAGAGAAAGTTAACTGTGATGAAAGTTTGCAGTTTCCTTGTTCTGCCTTCTCTGTCCACACCTCCTGTAAAATCTGCAGATTTTTCTTCATGTTTCCTACCCTCTTGTGCCTGTTTTCATACTTTAATGTCACAAGGCAATGTGAGATGCCACATATTTAATACTGTGCTTTATTTGTCATGCAGAACTGATTCTTCTGACTGCTGCCAAGTTGAGTTTACAGATGAAGATCACAGACCCTGCACCTTGTAATCTCCTCCTTTTTGTGTCACCCCAGCAAATTTAGTGTCAGAAGATCTCAAAGTAAAGGGATTCCTCCCCACTATTCTGCAAGGGGAAGTCTTGCAACCAACTTCCCTTCACATCTCTCCTCGAATGGTTAATGGTTGGGCTCAATGAACTTACAGGTCTTTTCCAACCACACCAATCCTCTGATTCTGTGAATCATAGAATCAGCCAGGTTGGAAGAGACCTCCAAGCTCATCCAGCCCAACCTGGCACCTAGCCCTAGCCAATCAACCAGACCAAGGCACTAAGTGTCCCATCCAGGCTTTGCCTGAATAACTCCCGGGATGGTAACTCCACCACCTCCCTGGGCAGCCCATTCCAATGCCAATCACTCTCTCTGCCAACAACTTCCTCCTAACATCCAACCTACACCTCCCCTGGCCCAGCCTGAGACTCTTTCCCCTTGTTCTGTTGCTGGTTGCCTGGCAGAAGAGCCCAACCCCACCTGGCTACAGCCTCCCTTCAGGTAGCTGTAGACAGCAATGAGGTCACCCCTGAGCCTCCTCTTCTGCAGGCTGCACACCCCCAGCTCCTTCAGCCTCTCCTCACAGGGCTGTGCTCCAGGCCCCTCACCAGCCTTGTTGCCCTTCTGTAGACACTTTCTAGTACCTCAACATCTCTCTTGACTTGAGGGGCCCAGAACTGGACACAGCACTCAAGCTGTGGCCTGAGCATTGCTGAGCACAGGGGCAGAATAACCTCCCTTGTCCTGCTGGCCACACTGCTCCTGAGCCAGCCCAGGATGCCACTGGCTCTGCTGCCCACCTGGGCACACTGCTGGCTCATCTTCAGCTACCCTCTACCAGCACCCCCAGGTCCCTCTCTGCCTAGCTGCTCTCAGCCACTCTGTCCCCAGCCTGTAGTGCTGCTTGGGGTTGTTGTGACCAGGAAATGAAGAACCCCTAAACAGAGCTGAATACCCAGGGAAGTGCTTCCTGTGCATGGTCTGTAAACCACCCTGCACTGAAACACCTGAGGCACCACATCCCAGTTGTATCTAGTTGTGTTCAGAGTCTGAAGCCTTTATTCCTACTAGGTGGTGGCAGCAATTTTATTGTAGCATTTTGTTTTGGCTTGAGTTGTGAATTCAAAAAGAATAGAAAATCATCCTGGCTATGGTGCTGCTGAGTTGGTGCTTGGACTTGATGATCTGAGATGTCTTTTCCAACCTTAATGAATCTCCCCTTTCAGTGAAAAGAACAGTTTACTGTTACCAAAGATTGGGATGCATTATATACCAAAGGAAACCTCCCCCCAAAATTAACACCAGAGGCCCCAGGAATATCTAAGCTTTCTACTCCTGCTTATTTCTAAGACTGGGTGGGAGAAGAGAAACTGGTGGGCTGAGAGGGAGGAAGAGGGATTTAGCATCCTTTTTATTGCCAAAAGGGTACAGATAAAGAAGACAGCACAGATCAAAATGCTTCATCTTCAAAGTCCCTGTAGTAAGACTGGGGAGGATGGGAGCCAAGGGAGAGAGAGACCACCAGAAGGGGTAGAAATGTGAAGCTAGGCTGGAATTAGAAACACATGGAACAAGCTACAGGAAGTTTTCTCCTTTATGAGAACCAAAGACAATTTTACAGTTGGGCTTAGAGGCAGTGGCTGTGTTTGAAGGAAATAAAGGAGGTAACAAAGTCATTGGCTTGCCTTGAGAAGCATAGCTTATCCTCAGTGCCCTGCCTCTGATGTCACTGGAGCTGTCCTTGCAGCTGCCACGATGGAGTTGGGTCCACTCAAACCTATCAAATACGCCAAGCTAGCCAGGTTAAATGGAAAAATAAGGAGGAGGCAACGACAGCAATTGCAAGGAGCTGCCATAAAGTAAATAGCTGAGCAAGGAGCAAAAGCCACAAATCAAGCAGCGTGTGGAAAAGAATAAGAGGGTAATGGGCCAGGGCAGGGTATGCATCTATTCTTCTGTCATGGCCACTGGGCCAGTTCATTGCCCACAGACACCAAGGCGCTGAGACACCTAAGCCTCCTGGCTGAGGTCTTACGAGAGGGCTCGGACAGACCACAAGAGCAGGAGATGGAAGCAGTGCTCATCTCTGAATACAGTGTCAAACTGGTGGCAGGTAGTGGCAATTGCTTCACGCAGGTGGTCGATGGAAGCAGGAGCTGTGGGGATTCTGCTCTGTGGCACCTGCACTCTCTATGGACCCTGCCTTCAGCCTGGCCTTCGATGCAGACAGGGAGGGGCATCCAACCTCCACGGGCAGCCTGCTCCAGTGTCTTACCACCCTCACCGTGAAGAATTTCTTCCTGGTATCCAGTTTAAATCTCCCCTCTTCCAGCTTAAAAGCATTCCTCCTTGTCCTGTCTCTACAAGCCCTTCTAAAAAGTTCCTTCCCAGTTTTCTTGTAGCCCCCTTCAGGAACTGAAAGGCTGCTCTAAGGTCTGCCTGGAGCCTTCTTTTCTCCGGGGTGAACAGCCCCAACTCTCTCAGCCTGTTCCCATAGGGGAGGTTCTCCAGCCCTCTGATCATCTTTGTGGACCTCCTCTCTGGCAGCTCCACGTCCCTCTTAAGCTGGGGTCACCAGAACTGGAGGCAGTGCTGCAGGTAGGTCGCTAAGCAAAGTAGTAGTTCATTGTAGCATTTTTATTCCACTTCCAGTCAAAGGCACAGATTCTGCTTGCATACAATGAAGCCCTTGTTTTTCACTGAAGGCTCAGCACATCATCCTAGACAACAGAAGGAACCTGTAATACCTACCCTTTCAAAGTTGCCATCAGAGTTCTTCTATACTAAGAGAATTTCATGTGTTCAAAGTTACAGCAGAGTTCTTCTGAAAGCCACTTCAGGTGAACACCAGTGTGGTTAACAATGATTGCCCTTCTGCAGGAAGCACAAAGAGCTACCTATGGTTTACCTTACGGATAGAATGCTGTCATCTGCCCCCACACGAAGATGACTAAAAGAGAGGAAGAAAGGAGCTGTTGTGTGTAGATGGCACTGGGAGCTGTGATGTGCACACGAGGAAGTTGTTACATCACTCTCTCCGCATTTTGATTGGCTTCTGTCTTACTTGGTCAGGTTATTTCAACAACAAACCCTAAAACTCCAAATTTAAATCCAATAAAGTTCATATCCACTTGGCCAGAGGTTACTTCTGTGCTAGCCTGGATTTCTTTTTCCAAGGGAACATGACCCAGTTGTTTGTGCTGACAGCAAAGATAGAATGATGGGGAAGTCCTTTCCCTATCTGCTGGCAGGCAAGGCAGATGGATGCCTGAGAAGATGGGATGGTGTTCCTGCCTGCCTGCTATTGATTGCACCACATGGGATGTTTCAGAAGCAGCAGAAAATCCTAAGAATTTCTTTCATCTAGTCCTACTTAAGAGATGAATGCTCAATGCAAGGGCATGGAGGTGTTACCCAAGTATTGAACCTTTCCAGAACTGATCCAAGGGACAGAGATTGAAACGATGCAGATGGAAGCCTCTGAAAACCTTCCCTACCAGAAATGAGGCTGTGAAGACCTTTTGGTTTCACATCATACAACTCAGTGGTACCTCATGGCTAGGTGTTTAGAAGGGGGAGTTGTGGAGTCTCCCTCTCTGGAGATATTCAAGAACCATCTGAACATGTTCCTGTGTGATCTGGTATCTGCCCCCCCTCTGGCAGCGGGGCTGGACTGGATGAGCTTTGGAGGTCCCTTCCAGCCCCTGACATTCTGTGATTCTGTGTTTTGGTTTTGTTGGGTTGTGTAGGAATGGTTAAAACTTACCATGGCCAAGGGGAGCTGTTCCAGCTCTGTGGATGCTTCCCACTACTAAATGGTTTATCCCCAGCATGATGGACAGATAGGGCCACACATCCTGGCAGCCTTACACCTGCAGTTCCTCCAGCAGGAGCAGAAATTGACTTTGCTAACCCTATCTGCTTACTTTCCTGTATTGAGCAGGGCAGAACAGCCTTTTGGGCTGGTTTTATAAGCTTTGGTTGTTTAATTAGTCTGCTCATCAGCAGCATCGATTAGGGGGAACTGAGTCACAGCCAAACTTCCACAACCGAGTTGCAAAGCAGTGCTTATTGTCCTGTAAAGAAGAACTGAGCACCATGTGTGTGAGGAATACCTTGATGTGAAATGCATTCCTCTGCCTATGGCTCAGATTTCATTCAGGAGTTGCTTTCTGAAAATAAAGCAGAAAAATAACCAGAACAAGCACCCCAGCACTTGGCCAAGTCTGCTAGAGGTAGGAGCACCACATCATTGGGAGATTTTGTGACTGGTGAGTTGTTTTATTGGGAAATAAAACCTTGCTTCAGCCACTAATGAGAATGAGGTATTTATTTTTAATAGAGTTTAAGTGGCAGTGGAGAAAAGTTGTGCCTTAAATTGGAACTTCAGCTGCTAATTGGCATTCCCAAAGTGTGTGAGAGCATTCTGATGCTGTAGAAAGTCACGGCAGTGCCTAGGCCATGTCTATAACCCTCCACCTCTGCTTTGTTTGTGGCAATCATAATGGAGATTTACAGGAATCTCTGCTCTGCAGAGTTGCTTTGTTTAAAAGGTAATTGCTTTGTATCAGCAGGAGTTTTCCTCTGAAGCAGCCTGAACAGCCAGCACAGAGAAATATTTTGCATGGCACTGTCCTAGCCACCTGACAAACTATTGTCCTGCCTGGGTGAGTGGAAGGGGACAGAGCAAGGCAGACTAGGAGGGCTTTTGGGAAGCAGCAGAGAGCAGCTAATCAGTGCAGTCCTGTGGCTAACACCTGTTTAAAAGAGAGGCATCAAATCTTTCACCACCAAACTGGAAACACACAGACTGGATGGGCACAGCATTGCTGGATAAGGAATTGGCTGGATGGTGGCAGGCAGAGAGTGGTGATCCAGGGCACAATGTTCACCTAGACACCAGTGCCAAGTGGCATCCCTCAGAGGTCAGTGCTGGCACCAGTGCTGTACAACATCTTTGTCAGTGACATGGAGCCCCCAACACAAACAGGACATGAAACTGTTGGAGCCAGTCCGGAGGAGGCCACCAAGATACTCAGAGGGCTGCAGCAGCTCTGCTATGAGGACAGGCTGAGAGAGTTGGGGCTCTGCAGCCTGGAGAAGAGAAGGCTTTGAGGAGACCTTCGGGTGGCCTTCCACTATCTGAAGAGGGCTATAGGAAGGCTGGGGAGGGACTATTGACAAGGTCTTGTAATGAGAGGATGAGGAGGAACAGGTTTGAAGTGGCAGAGGGGAGACTGAAACTGGATGTTAGGAAAGGGTTCTGTACCGTGAGCCTCTTACATCTGCTGCAGCCTGTGTCCAGGCCCAAAACTCAGTCCCACAAGAGAAGGGGCTGGCTGATTCCACAGTAATCACAGAATCAACCAGGTTGGAAGAGATCTCCAAGCTCATCCAACCCAACCTAGCACCCAGCCCTAGACAATCAGCCAGACCATGGCACTAAGTGCCCCATCCAGGCTTTGCTTCAACACCTCCAGGCACAGTGACTCCACCACCTCCCTGGGCAGCCCATTCCAATGCCAATCACTCTCTCTGGCAACAACTTCCTCCTAACATCCAGCCTAGACCTCCCCTGCCACAACTTGAGACTCTGTCCCCTTCTTCTGTTGCTGCTTGCCTGGCAGAAGGGACCAACCCTCGCTGGTTACAGCCTCCCTTCAGATAGGTGTAGAGAGCAATGAGGTCAGCCCTGAGCCTCCTCTTTTCTTACGCATGTAGAACTATTAAAGGAACACCACTCCTCCTTTACCTTCTGCCTTCTGACACATTAACTTGCGTGGTGGGCTCAAGGAAGTGAATGGCTCTAGCACAGAGCTTCCCATAACCTTGTTTTTAACAAACTTGCTTGTTTTCACCGAGATCTGCTTGAAGGATCTCATTTTCCTAAGGAATTGCTGCAGGGGTGGGAGGTCACATTGGTTTTTCTCTCCTAGTTGCTAGTCACGTGCTGCTTGACTGCAGTAACAAGGTTAAGGCACTGGAATCAAACGTAAGAGCAGAATGTTCTCTGGTTTGGGAAGAATAAAGATTCTTTCAGCTCTGCTGTACTGACTGTCAGGGCTTGCAGACCAACATTTTTTGCCATGACATATGATCCTAGAGCATAAATCCATGTATTTGTCACTGCTGCTCTGCAAAAGACTTATTCAGCTTCAACTCTAAAATGCACAGGAGAGTGCTGAAGAAGAGGTTGATTTAGAGTCTCAAGGCATAAGCTGCATAAGTTCTACTGAACAAGAAGGCTGTGGGTCTTTCAAGCCTGTGCTAAATCACATACAAGATGATGAACAGACTAAGGAGAAGTGGTCTGTATTTAGACACCCTCCAGCTTGTGGCAGTGAAGTGCTTCCCTAGCTGGTGGTCGAGCTGACACATGCAAAGGCATTCTCCCACCTAGCGGAGTGGTAAAGCTGTGTTCTGAAATTCCTGCCTCCTTTTCCAGCTGCCTTCCCCTCTACCCCTCCTGTGATTGCTCCCTTGCTCCTATCCTCAGTGATGCCTTTAGCATTCACATATTTAAATGCATATAAACCCCTACAGGGTGCAGGCTGGGCTCTTTGAGTGGTGCCCAGTGGCAGGGGGTACACAGGAGGTTTCATTTGAACTCACCAAAAACATCTTTGACATGAGGATGCCAGAGCACTGGAGCAGGCTGCCCAGAGAGCCTGTGGAGAACCCTTCTCTGGAGGGAGACACCACCACCTCTGCTATGAGGACAGGCTACAAGAGCTGGGGCTCTGCAGCCTGGAGAAGAGAAGGCTTCCAAGACACCATGGAGTGGCCTTCCAATATCCGAAAGGGACCTACAGGAAGGCTGGGGAGGGATTATTTACAAGGTCTTGTAATGACAGGACAAGAGGTAATGGGTTTAAACTGGCAGAGGGGAGAGTCAAACTAAATGTTAGGAAAGGGTTCTTTGCAGTGAGGGTGGTGAGACACTGGCACAGGTTGCCCAGGGAGGTTGTGGAGCACAGAAGCATATCTTTGATCACATTGGGTGCTTCTGTGCTCCACAACCTCCCTGGAGGTGTTCAAGGCCAGGTTGGATGAGGCCTTGAATCCGTTTCAGTGGGAGGTGTCCCTGCCTATGGCAGAGGGTTGGAACTGGCTGAGCTTTGAGGTCCCTTCCAACCTAAACCATTCTATGATTCTATGACTTCCTAAACCCATCTGAACACTGCACTCTTGGACTACCTGCTCTAGAGGAACCTGCTTTAGCAGCACATTTTGACTAGATGGTTTGCAGACATCCCTTCCAGCACCCACCAGTCTGTGATTCTCCACAATAGATAGGGTGAAACATGGAATGTGGTGTGGAGAAGAAAACTCAGTTTGAAACACACTATACAGTCCTGGTATATCATTCCACCAGCTGGGCTTAAATGTCGAAGTGACTGACACTTAACTCATGCAAAACTCCCACAGACTGGAATGAGAGCGATGCACAAACAGTGGCTTCAGGATCAAGTCTGTTTCTGGGAGCTGTTCACTTCCACCATAGTCATGGAGTACACTTGTCAGCATCCAAATACCTGCCCCAAATCCTAGCCATGTTTTTGCAGAGCACTTAAGATTATCAAATTCCCTTTTTATCCCACTGGGGACAAAATCTTTACTGTGATTTTCCATTAGAATAGTTTGAAATAATTTTAAGGATCATTTAAGTGATAGAGAACAAAAAAGCAGAAAGAAAGTACTACAATATGGGACCAGAATATGGTGAGCTATGGTATGGCCATTAGGAAGCTGAAATACTGGTGAGCAGAGACTGATTGCACTAGAATCATAGAACAGAATCATAGAATCAACCAGGTTGAAAGAGACCTCCAAGCTCACCCAGTCCAACCTAGCACCCAGCCCTAGCCAATCAACCAGACCATGGCACTAAGTGCCCCATCCAGGTTTTGCTTCAACACCTCCAGGGACAGCGACTCCACCACCTCCCTGGGCAGCCCATTCCAGTGCCAATCACTCTCTCTGACAACAACTTCCTCCTAACATCCAGCCTAGACCTCCCCTGCCACAACTTGAGACTCTGTCCCCCTCTTCTGTTGCTGCTTGCCTGGCAGAAGAGACCAACCCCACCTGGCTACAGCCTCCCTTCAGGGAGTTGTAGACAGCAATGAGGTCTGCCCTGAGCCTCCTCTTCTGCAGGCTGCACACCCCCAGCTCCCTCAGCCTCTCCTCACAGGGCTGTGCTCCAGGCCCCTCACCAGCCTTGCTGCCCTTCTCTGGACACTTTCCAGTACCTCAACATCTCTCTTGAACTGAAGAGACTCCACAACCTCTCTGGCTGTTTGCAGCCATTTAATGTCCTTAAATCTGCTTCTATTTCTGACTCACAAATGGTGCAGATAACAGGAAGCCTAACAGGTTTTTATCTCTGACTACTACTTTCATCCCTATCACTACTACTTTTCATCCCTAGGTTGGAACAGATGCTCCTTGAGGTCTCTTCCAGTGTGTCACTCTGTGATTAGTGGAGACCCAAGAGCAGACTCCTGGAAAGGGACTGTTTATAAAGGCTTGTGGTGACAGGAAGAGAGGCAGAGCAGAGCAGATTTAGGTTGGATGTTAGGAACAAGTTCTGCTCCATGATGGTGGTGGAACAATGGAACAGGTTGCTCAGGGAGGTTGCTGAGATAGAAACATAGAATCATAGAACAGTTTAGGTTGGAAGGGACCTCAAAGCTCATGCAGTTCCAACCCTCTGCAAGGTCAGGCTTGACAGGGCTCTTGGCAACCTGATCTAGTTGAGGATACAGGGACGTTGGACTAGATGACCTTTGGAGGTCCCTCCCAACCCAAACAGCTCTGTGATTCTGTGGCACTGTGATAGTCTCACCACAGTTGATTTAGAATCAGAATCTTAGGTCCTGACAAACCCCCACTGCTCTTAACTTAGTTTTAGCAATTTGACACAGTAAGCACATGACAGCTTAGTAAACCTTTGGGCTACAGCTCTGCAGCCCAGAGGAAGGCTATACATGGCTGTTTCTCTCAAGTAACTCTCCTTAACCTAATTCAGCTCAAGAATTTGGTGGCTTTTTCCATTCTGAGACCTTCATACAACAGTTCTATACAATATATCTCACAGTTGTGGCTTTTGCATGGGTTTTGACAGAGTCAGAGTTGCTCTCCTATTTTTTTTTCAGCAGAAACGTCCAGAAATTAATAAGCACTGTAACTGTATTTAAAGCTAAAGCAGGTTCTTGTGTTTCAGGCATAGACACCAAGATATTGGCTCTTTCTGAGGTGGATTCCATCTCTCGCAGCACAATCATTGTGAGGAGACACGAATACAGAGACGGGAAACTTTGCCTCTCTGCCCCTCTTGCTGCTGAGTGTAACATCTGCCTCTGCACTTTGTTTAGATGGGGCCTGCAACCACGCCAGAATAAACTGAACTACTACAGATAAGATTGAGAAGAGAAGGCAGCAGTGTCAATAGAACCCTTTCTCCTTAGCTCCTCTGAGTGATAGAGAGTGGCAAGTTGTGCTGTGAACGTCAGATCCGTACAGTGCCAGCATCTTGCCGGCGCAACAGCAGGTTCATCGCTGCTGGCTTCAGCGGAGCGGAGCTGGGGCTGTGTTTAACAGGTACCTGTAATCCCCTGGTCCATTGGCTCAGCAAATGAAGGTGTGTTTCTCGGTGGAAAAATCATCTAGCTTTGTCAGAAGTACCTATAGTCTACCTGCTGCAAAACCTGCACTGTTATCACACAACCCAGAGCTTTTCTTCTTTTCATAGATCCATATTTTTCTGTCACTTGTTTTTGGATAACACTTCCCTGCATATGTAGAGTCAGCCAACTGTACAGCTTTTGAGCATCTCCAACTATGAGCACATGTTTCAGCTTTCATATGAACCATGGAATCACTAAGGGTGGAAAAGACCACTAAGATCACTCCTCTCCCCACCAGACCTGTTCTCCAGACCCCTTGCCAGCTTTGTTGCCCTGCATTTACTTTCTTTGTAAGGGGTGCAGCCTGCAAAGGATTTCCTGCTGTTTTTCCACAATCACTTCGAACTGTAGCTGCTCTTCATAAACACTCTGACAACAGCTCTCACTTCACCTCTAGACATTGCAGGAGCAGCCACCTGCCTTTTGTCTTTAGCAGGATGCAAATGTAGAAGCAGTTTGCAGGACCTCACACAACTTCATGCACAACTTCCCAAAAGGAATTCATCAACTTTTGTGTTTCACCCCAATTTACATCACTTCAAAGTGATTTCACTTCCAATGCCTCTTGCAGGTTTCAGTCATATTCACAAAGTCCATCCCACCTCAGTCTCAGTTTCCCCAGGCCTATAAGAGTGCTGGCAAAAGAGGCAGCCAGTGAGGGTTGGCAGTGCCTCACATCCTGGCCACAACAACCCCAAGCAGCACTACAGGCTGGGGACAGAGTGGCTGAGAGCTGCCAGGCAGAGAGGGACATGGGGGTGCTGGTAGAGAGTAGCTGAAGATGAGCCGGCAGTGTGCCCAGGTGGGTAGCAGAGCCAATGGCATCCTGGCCTGGATCAGGAGCAGCCAGCAGGACTAGGGAGGTTATTCTGCCCCTGTGCTCAGCAATGCTCAGGCCACAGCTTGAGTGCTGTGTCCAATTCTGGGCTCCTCAATTCAAGAGAGATGTTGAAGTACTGGAAGGTGTCCACAGAAGGGCAGCAAGGCTGGGGAGGCACCTGGAGCACAGCCCTGTGAGGAGAGGCTGAGGGAGCTGGGGGTGTGCAGCCTGCAGAAGAGGAGGCTCAGGGCAGACCTCATTACTGTCTACAGCTACCTGGAAGGAGGCTGTAGCCAGGTGGGGTTGGTCTCTTCTGCCAGGCAAGCAGCAACAGAAGAGGGGGACAGAGTCTCAAGTTGTGGCAGGGGAGGTCTAGGCTGGATGTGATGAGGAAGTTATTGACAGAGAAAGTACCTGTCCAGCAGGTAGCCTTGGGAGGGCACACAGCTGAGTGTGCATCTGCTCCCCACAGCACAGCCAGCCCTTACTCCATAAGAACCCTTGTTTCTTATAAGGATATTTTTTACTAAGTCAAAATCAAAAAGGCAATAAATTATCATTTAAAATTACATATATTGAAAGCAAGAAAAAAACCTCACTATTTCTTTCCATGTTAGCGTTTGTTTGCTTCAAAAGCAAAGAATGGAACTTCATGAAAAGAGGAAAATATTTTGCTTAAATTTGAATGAATGCTTCCAGAGAATCACAGAGTGGTGAGGCTTGGAAGGGACCTCTGCAATGGGCTGCCCAGGGAGGTGGTGGAGTCGCCGTCCCTGGAGGTGTTGAAGCAAAGCCTGGCTGGGGCACTTAGTGCCATGGTCTGGTTGACTGGCCAGGGCTGGGTGCTAGGTTGGACTGGATGAGCCTGGAGGTCTCTTCCAACCTGGTTGATTCTATGATTCTATGATTCTATGATCTAGTCTGACCCCTATGCTAAAGCAGGTTTGCCTGAAGCAGGCTGCACAGGACAATGTCCAGGTGGGTTTTGAGAATCTCCAGAGAAGGAGACTCCATTATTGCTCTGGGCAGCCTGCTCCAAGGCTCCATCACTCTCACAGAGAAGAAGTTTCTCCTTAAGTTGAAGTGAAACCTCCTGTGTTCTAGTTTGTGCCCATTGTCCCTTGTCCTATCACTGGGCACCACTGAACAGAGTCCAGCCCCATCCACTTGGCCTCCAAGCTTTAGCTATTGAGCATCATTGAGAAGATCCCCTCTCAGCCTGCTGTTTTCCAGGCTAAACAGCCCCAGGTCTCTCAGCTGCAAGAGAGGCAAGTGTGTGTGTTTTAGGGAGGAGGAGAAGTTAAAGAAAGAGACGCCTAAACCATTCCTGTCTTAAAGACAATAATCATGACTGTCATCAACATATGCAGCCCTCAAGCCAGGCTGCAGAGATGTGCTGAATATTTGTGGAGCAATACTTGATCTCCAGTCTGCAGCAGCGCAGTTGTTTTGCACGCTGCAACACTGCCAGCCCTGCAGCAGTGACATTATTCATTGCATGAATTGCAAGGAAGAAAGAAGTGGTCTTGTGGTCGAGAAGCAAGAAGCTGAGCACCTCAGTCCTATTCTTGGCCCCACCGCAGATTTCCTGCACCGTCTGGAGAGAGTGACATAACCTCTCTGTGCCTCCAGCTCTTCCTCTCTCAAGTCTGCCTAGGGTTTTGTAGATGTCATTATCACTACCATTGGGGAGGACCTGCCCAGGGCAGGGAAAACAATCAGCTGCTTCAAGTTTGAAGTCTCCCTTTTGTTTCAGCAGAGATGTTTGGAGATGTAGCACAAAAATATTTGCAAAGCTCCTAGCCAAGTGGAAGCTGAAGGCTCCTTCAGCAGCCCAACTCCTCCTGTTTGGCAGAAGATATGCACCTCCACCCAGCCAGCCACAGAAACCCTGGTGTCAGGAAGATAAGGACAGTCAATATTTCATAACTGATCTATCCCTCAAATAGAGATCAAAGGCTGAAGCCTTGGAAAGGTCACTGAGGCACCAATCTGACCAACTAAATCAATTTATAGTTACTGTGAAAATATTTCATAGGCTTACAAGATGCTGGTTTTAAATGGGGATGGAGAAGAAAAAGAAGCATATTCTTCAACTACCCTAAAACTGAGACCAGGGTAAATTTCCCTTGCACAGAGTGGTGGGAGTTGGAGGGGATCTCTGGAGATCTAGTCCAACCCCTCTGCCAGAATAAGCGTCCCTAGAGCAGGTTGCAAAGGATTTCAATGTCCAGAAATGTTTTGAAAGTCTCCAGGAGAGCAGACTCTACAGCCTCTCTGGGCAGCTAGGTCCAGTGCTCCAGAACCAAGGTAAAGAAGCTCTTCCTATGTTCAGGTGCAACCTCCTGTATTCTAGTTTGTACCTGTTCCGCTTGTCCTATCACTGGGCACCACTGAAAAGAGCCCAGCCCACTCTCACAACCTCCACCCTTTAGCTCTTGCTGAGCAGTGATCAGATTCCCTGTCAGTCTGCTCTTCTCCAAGTTGAAGAGCCTCAAGTCTCTCTCTTTTTCCCTTCCCATCTTTCTGAATTGAAATAGAAGAGCACACAGAGAAGAAAACAAAATCAGATATTAAAATGAAACTGACTTCAAAGTGTGAAGTGCAGGAAATCACAGGAGTAACCTGTTCTCATCTCGTCTATTGTTGGCAGGCTGACGTTCACCTCAGAATGCTCCTAACACTGGACATAACCACCAATCCCCAGGGTGCAGAGCTGAATTCAGTTGAGTGCTGTTTGGTGGGGGATAGTGCTGCTTCCCAGCTACTCGCTTATCCTGGGCTGACTTGGAGAAGCCCATTGCAGATTTTACGAGGTCAGTTTTGATTATATCCAGCCTGTTACTTCCAACACACTTTCCTCTGAGCACTCTCTCCCTTATTTGAAAATGGTACTCTGTTTGCTGTGCTATTCTCCAGATTTTTAATAAAGCTCTCTTAATAATGCCTATTTATCAGAAAAAGGCATAAGACTGACTTCTGCCTCAGGAAACAAAGATCTTCCTGGAAGAATTACTTTTAAGTTGCTAGAAAGATGAAAAACATAATTTAGTCTTATACCAACACGAAGTATGACTACAAACCCCTGTCCTGATAGATACACGGCTTTTTCTTTGGTCAAAAATTAAAGCAGAGAGGACAAGTCCTTAGCTAAAAGGTGTGCTTTTCATCTTCTGCTTGCTCTTTGTAGCACAGACCCACTCATCTTGGCTCCCCGCAGAAGGCATTTCACATCCCCCAGAGTTACGGCCGGGTGTGCACAAAGGTTGTCTCAGCATTTCCATTATAAAACCTTATTTTAGAGGGTTTGTAACTCAGTCATAAAAACTCACTCCATGCTGAAACTTGGCATATGAAATCCCAACCTGGAACACTTCTTTATCATGACCATTATATATATATATATATATGTATATATATATATATATATATATGT
>WAAF01016448.1:0-46008 GCA_013400475.1 Tricholaema leucomelas
CTCGTGCCCCTGAAGGAAAGGGTTGTGATGCGGCAGGGGAGACGTCAGGGCCTGGCACAGCCACAGGAGCAGCTTTTGCCTGTCCCACAGCAGAGCAGCCCTCAGCTGCCCCCACACAGACACCTGCCCAGGGCACTGCTCACTGTGGTCTGGCTGTGCCCTTCTGCCACCCTCGCTCTGATCCTCAGGTCTGTTTTTAGGCAAGTGAGAGCAGCAGAAAGGCTTCAGTGTTCCCTGAGAGCCACCAGCAGTGTCCCCATTGGCTGACAGCTTTGTGTTGCTCCCCTCTGTTCGGGAGCCTGTTGTCACTTCCCACCCCCTTTAGCATGGCTTAGGTAATTCTCTCTACTAATGCTTAAAAACAGAAGCTGATGTCAGACCCCATGCAAAAGCCTTTTATGGGTTAGATCTGTCAGCTGCATGCTGAGGGAGCCTTTAGTGCCGTTCAGCTCAGCTCTTCTGTCAGCCTGCTCCAGTCACACCATGCACAGTGGTCCTCAGCACCATGATGAAACCTGCAACCTCTCATGACCTTCTGTGGAGAGCTTCCAACCCTTCCTGGCTATTGTGATCGTGGCCAAGCTGCTGTGGCTGCCCTGCTTTAGCAGGAGGGTTGGGCTGGATGAGGCTGCTGAAACACTGCAACAGGTTGCTCAGGGAGGTGGTTGAGGTCCCATCCTTGGAGATATTCAAGGTCAGGCATGACAAGGCTCTGAGCAATCTGCTCTAGCTCCTGCTGACTGCAGAGGGGTTGGACTGGATGACCTTTGGAGATCTCTTCCAAACTATTCCATGATTCTATCATTCCAGAGATCTTTTCTTCCTTTGAAGGTGCTGGAGGCCTGGAGCAGGCTGCTCAGAGAGGTTGTGAGGTCTCTTCTGGAGAGATTCCAAACCCACCTGGACTCCATCCTAGGCCAACTGTTCTGGGTTCCCTTGCTTCAGCAGCAGGGTTGGACTGGATGAGCTCCAGAGGTCCCTTCCCATCCCCACCATGTTGGGATTCTGGGATGTTATGATCCTGGCTCCAACCCCAATGGTGCTGCAATGCCAAGCGGTGCTGGTGCATCCCTGCCTGCCCCCTCTGGAAGCCCTGCCTGGGCTCCTGCCATTGCCCCTGGCAGGCTGAGCTCTGGCAGCTCTGCAGGAGCAGCTCCTGTGTCAGGATGCAGGAGGCTTTTGCAGAGGGGATTTGGGTTTAGTTTTCCTTTCTTATCATCTAGCTCAGCTACAAACAAACCTCTAATTAATTCCTCCACCAAGTTCTGCGGAGCTCATGGCCTGCAGCTCCCCTGGGAGGCCAATTAACCTGATCCCCTCCCTCCATGCTCCTCTCTCAGGACTGTCAGCTTTCACTTGTGGCATCTCGGTGCTGCTCTCGGGTGGAAGAAGCTGCTCCGGCTCAGCTGCCACTGCTCGGCCCCAGCACACAGCGCCTGGGGCTGCTCTGCCTACATGAGCTGCTGCTGCAGCTGCTGCACGCCCAGCACAGCTCCCACTGCTGCAGGGGGAAGAAGGACTCCCTGCAGGTTCCTCTTCACCACCAGAGAAAGAAACCACTCAGGAATTGCAGTTTGCCACTTCTCAAAAACCTTTCCTTGTGTTCTTGGGATTTTGTCTTTCTTTTCTCCCAGGAAAGCTGCCTGGGGAAGAGTGGAGCTGCCCCTGTGTCAGTGCCTGGAGCTAGGGCTGGAGGGAACAGACACCAAACTGGCTGGAAGGTTGGGGCCCAGCCAGCCTCAGGAGGTCTAAAAAGGCCAAGTGCAATGTTCACCTCCCTGGGCAACCTGTTGCA
This sequence comes from Tricholaema leucomelas, assembly GCA_013400475.1. NCBI lineage: Eukaryota > Metazoa > Chordata > Aves > Piciformes > Lybiidae > Tricholaema lacrymosa > Tricholaema leucomelas. The sequence goes on from WAAF01016448.1 coordinate 1,796, forward strand.
GGGTTCCAGCACCGTCATGGTGCAGAACTTGTTTCTAACATGAAGTTCCTAACCTCATGGAGCCCAGTCAGGACAGGGACAAGGTCCTGCACCTAGTCAGAGCAATCCCCAGCACAAATCCAGGCTGGGTGAGGAGTGGCTGAGAGCAGCCTGCAGGAGAAGGCTCTGGGGGTGTCACTTGGTGCCAAAGTGCCCAGGGGCCAGCACTGGTGGCTGGCAGCCCAGAGCCAGCTGTGTGCTGGCTGCAGCCAGAGCAGGGAGAGCAGCAGCACAAGGAGGGGATTCTGCCCCTCTGCTCTGCTCTGCTCAGCCCTCACCTGCACCACTGCCTCCAGCTCTGGGCAACACAGCACAAGGACCTGGAGCTGCTGCAGCGGGGCCAGAGGAAGCCTCCAAGATGCTCAGAGGCTAGAAGGGCTCTGCTGTGGGCACAGGCTGGCAGAGTTGGGGCTGTTGAGGTTGGAGAAGAGAAGGCTCCAGGGAAACCTCAGAGCAGCCTTCCAGTACCTGAAAGGGCTCCAGGAGAGCTGGGGAGGGACTTTTGACAAGGGTTGGGAGTGCCAGGATGAGGGAGAATGGATTGGAGCTTGAGGAGGGCAGATTGAGAATGGAGATGTGGTAGAAATTCTTTGCTGTAAGAGTGGTGAGACCCTGGCACAGGTTGCCCAGGGAGGTTGTGGCAGCTGCCTGATCTGCCCAGCCAAGCCCTACACAGGTTTTGAGATGCTTGGCAGGGCAGCAGCACCACCAAATTCTGCTCTCCAAGCATCTGGAAGGTGTTAGATCATCTTCCATTTCTCAATACTCCTGCAAGTAGCCAGAGCTGGCTGGGAAGCACCCAGGGAGCATCAGCAGAAGGAACTGATGGTGTTGTAGGGTTGCACAAAATACCACACATCAGACCAGGCTGAGTGGGAAGGGACCTTTAGAGGCCATCCAGCCCAACCCCCCTGCAGGACATGTGCAGCTGCAGCAGGTTGCTCAGTGCTATGGTCAATCTGACCATGCTTCCAGGCATGGGACTTATATCACCTCCTGGGCAGCCTGGGCCAGGCTCTCACCACCCTCAGTGCCAAACATTTCTCCCTTATCTCCAGCCTGAATCACAGGAAACATCCATTTGGAAAAGCTCTCCAAGCTCATCCAGTAAAACCTTCAACACAGTTTAGAGTCAATCCTAAACCCTGCCCCTCAGCACCAGGGCCACAGCTGCTGCAAGCCCTCCAGGGATGGGCACTGCAGCACTGCCCTGGGCAGCCTGGGCCGAGCTCTGAGAACCCTTCCAGGCCACAAAGAGCTCCTGAGCTGCAGCCTGAGCCTGCCCTGGGCCACCTTGGAACCATTGCCTCTGCTGCTGTGCCTTGGCACCAAGGAGCAGAGGCTGCGCCCTGCTCACTGCCCCCTCCCTGCAGGCAGCTGCAGAGAGCAAGGAGCTCTGCCCTCAGCCTCCTCTGCTGCAGCCTGCACACCCCCAGCTCCCTCAGCCCCTCCTCACCCACAGCTGCTGCAGGCCCTTCTCCATCCTGGCTGCCCTGCTCTGGACAGGCTCCAGCCCCTCAATGTCCTTCTCCCTCTTTGAATCCAAACCAGGCCCTGCAGGCCTTGCTCAAAACTCTCTCCCCAGCTTTCATCTCTGCCCCTTTTAGTACTGAAATGCCGCAAAGTCCCCTGGAGCCTTCTCTTCTCCAAGCTGAACAACCCCAACCCACCAGCAGTGCCTGTGGGAGGAGAGCAGAGCAGCCACTGCAGCCTGAGTGTTCTCCAGCCTGAGGGAGGTGAGGCCATGTGGCAAATCTGAGACCATGCAACATGACCTGGAGCACTTTTGCAAGGAGCCTGCAGCAAGCCTGCCTGGAGAGGCAGCTTTGGTCTTCCTCCCACCATAGCAGGTGGTAGAGCATTTCCCTACTACAGGGCTGCTCTTTGAGCCAGGCTTCCACCTTATGTGGGGGAAATGAGCCTCTCCCAGACAGAGCCAGGCCAAAATTGCACTGCTAGGGAAAGGTGGGACTAAGCTCAAAGAAGAAACCATGCCCAAATGAGCTTCACCACTCAGCCTTGCCCAAGGAAGAACAGCTCAGAGGTCAGACCCTTCACCTGGTAGTTGGATGGAAATGCAGCAGTTTGCCTCCAGATGCCACTGCTGCTGCCAGCTGCAAGGCCACCTGGGACATTCTGTCTGCACAGAGCCTCCATTGCTCCCATGGGGGATCACAAGGTAAGACTGAGCCCTTCCTGGACACACTGAGGGCTGGAAGAGGAGCACTAAGGCCAGGCCCTGCACTTGGGTCATGACAAACCTGTGACACTCCAGAGGAGCCAGGGTGTGCCCAGAGGGACAAGAAAGGCACCAACAGCCTGGCCTGGATCAGCAATGGTATGGGGAGCAGGGCAGAGATTGTACCCCTGTACTCAGCTCTGGTGAGGCCACACCTCAAATACTGAGTTCAGTTTTGTGCCTCTGACTCCAAGGAGGACATTGAGGGGCTGGAGGAGGTCCAAGAAGGGCACCAAATCTGGGGAAGGGTCTGGAGAACAGGACTGGGGAGAAGCAGCTGAAGGAGCTGGAGATGTGTAGCCTGGAGCAGAGGAGGCTGGGGCAGAGCTCGTTGCTTTCTGCAGCTACCTGAGAGGAGGCTGGAGGCAGGTGGGGTTGGGCTCTGCTCCCAGGGACCGAGGGATAGGACATGAGGAAACAGCCTCACATTGCATCAGGGGGTGCAAATCAAAAGGGTTCCCAAGGCCTGTCCCAGGCTATGGTGGAGTCGCCATCCCTGGAGGGGTTCCAGAGCCATGGGGATGTGGTGCTGAGGGCCCTGGGCCAGTGGTAATCTGGCACTGCTGAGCCACTCAGTGTCTCAGAGTTCTTAGACATCTCTTCCAGCACAGACGATTGCATTGCAGAGGAGCTTTGCCTCCCACCGCACCTCCTGTGGCACAGGGACTGATCACTCTCTTAACCTCCTTTCTTTTGGGTACTTCTTGCTGCTGGAGATTGTGACAAAGGCTGGAAAAGGTCCCAGGAGCCCCAGTGTAGCAGCCTGGCAGCCCAGCAGCACGGTCCTGGCTCCCAGAGCACAAACAGCCTCGCAGGGCCTGTGCTGAGTGCTTAGTGAACCTCCCACAGCCAGCCCAGCATCCAAACTGTGTCCTCTCATGAAGCCTTCAGCCCCCCAGCAACGGGAGATGGCTCAGCTGATGCTGGCACCCAGCTCTCAAGTGGGCTAAGACAAGACCAAACAGACCTGGAGGAGGGAAGAGGAGGAGGAGAGCCTTAAAATAAAGTTGTTGGGGAAAGTAAAAAAAGAAACCAGCCCCAGCAGGCAGCTCTCAAAGTGGCTGCTTTGGAGATGGAGGAGCCCTGAGGCTGCCCAGTTTACCAAAGAGAGCCCTGGGAGGGGTCTGGAGAGGGGTCCCCAGGTGGTCAAGCAGGGCAATGGCATCCTGGCTGGTGGTAGCAACAGGGTGGGCAGCAGGGAGGTGCCCATCCCCCTGTGCCCAGCACTGCTGAGGCCACCCCTCGAGTGCTGTGCTCAGCTCTGGGCCCCTGACTGCAGGAAGGACACTGAGGGGCTGCAGCCTGTCCAGAGCAGGGCAGCCAGGCTGGAGAAGGGCCTGCAGCAGCTGGGGGTGAGGAGGGGCTGAGGGAGCTGGGGGGGTGCAGGCTGCAGCAGAGGAGGCTGAGGGCAGAGCTCCTTGCTCTCTGCAACTGCCTGCAGGGAGGGGGCAGTGAGCAGGGCGCAGCCTCTGCTCCTTGGTGCCAAGGCACAGCAGCAGAGGCAATGGTTCCAAGGTGGCCCAGGGCAGGCTCAGGCTGCAGCTCAGGAGCTCTTTGTGGCCTGGAAGGGTTCTCAGAGCTCGGCCCAGGCTGCCCAGGGCAGTGCTGCAGTGCCCATCCCTGGAGGGCTTGCAGCAGCTGTGTGGAGCTGGTGCTGAGGGGCAGGGTTCAGAGGTGCCCCTGCAGTGCTGGGGGCAGGGCTGGGCTGGCTGAGCTGGCAGGGCTCTGCCCTGATGTGTTCTGTGACTGTGAAATGAGCAAGCCCCAGGGCAGAGCTGGGCTAGGCTGGGCTGAAGAGGGCTGTCAGGCAGCCCAGCACAGCTCTCTATGCTGTGTTCTCCTCCTCCTGTTGCTAGAGCCATTAAAAGCTGCCTCTAAATAGCTGGGGCTGGTGATGTGCTAATTGAGTTAAGTTGGCTGCAGCAGCTGCGGAGCTGCAGGCCGTGGTCTGTGATTAGATCAGAGCACTGCCCCTCTCCCGAGGAGCAGCACATTAAGAGGTTTTTCTAGGTCAGGCTAGGACTGCTCAGTGCCCTGCCAAGCCGGTGGCCTCCGCCCAAGACAATCACCACAGCTGATGCAGGTCTCTCCCTGCCTGCCTTGGGGAGCCATGGAGCCTGAGAATAAACCAAGAGCATCCTCAAGCTGGAATCAGTCTCCTGAAAATCCAGGGAAGAGCAGCTCAGGCTTCCAGGTGCTGCTGCACAGGGGTCAGTGGGTGTTGGGTCCCTGTGCTCCCAGCAGAGGTTCTCAGGTGTCCCCAGGAGGTGACCCTCTGCCTGCAGGGCTCATTTTGGTTCCACGGGGACCTGGTGGCCTTCCAGGCTGGAAGGGTCCTGGCCCTATGCTCTGCTTTCCTTGCTGCTTCTGCCCGAGCTCTGCCAGGACCTTGCTGTCCCTGGGTCTGCCTCCTGCTCACTGGCACACATCTTAAATGCATGTCCCAGATGGTTGAGAGGGACCCATAGCAGAGAGGACCTGGCAGCTCCTGGGCTGCCCACAGGAGAGCTGTCAGAGCTGATGCCTGTGGTGTTAGGAGGGCTGGCTCTGGAGTTGAGGCTGGGACCTGCCTTCCTGCCTGACAGCAGCAGCGGTTGAGCAGTGAGCTCAGCGTCGTTGAGCCTCGCCTTGGCAGCAGGACACAAGGCTGCATGGGGCTCGAGCACAGCAGCCAACAGCACAGCCTAGCAGCAAGCCTTGTGGGGCTGAGGTCTCACAAACCTCAGGGTATGCTCCACGAGGTGGAAAGGGTCTGCCCAAAAGGAAAGCAGAAGGTAGTGTGCAGGGACCTTTGTGTGCTGCAGCTGTCACCGACAGAGAGCTTGAGGCCAGTCCTGCACTGCTAACACCACAGAACTCAACACAAAGGGACTCTGCTCCCCTCAGCAGTGCTCAGCCTCAGCCCTTTGCCTGCAGCACCCAGAGCAGTGACTAAGGCCACCAGGCACGGGGGAAAGCGAAGGAGGAAAAGGGCTGGAGACAAACTAAGAGGGCTGCAGCCAGGCTCTTGGAGCCATCATTCCACCAGGGTGTGCTCAGCTGTGCAGGTGCATTCAAGACGACCTCCCACGGGTGAACAGTTCCTGTGCCACACCTGCCTGTGCCTGCGCTGCCCCAAAGTACCGTTCGTGGCTGAACCTGCCCAGCTGAAGGCAGGGAACAGAGCTGCAGCACACCAGGGGATCAGAGCCTCAGAACACAGCCAGTGGGCAGAGCCCTGCCAGCTTAGCCAGCCCAGCCCTGCCCCCAGCACTGCACCACTGCACCACTGAGCACAGCACTCGAGGGGTGGCCTCAGCAGTGCTCTGAGAACAGGGGGATGGGCACCTCCTGGCCCTGCTGCCCACACTGTTGCTAACATCACCCAGGCTGACACTGACCTGCTTGCCCACCTGGGCACTGCTGCCTCATGGTCACTCACTGCCAACCAATACCCCCAGATCCCTCTTCCATCTGCAGTTTCCCAACCAGACATCCCCAAGGATCCCTGTGCAGTCCCAACCATCAAACTTGGGCTCCTACGTAGCAAGAGCCTGGATGCTTCCAAGGAGTGAAACCACCTCGAGTTGAGATTGGTTCCTCCTGCCAGCCAAGAGCTTCCCTTGGCAGCCAGATGAGCACCTGTCAGGGCTGGGCTGGAGTCATTAGTGAGATCAGAATCCTGCCGGAGCAGCAGGAGGCTGGACAAGGTGACCTAATTTGTGTCCCTCCCAGCTCCCCACAGCCTGTGATGTATTTTTAATGAAGCACACACAATAAACTGCTCACACAATATCAGAGGCTCACTTCAAAGCTCCAACAGGCAGGCAAATCAAGCTGAAAGTCTGGGGATTCATCATTACTGCTTCTCACTCATCTTCACTCTGACAACCTCTCTGCACTCAGGTCCTGGGGATGGTTTGGACCTCACTGCTGCAAATTAGAAAGGACCTGCACAGTACAGACAGCCCTGGCACAGGCACACCTTGTTCCAGCCCCACAAAGGCCTTTGCCAGCAATAAAATTCAGGGGCTGGAGAAGGCTGGGGTCATACTTTAGACAAGCTTCTGGCCACCTTGGGTTGCTTTTTGTTCTGCTGGCCCCTTCTCATCACCTGGCTGGTGGCTGTGAGCCAGGATTTCACGTCAGGGAGCAGCAAGAGCAGGGCTGAGCACTCAGGGCAGCAAGCCAGGAGCTGAGCTATGTTCCATCTATGGCTGGAACAAGCCCCAGCAGCCACAGCCTGTCCCACAGGACACAAGTGAGGATGTAAGACCAAGAGATGGTGGCCAAGGCCAGAGAAAAGGCAGTGTCACAGCAATGAGGCCACATTGTAAGGCAGTGTCACAGCAATGAGGCCACCAAGCCAATGCACAGGTCAGGAACAGGCCTAGTGATCACCAGGCAGGTCCACAGTGAGGTGACAGGTCCAAGTTGGAGCCCACATCTTGGGTTCAGAGCAACAGGGCTCCATAGCCTGGCAGGGACAAGGCTGTGGCCCAGCTGTAGATGAGTGCTCAATCAGCATGGCTGCAGCAGGGACTGAAGGCAGCAGGCTGGGCATAAAGAGAGTTCTTGTGCCCACGTGTTGGGTGGAAGCCACTAGGACCTGTTGTGTAACTTGGGGCCCTGGCAGGCTGCATGAGCCACAAGGGAACCGTCCATAGGTCACAGTTTCCTCCTTCCAGAGCTCTTTCAGGCCACTATGGCAGAAGAAAACAGAGGTTCCCCACACACACACAAATGCTATTCCTTCTGGGATGGCCTCTGCTTCACCTGGGCCTTGCTGGTGGTTTAAAGGGCACAGCTCTGGGGGGAGTAAGCAGTGGAGACAAATGGAAGCCAAATGCTCCTCTGACTACACCTGAATACTCCTGACCCCTCCAGGCCACAAAAGTTGGCCAGGAACATATAGGCCAACCAGAGCAACGATGCCACAAGAACTTGCCCATGTGGGCTCTGGAGGACCTTGGTATTGAACTCTTCTAGTGAGCTGCTGTTGTTTGAGGCACTGCTCAAAGTGAGAGGTGGCCTCAAAGCAGCCACTGGAAGGCTACATCTCCTGTGGTGCTCCCCACCCCAGCCCACAGAAATGGGCTGTGTATGTGGTGGAGTGGGGTGGGTTGGACGGAACTTTCAAAATCATCCAATTCCAACCCCTGCTGCCATAGGCAGGGACACCTCCCACAGGCAGGGACACCTCCCACCAGCACAGGCTGGGCAAGGTCTCATCCAGCCTGGCCTGGAATACCTCCAGGGAGGTTGTGAAGCACAGAAGCCCAGAACGTGATCTTTGATCACATTCTGGGCTTCTGTGCTTCACAATCTCCCTGGGCAACCTGTGCCAGGGTCTCACCAGCCTCAACATGTGCCAATGCCTCCCCACCCTCCCTCTCAATAATTTCCTCCTCATCTCCACTCAGTGGCTTCCTGGACCTCCTCATCTGGGACACCTCACCCTGCCGACCTCCAACACCCTTGGCCCCCATGCCCACAGTCAAGGCCAGCCTGGCAGGGGCAGTGAAGAGCAGAAAACAAAGCCTTTAGTAAACGCAGAGTGGAACAGGCTGGCTGGGAAGCCTCATTCCAACTCCAGCTCTGACTGCACCCAAGCCAACAGGAGCACTCAGCCCCCATGTCTGAAGGCAGCTGGGAGGGCACATCGCTGTCTGCCACAGGGGATGAGGAGCCTGCTGCCCCCCCCAGCCCTGCTCCTGCTGCAGCTCCCTGTCTGTTGCCATACAGGAAGGGGCAGAGCCTTGCAGGTGACCTGGAGCTCAGTTTGTTAGGTGGGGGACAGCTAATGAAGGAGCAGCAGGGGTTGGTTCCCCTCTCGGTGTCAGGATGTGGTCAGTGCGTGTGGAGAAGCAAGGAGATGTCCTCAGGGTCTGCAGGGCCTTGTGGCTGCTGCATAAAGCACTTGGACTGGGAACCACACCGGGCACCTTCCTGAGATGTCTCAGCACAACCACAGGCCCTGCCTGACATTTCTGCAAGCATCTTATGAATATTCCATGGAGCAGCTGCTGCTGCTGCAGCCTGAGTGGAAACACAGAGGAGGAAAGAGCAGCTCTGCCCTCCTGCAGCCAGCCTGAGCCAGCCTGCAGTTCCCTGGGGCCACTCAGGCTGCAGCTCCTTGGGGCTGCTCAGCCTGCAGCTCCCTGGAGCCACCCAGCCTGCAGGTCCTTGGTGCTGCTCAGCCTGCAGCTCCCTGGGGCCACTCAGCCTGAAGCTCCTTGGGGCTGCTCAGCCTGCAGCTCCTTGGGGCAGCTCAGCCTACAGCTCCTTGTGGCCACTCAGCCTGCAGCTCCCTAGGGCAGCTCAGTCTGAGGCATCTCAACTTGCAGGTCCCTGGGGCAGCTCACCCTGAGGCAGCTCAGCCTGCAGCTCCCTGAGAATGCTCAGCCTGCCGGTCCGTGGAGCAGCTCATCCTGCAGGTCCCTGGGGGCTCTCAGCCTGAGGGGGCTCAGCCTGCAGCTCCCTAGGGCAGCTCAGCCTCTGGCAGCTCAGCCTGATGCAGCTCAGCCTGCAACTCCGTGGGGCTTCTCACCAGCCACTGCAGGGCTATGCTCCACTGAGGACGCAGAGCAGCCAAGCACTCTGCCCTTCTCCTGCCCATGGAGACCCAGCACAGTCCCCTACATCAGCCCCTCCACACCTAGGTGGGCACTGGGAAGGAGGTTAAACAGCTCAGCAGAGGTCTTATCCTGTGCCTGTGACCCTGCTGGGGACTGCTGCTCCCCACAGCTGTCTCCATTGCTTTACCATGAGGCTCAGAGGCTGATTTGAGCTGCTCAAGCAGGGCAGGGATGGTGTCTGGGGCCCTGGGAGAGGCAGTTCTGTGTGTTTGGGGACTGTCTGTGGGAGCTGCTGTGGCACTCCTCTCAGGCATGGACACATCTTCGTCATGGCAGCAGGGAAGGTCCCCAGCGTGCTGGAGGGATGGGAAGAAGGAGGCAGCAGACCTGATGGGAGATACTGCTGTACTCCTGGCAGCCTGCACCAGGGAGAGCCAGAACCATGTCAGCTGCCCATGCCAGGAAGCTGCTGGCTCACCTCTAGAGTTGCTGGCTCACACTGCCCTAGGAGGCTGGAGCAGAAAGCAGAGCAGGATCTTAGAGCTCCAGCAGCAGCAGCCACACATGCAGGGTGTTGTGGGAGTGCTGCTTTAAACCCCACCGAGCATGACCAGCCAAGGGGTGCAGCTTTGCCGTTAGGAGATGCCGGTGACCCACTCCCATGGGTCCAGCAGCCCTCTCACACCGCACTGTGCAGCTGCTCCCTTTCTGCTCTGAACCCACGGGATCAAACCAGGCACACAAGAGCGGGGGCCAGCCACAAAGGAGCTGAGCTGCAAGAGACCTGACCCAGAAATACAGCCCTGCAGGTGGCCCCTGCTAGGAGCAAAGCCCTGCAGATGGAGCTGCCCACCACCTGAACGCCCAGCCCGTGACTCATCCCAGGCTCTGCCGGTGTTGTGCAGCATGTGGCAGCCTTTCAAAAGCTATGATTTCATCCCAAAAGATGTTAATGTTTTTATGCTTGATGACAACTGGGCCTTTTTGGTACCTGCTGGCCTAGACTAAGGCTCACAGAGCTGTGTTGAAGGTGGGTCACTTGCAGTTCTGAAGTGCCTCAGTGTTCTGTGAGTGGGCAGCTCCTGCCTCTATTTCCGTCGTGCCAAGTCTCCATGCTCCTATTTATAGCTGCCCTAGGAAGCAAGTCCATTAAGTCTCACCAGCCTCAGCATTTCCCCACGTGGTGACCTAGTTCTGGCACAAATCAGGGGGTCTCTAATTAGTGTTCCTGTTCTGAGCCGGGTTTGGCTGTTTGGGCTCAGCTTTACAGGGAAGGGCTCTGCATAATCACACAGGCTCCTTGTCCTCACCCTGCCGTGTCTCTGGAGCACATCAGCAGCCCTGACACGGTGGTCCAGTCAGCCCTGAGAAACCTTTGCCTCTATTGTCTGTTGTCTGTTCTCCAGTCCACCTCCACCTTCCAATGGCTGTGGGGTTCTTTTCCCCTCTCCTGAGTTTGAGGAGACAGAACAGCAATGGCTCTGCTCTGTCACTGCCTGCTGGCAGCAACTAATCCAGGAACACCTCCTGCACTTGGAAACCCTCCCAGCCTTCATTGCCCCTGCTCAGCACAGAATCACAGCATGGTTTGGGTTGGATGACCTCTAAAGGTTATCTTGTCCAACCCCCATCATGTTTGTGCAGACCAAAATTCAGCAACTCAGACAATCTCCGTGCGAGAGCAGAGATGCTTGTGAGGCCTGGGAGCAGACATCTCAGCCCTGTGGAGTCACCAGCAGCTGGACATCTGCCTTGTGATCACCTAAGAGCTACTGGGGAAGGACGAAGCAGAGGTGGCATCTGCCTGCAGTCCAGAGCCAGGGCTCCAGGCAGGTTCTTGTCCTTACAGACATCTGAGGTGTTGCTGCCAGAAGCAGGTCACAGCTCCCAGCTCTGAGCCCTGTCCTGAGCCCTGTAAGATCTGGCATTTCTCTGATGGTTCCTCAGCCCAGAGGAGGAGGGGGGGAGACTTCAGCCTCAGATGAGGAAAGCTTGGAAATGAGCATGCAGCTAAGCAGCACCCAGGTGAGCACCACTAAGAAGCCCCAGGTGCTGGAGCTGGTTTCAGCTTGAGCACCTGAGTGGTTCAGCAGCTGCAGAGTCACTGTGCTGCTCCTGCTGCCAGGAGTCGTCTGCCTGAGAGCAAGGCCAAGACAGGCAAGGCATCTCCCATGTCCTCTTGTATCCAGTGAGAGGCAAGAAGGGGAGGAAAGCAGCTGCCACAAACACACTTGGGACAGCTGCAGACTCTTAAAGTCCAAAGCCAAGAGCAACCAGGAGCTCTGCCTGAGTTTGTGTCCCTCAGGGCACTGCAGCTCTCCTAGATCTTAGTGTGCTGTGGGCAGAGAATAAAGCTGCCAAGGCCCAGTGCCTGGCCATGGGCAGCTCTGGCTGGGCTCGTCCTGCTCCCAGCATCTCCTGGTGGTGTGATGATGTCTTTCCAGCAAGGCTGATTCAATAGCTCCAGGGAGGAGGTTCAGACTCAAGCCCTGTAAGGGACTTGAAACGCACAGACTCAGAGTTCATCTTCTGAGGGCTTGGAGGGCTCCAGACAGGGAAAACAAGGAATCCTCAGGAGCCCCCAGCTTGTGCTAGCACTGCTTGACCTCCAGTGTCAGAACTCTGCTCTTCCCAGTCACCATGCAGGGTTCCTCCTGAAGCAGAGCCCTGTGGGGGCATTTGTCACACTGCATTGCCCCTCTCTTCTTCCCTGGCTTTGAGCAGGAAGGCCTCGCCCATGGGAACCGAGGCAAAGGCACAGCCAAGGTTCACTCTGCGCTAACCACAGTAATCCCTTGGAAGGGGCAAAGAAAGCTTTGGGAGCCATCTTCATTCAGCCACCTCTGCAGGAAGTGGCAGCACCTCATGGCAGCATGGCAGAGCTCTGGGGTGAGGCTCCCCTTGCCTGTGTCAGACATCTCACCGAGGATGGCACAAACTCCCCCCCGGCAATGCAGGCTTCTGGTCTCCAGGCAGAGGCAGACTCTGATGATAGAATCACAGAATTACCAAGATCCAACCATTAACTGGCATGGCCAGGCACAGGCCCACCTCCCTGCCCTCTGCATTAGCATGGCAAGACAGAGGCAGGGGGCAGAGGATAAAACTACTTCACTTTCCCACAAGAAGGTGTGGGCACAAACATCTCCTTGGCTCCCTTGGAGCTTGGCAGTGTGTCAGATGGACCTGAAAACCTGGTAGAAATGTTTCTCTCCTGGTGCTGCTCCTGCCTTTTGCAAGGACAAGTGAGGAGCTGCCACAAAGGCTAAGTGTGGGGATAAGCAGTGCCAGTGAAGCCAGGAGGAACACAGGTCCCTCCCTGCTTTAGCTGCATCCCCACTGTCAAGGGTCTGCTCGGTTACAATGCAGAGAGGATAGCAAGAGCTGGGTGCTGTGGAGCTCACTGCCCCCCGGACAGCCTGGGCTGCAGCCCTCACCCACTCACAGCTGCTCTGATTGCTCCCTGTTGACTTTGTTCTTTTGATTTTACTCCTGGCATCAAGGACTTGAGTGCAAAATTAACTGTGCCTTGCACAGCAAGAAAGGAAGAGAGGGGAAGTGCCATGGGATGGGGAACACTCAGCAAGGTCCTGCACCCTGCTGGGTAAGGCCCATTTAACTCAGTGACATTTGGGTGCAAAACAGGGCTAGGAGTGTCTGCAAGATGTGTGGCAACCCGAGCAGAGCAGAGCGCAGGAGGAGAGCTGCTGTGCTTTGAAGTGCTCAAAGGCTCACCAGGACCAAAGCTCACCCTTTGCCTCTTCCAGCCTCCTGCAGGAGCTCCTGCCCCCCGCTGCATCCCCTGAGTCAAGAATCCATCACTCAAATGGCCTCCTAATGCCTGTAAACACAAAAATTGGCAGCTGGACAGCAGGCAATCGAGGAAATGAGCACAGGGGACTCCTCTGGGCTCCTGGCCAATTTTTCACTCCTAGGAGCCACTGAAGGCACAGCAGAGGCAAGCTCTAGAAAGCAGGATGAGTGTCACTGGGTTGACACAAAGCTACTTCTGGTCCCTTCAGGGTAAGTGTCAGTAATGCACTGGTCTGGGTGTCTTAATCAGAATGAGTATCAAAACCATGCTCCCTGGGACACAAATCTGGGCACAGGTAAGCCCAGACCTCATCTCTGTGCAGGGCATGTCCAGTTGCTGTGGAGACACCCCACAATATGCAGCTCTCCTCTTCATCCTGGCCTTTGCCACCCTGCCTGGGTGTCAAATCAGAGCCACGGGCATGGGGCCAAGCATTTTGACCACAGGACTCACTAACTACAAGGCAGAGACACAGGCTGTGCCCTGGCACTGTGATCTGACAGGGCTTTGCCCAGCAGCCCATCATAACCCAGCAGCTCTGCTGGCTTGGCCATGGGCTCTGGAGCAGCACTGGCCCCACGGCTTTCTGCCACACGCTCCAGCTACAGGTGTAGTGCTGAATCCCTCAGGAGTCTGAGTGGCACCTCAGGGTGAGCTGCTCTCTTCTGCTGTGCTCGAGCTCCAGGTGAGGGTCTGAATCCCTCAAGAGCCTGAATGCTGCTTTTGGATGAGCAGGAGAGGTCGGGGCTTGCTTTGAGCATGTGAAACCTCCAGCACTGACATGGAGGAGACCAATGGCAATCAGCCAGGCAGAGATCAGCTGGTGCTGCACTGCTCCCTCACCTCTGTGCCAGGTACCCACACACTCAGCTGGACAGGCATGCAGGCAGCAGCACTGCCAGGGCCATGCCTGTTTTACCAAGGCACAGGACACTGACTTCTTGGTTCACCCATGGGCTGGACAATGCTCCTGCACCTCAGCATGCTGCCCCCTGCAGAGACAGCCCAACTGGTGCAGGACAAAGTCACCCAGCACAGGTCACACAGGAACACATCCAGACAGGGCCGGGAAGGCTCCAGAGCAGGAGACTGCACAACCTCTCTGGGCAGCCTGTGCCAGGCCTCTGGGACCCTTCCAGCCAAGAAGTTCTTCCTCCCCTTGAGCTGCAGCTTCCTGTGCTGCAGTTTGCACCCAGTGCCCTTGTCCTGTGCCAGGGCACAAGTGAGCAGAGGCTGTCCCTGTGCCTGCCTTGCTNGCCATTGGCCTTCTTGACCAGCAGGGCACATTGGTGCCCATGCAGCACTTGTTGTGCCCCAGGGCCTGCTCGCCAGGGCTGCTCTGCAGAGCTTTTCACCCCTCTCAGAGGACAATCACTTAGGAACAGTAAAACAAAAAAAAAAAAAAAACAAAAAAAGAACTCTTTATTGTCTCTGTTCTGTATAGTTGTACACCAGGAAAATAAAATGCATCTCTCTGGGCACTGCTGGGGGAGGGCTGCATTCTTCAACAAATGCTGCCCAGGAACACGGCACTGGGCTGGGGGTGGGGACAGGGACAGAGGAACTGCCAGAGTCAGAAATGGGGGAGGGGGAGGTTAAAACAGCATCGAACTGATCACCCCTGCAGAGGAGAAGCACCTACAGCAGTGCTGGGCTGGGTGGCCAGGGACAGAGAGGCTTTGGCCGTGCCTGGCAAAGGGTTTCTGCCTGTGAACCAACCACAGTGCCCCCCCCAGCTGCTGGGCCAAAACTGCTCCGTGGGCCAAGTGCAGTTCTGAAGACCAAAAGGGATAATCCACAGGGCTCAAGACAAATAAATTCTGTACATCTCGGGGAGGTGGGGGGGAGGAGCTGTCTCTTTTTGTTGGTTGTGTTTGTTTTGTTGTGTTGTATTTGTTTTGTTTGTGTCTGTATAAAGGCATCCAGTTAGGGCTTGTGTACCAAAGCTGCCCAGGCCTGCTTGCAGTGGCGACGTGTCTGGAGGTCAGCAAAAGTCCTGTACCAAAGTGTCCCCAACCCAGGAAAACAACAGAAAGAAAACCAAGAGAGTTAATTTCAGCAGAAGAAGAGCAAGCTCCACACCAAGGGGGGGATCAAAAGGCTGAGGCTGAGCTGTGGTGTGGAGCTGTGCCCGGGCTGGGTGAGGCGGCACTGGGCCTTGGACCTGTTCTTTTTGGAGCAGCCCTGCCGTTTCCTGCTGGGCACTGTGGAGGGTTCAATGGGCTCTAGGAACTCTGGTCTCAGCTTGGTCAGCGGAGGGTCCACAATGCTGGGGAAGGTCCCAAAGGGGGAATCGTTTATCTGCTTGTTGCTGCCATTTTTGGAGGGGTCTGTCTCAACGTGCTTGGGCCTGGACATGTTCTCCTTGTCCTTCACAGCATTGTTGGAGGAGGGCCGGTGGCTGTGGGAGGAAGGCCCTGACTTGCCCTTGGCTTCATAAATAAAGGACTTGTCCATCTCTGGCTGGCAGCACTTGGAGGAGCTGTCACGGGAGCCCAGAGGGGGCATCCCCGTGGCCAGTTTGCCAGACCTGGTCTTGGTGCTGAAGATGCTGGTGCGGATCTGGTTGAAGGAGTCCACGCAGCCCTCCAAGTCGGCGCTCTGCAGCTTCTTGAGGTCTCTCCCTGCCAGGCGGGGGGGCAGGTGGCACTCCAGCTCTGATGAGGAGCCCTTGAACTGTTTGAACCAGTTCCAGAGGGAGCGAGCCTGGCAGTCGCAGATCCACTGGTTGCCGTTCAGGCGCAGGTACTGGAGGGACACCAGGGGGGCCATGGTCTCCCCGGTGAGCACAGTCAGGTTGTTGTTGAACAAGTACAAGGTCATCACTTTGCCAAGGTCGTGGAAGGCCCTGCGGTGCACCAGGCTGACTCTGTTCTGGTGCAGCAGCAGGCGGTCGAGGTTGATCAGCCCACGGAAGACATTCTCTGACAAGCTTTTGATTTTGTTACCGTGCAAAAACAGGTAGGTGAGGTTGGCAAGATCTATGAAGGTGTCGTCAAGGAGGACCTGAAGGTTATTATCCTGAAGGTAGAGATACTGCAAGGAGAACAACCCTCGGAAAAGCCCTGTGGAGAGCTCCAGGAGCCCGCAGCGATCCAGGTGTAAGGTGTGGAGGTGAACGAGCCCCCGGAAGGTGATGGGGTTGATGGATTTCAGGTTGGTGTTGTCGCTGAGATCCAGCTCCTCCAGCTTGCTGAGCCCGTAGAAGGCTCCGGGCTCGATGAGGCTGATGTTGTTGGAGTGGATCCAGAGGATGGTCATGTTGCGGCAGGATGTGAAGCTGGTGGCCCTGACCAGGGTGATCCTGTTGTTGTGCAGGAAGATTCGCTGGCTCTGGATGGGGATCTCCGTGGGGATTGCTGTCAGGCCCTGCTGCTGACAGCTGATGGTGATCTTGGGTTCGTTGTAGCATACGCACGCCCCGGGGCAAGACTCCACTTCCGGCTGGATGTTCAAGCAAAGCACCAAAATCAGCAGTTTGCTTCCTGAGGGAGGCAAAATCAGAATGGAAATTAGGCAGAAGACAGCAGAGAGCTTTCCTCTGCAGCTCAGGGAGGAGCCTGAGCACCGCCCTCCATTGCACCTGCCACCAGCCACAAACAACTCAGCCCGTCCTCACCCCCAGCTGCCCCAGGCTCTTCTCCAGCCTGGCTGCCCTGCTCTGGACAGGCTCCAGCCTCTCAATGTCCTTCCTGCAGTCAGGAGCCCAGAGCTGAGCACAGCACTCGAGGGGTGGCCTCGGCAGTGCTGGGCACAGGGGGATGGGCACCTCCTGGCCCTGCTGCCCACCCTGTTGCTAACCCCAGCCAGGATGCCACTGGCCTGCTTGTCCACCTGGGCACTGCTGCCTCAGTTGTCAATTCCCCCTGCTAGGAGCAAATCCTGAGCCCCTCCTCTTACATGCAGGAGGCCTCTGCTTTGGTGGCAATGAATGGCCATCATCACCGATTTGCACACTGGCTCCTGAAGAAACACCTAAGTCCTGTTCCAAAGAACTTACCTCTGAGCAAAGGGACTGTGTCTGGGGGGGACATTGGTCTCTGCCACAGGCACCTCAGCACAGTTCAGAATATGGCTGATGCCTGCTGGTCCCTAAGCAGCTCTGTGTGCCCAGGCTCCCTGCTCTTAGGGATTATTCAGCAGTCCAAAACTCTTTGTTTAGCCTAGAGAAGACTGAGAAGAGACCTTCTCAGCTATGATCAATATCTGATGGACAGGGGGCAAGAGGATGTGGTGATTGTCAGTGGTGCCCAGGGACAGGACAAGGGGCAAGGGGCACAAACTGGCACCCAGGAGGTTCCATCTGAAGAGGACGAGATACTTGCTTGTTGTGAGGGTGCTGGAGGCCTGGAGCAGGCTGCCCAGAGAGGTTGTGGAGTCTCTTTGTGTGGAGAGCTTCCAACCCACCCTGGGTATTGTGCTGCTGGGCAAGCTGCTGTAGGTGCCCTGCTGGAGCAGGGCTTGGGCTGGGTGAGTTCCAGAGGTCCCTCTCAACCCCACCCTGCTGGGACTCTGGAATTGTGTGCAGCAGCATGGCTGGGGTGGCAGAGGGCAGGGTGATGGTCAGATGTGTGGCTTGGTCTGTGCCTGCTGCTCCAGGTTGTCCCTCTCATCCCTTGCGACAGATCTTTTGCTGCACTTCCCTTCCATGGCTGAAACTGGCATGGGAGCCTCATCCTCATGATTCCTCTCCCGTGGGAATGGCTCTTTGCATTCTCCCATATTTATGAGGTGTGTGGGATGCACTGGGGCTGTGGTTGGGGTTCCCTGAGCGGGCTGTAGCCCCTGTGGCGTTGCCAAGGCAGGGAGAAGCAGCTGGGCAGTGCTGGGATCTGCCCTGGGCTCTGCTATCTGGGCACCACTCTGCTGGGGCAGGGGGATGTTGCATCACCAGGTCAATGCCACTGCTCCAGTGCCACCCCAGCCCCCACCATCTGAATCGTGGAAGGAAGAGGCTCCACAAGTCCTGTTTCTCCCGCTAGAGCTTTTCATTCACAGCTGGGGAGGAGCTGTGCTGGCTGCAGAGGTGCCAGCATTGCTTTGATTGTCCAGGAGTCCCCTCCTGGTGTGCCATGACCGCGGCAGGGCACCGCAGGCGTCTCCTGTCGCTGTGCTCCGTACAAGGGCACATGAGGTGTGAAAGCAGGACAGGGCAGCCAGGATGTGACAGCACTGCGCTGCCTGCCGGGGACGCTTGGCAGCTACTGCACAGGCTGCCATCATCCCTGCTGCTGAGCCGTGAGCCCTGCTCCCGGGTGGGCTGTGCTGCAGAGCAGCCTCCTGCCTGTCCTGCACCCATCAGCTGCCCAAGGGAGTTCTTCTGACTAGGCTGAACCTCAGGCCCGGGCTCCCAGCCTGCTGCTGCCCTAGAGCACCTCCCTGACATGGCTTCTCTGGTGCCTTTGTCACTGCTTTAGCCTGCCCTGGGCTCTGCTCCTGCAGCTGGCTGCACAATGGGCTGCCATTAACCAGCAAGGGGAACTCCTCAGGCTTTGCTGCACATTGCAGCCACTGCCTCTGGGCTTCGGCCCCGCGGGAGCAGGGTGCTGCACCCCTGGCTGGATGCAGCCAGGCTGTCTGCAGTCCCCCCAGTTTACCCCATTCCACAATGTTCAGAGGATCACAGGATGTTAGGGGTCAGAAGGGACCCCTGGAGATCTTTGAGTCCAAGCGCCCTGCCAGAGCAGGAACAATGTTGCCCTACTCTGCTCTTGTGTCTGCAGGTGTAAGGAGGCATCGATGTGCCTGAATGAATTCTCAGCCTTCCAAGGAAGAAAGACCCTCCCTCAGCAGCAAAGAGGAAAAGCTGGGCTGAAGGTTCCCAGCGGTGGGAAGGAACCTGTCCCCTAGCCAGAGGTGCTGTGAGGAGCTAGGAAGGAGACACATGTCCTGCCCACGTGTGCCCTGCCCACGTATGGCATCTCCCACTGCTAAGGTTGCTGCACATTCCTTCTAGCTCCTGTATGTGCTTCAGAGGAAGCAAGCTAATTAATTGCTGCTAATTGCTGCTAGGGCCCTGCTGAAGCTGCCTCTCCTCTCCCAGCATGGGTAGGACACAGCAGGGCTCTCTGTGGCTGTCTCAGATGGAGGTTCATGCTGAGCCTCCTTCCCAGGTCCCCTTCCAGAAGGTGTTCCATATTGCAGAGCCTCTGCCCATGCTCCAGGCCCTTCCCTGGGGCTGGTGAATTGGGGGGCTCAGAGTGGCCACTTGTGATGCCTGTGAAGCCCAGCTGCTGGGGATGTGGGAGGTCATCATCACGAAGAAACTGTTCTTCTCAGCAGCCCATCAAGCCCTCTGGGCTGCCTGTGCACTTGGGACACACAAAACCTGCTTCTGCCTTGCAAGCTTTGAGGAAACTCCAAATCAACAGCCCTCAGTGCTGGGTTCTCATCTTCCTCAGTGGAAGGGGAAAAGGGGAGGAAGGTAAGCCACAACATGTGGCACTAAGGTTTGACCATGGGAAGGGAAGGATGCTCTTGGCCTCAGGACTTCTGGAGGCAGGGCTGATGTGTGAGCTATTCTGGGAACCCCTCAGAGCCATTGCTCGCAGGAAAACCAGATCAGTCTGGAAGCCTTTGTGGAGACTCACTGAAGCTCCATCCCTGACATTCTGAGAGCACTCTAGGGATGTTTGGTGTCTTCACAGAATGGCAGAGGCTGGAAGGGACCTCTGGAGCTCACCCAGCTCCAGCAGGGCACCCACAGCAGCTTGCCCAGCAGCACAGTGCCCGGGGGGGGGGGTTGGAAGCTCTCCACACAAGGACACTCCACAACCTCTCTGGGCAGCCTGCTCTAGGCCACCAGCACCCTCACAACAAACAACTTTATCCTCCTCTTCCCAGGGAACCTCCTGGGTGCCAGTCTGTGTCCTCTGTCCCTTGTCCTGTCCCTGGGCAACACTGAGCAGAGTCTGTCCCCCCACAGCTCCTTTAGCTGTTGCTGAGCATTGCTCAGCTCCCCTTTGGGACTGCTCTTCTGCACTCTCAGCCCCAGGGCTCTCAGCCTTTGCTCCTCACAAGCTGCTCCAGGCAGCTCCACACCCTCTGGATCACCAGATCTGCAGATCACCAGATCCCCTGAGCATGCACCACCTGCCATTTTCCTGATGGAGCTGGAGGCATGTTCCAGTTTCTGCCCAGCACAGAGGAGCAGAAGGGAAGGGACAAATCCTGCTCCATTCTGCTCCACAGCTTCTCTCCTTCCGCTGCCTTTGCCCTGCGGCTGCCAGGAGCTGTGAGTGGCTGACACAGAGAAATTAATTACAGGCAGGGCTCTTCTGCTTTAATTAGGGACCTGGTGGTGGTGAGCTGGCGGATTAGCTCCTTCCACCAGAGACAGCTGCTGTCAATCATCCCCCACAGCTTTTCTCCACTTAGCTTCCTGCCACACAGCTCAACCCTGTCCTGCCTGAGCCATCACAAAGCTCAGCACCCAGCAGCTGTCAGAAGGTCCTCAGCCAGCACAGGGCCTGAAGCAAGTGCAGGAGTGGCTGCAGTCGACAGACAGCCCTGGGAAGCCAAGGGGGCCCTTCTGAGCTAGGACAAAACCAGTGCTCCACCTTCTGCTCTCTTTTTCACTTCCCCTTCTTCCCCCTTACTGATGACATTCTTTGCAGCCTGCTCCCCTCTTTCACAACCACCATGTCGCAGGGCTTGCCTAGCTGGGCACCCAGACAGCACCCAGGCAAACCAGCCCATGCCCAGAGGCTGAGACAGTGCCCAGAGCCAGTGCCCTGTCCTGTCCATCATGCTGCTTCTTCCCCCTGGCACAAAGCAGAAGGATGAAGACCTTCAGAGGGTGGCCAGGCAAAGCTCACACAGACCCAGGAGCAGTGTGTCATAGGCTGCAGTTCACCTTGGAGATCTGCGATGCTGAGGGGTGCCACGGGGTGCTGCCCTGAGCAGAAAGCTCAAAGCCCTGGCTGAGAGCAGAAGACAACCACTCAGAAGAGCTGGGCAGAATGAGCAAAGCCTCCTGGCACAGGCAAGCACCACTTCTGGTTGTTTTCAGCTCTGGCTGTGGGCTCCCTGCTTTCCCTGGCCAATCCCCTGGCCTCGGCTCAGCAGTAGAGGTGACACTCACTGGTGTCCTGGGGAGGTGGCAGGCCAGCAGGGCCACAGTGTGCCCACTCCCAGAAATGGATGCCAAGCCCAGCTGCCCACAGGGCACCACAGAGTCCTTCCTCTGACCTGCCAGATCCATGCCTCTGGAGCTCTGTAGGCACAGTGTGCACCACCACTGCTGCTGACCCCCACACACCTGATGGACTCTTCCACCAACTCCTGAACTCTTCCACCTGCAGGACTCAACCTCAGTGAGTTTTTCTCATCCCTGAGAAAAAGGGTCCTGGCATGCCATGCAGTCCCTTGCCTCCTGGATGAGAATCCATTTCTACCCCTTCCAGAACATGATTAAAGCTTGACTGGACAGCTGTCCCTGGAGGTGTTCAACACAAGCCTGGATGGGGCACCTAGTGCCATGGTCAGGTTGATTGGACAGGGCTGGGGGAGAGGTTGGACTGAATGAGCTTGGAGCTCTCTTCCAACCTGCTTGATGCTATGAAAGAAAATCCAGCACCTGGCCCCTTCAGTCCTCCACAGCTTTGGCTTTCAGCAGTTTCTCCCTCCGGAGCTTTCCTGAAAGCCAGAAACCTCCTTCAGTCAAACTGCTGCACTGCCCCCAGCACCTCCGAGGTGCTGTGACTCACGGATCTGGGAAGCAATTACAGCAGCTCCATTATCTGCCTTCCCTGCCCATCCCTGGTGCCACCCTGTTGTCAAACGTGGCAATTAGAAGGAAGGGGCTCCGGGGAGCTCTAATTGATGCTTTGCAAACTTTGTAAGAGGCCAAAGCAAACGGCAATTGGCTGCATCTGCAAAGCTGTGGCCTGTCTCCAGTGCCCTGAGCTGGTCTCTATTGATCTGGAGCTTTTCTAATGTGGCCTCCCTGCAGGGCAGGGTCAATAACCATTTGAGTCCTCCCCTGGCTGGACAGAAAGGGAGCACTTCACAACACAAAGCCTTCTGCTGAGGCTCACAGCATTCTGCCTTTGTTTATAGACACACCACAGCTGCCCAGTTGCCTGATCTGAACCTGCACAGGCTGCAGGAGTTAGCTAGCAAGAACCTCACGAGGTCCAACAGGGACAAGAGCAGGGGCTTGCAGCTGGGAATACAGGACTCAGGAGTGCAGCTCAGGCTGGGATCTGACTGGCTGGAGAGCAGCCCTGTGGAGAGGAACTGGGAGTCTTGGTGGACAAGAAATTCAGCTTGAGCCAGCAGTGAGCTGCAGGGGCAAAGAGAGCCTACAGAGTGCTGGGTGGCATCATCAAGGGCATCACAAGCACAGATAAAGGAGTCATTGTCCCACTCTGCTCAGCACTGCTCAGCCCACACCTGGAGCTCTGCCTGCAGATTTGGTCCCTGCAGTACAAAACAGCTGTGGGCAGGCTGGGAAGTGCCCAGAGAAGGGCCAGGAGAATGAGCAGAGGCCTGGCAGCTCTGCCTTCAGAGGAGAGCCTGGGAGCTGGGCTTTGTACATGGGAATCATTTCCCAAGGCAGGCAGTGAGTGCCCTGCACTGGGCAGTTTGGCACTCAGCTTGGCAGGCTGCTGGGGCAGCTCAGTGCAGCTCCACCAGCACCTAGCAGGGTTGGAGCAGATGAGCCTTGGGGTCCCTTCCAAGTTCCCATTCTGGGGCCCTGTGAAGTTCAGCAAACTGCTTTGAAAGACACTGCAGAGCAGCTCTGGTGCCACCAGCTCTGTCCCATCACCAGAGGTGGGTCTGGGTGTGCAGGTGTGAGCCTGCCACAAGGGAGAGGGCAGCACCTCTCTGCATTCCAAGGGGAGACGGAAAGAAGCTCTGCCATCACACAAGCAGCTGGGAGACGCAAGCAGCATGGCAGCTCTGGGGAGCTGAGGAGCTGGAGCAAGTGTGACTAGGGCAGGTCCCTGCTGCTGTGCAAGCATCCTCATCAGCCCCTGGCAGCCAGCTGCAGCAGGAATCTGGGGGCTGCCACAGGCCTTGTGGCGTATGTGCAGCTCCAGGGGGATGTTGGGGTGACAGGCACCTTTCTCTGGGAGAACAGTCAATGGGGAGGTCACTGGAGCAAGTGACTACAGCTCCGCCTCTGCCCCGGGGCACTGTGTTCTCTCCAAGCTTTGCTGCCTGAGCTAGCAACATCTGCATGGGCCACTGCTGGAGGGCAGAGTCCCTCCCAGGTAACACCAAAGCACCAATGTCTTGGTGCTGCCTCCCAGGATGCCTAAAAAATAGGCAGCTAACTCCCTGCTAGACAGCCTCGTGGGCCTGAGGCACCAAGCACGATGCTGGCAGAGCTGCCCCAGGGGGCCTCCAGCAGCTGGGGCTGGGGCTGCTGTGGGTGGCAGCAAGCAGCAATGTTTGGTCACCTGCGCCTCACCCCTGAGTCTTGCTGGCACAGTCTCTGATCCCACGTGCCCTGGGACTGCATTCAACCCCATTGCCCTTTGGGCTGTGGTGCTCTGCATTCTCTTGGCAGCACAGCCCCAGCCCAGCCTTCACCAGACAGGATCTCAGCAGCAAAAATGCCATTTGCAGTCAGAGCTGAAAGGTCATCTCCGTAATGCACCCAGGCAGGCACGGAGGCAGTGCTGCAGCCACTTCCCAACTTGGAGGTGTTCATCTTTTCCACCTAAATCATACTCCCTTAATGTGACTTGGGGAGTTAATACTGCAGGGATATTTTGGAGGGAAGGAGGTAAAAGTGAGTTAAATCAGCAGCAATTCTCAGAATCCATCCTCAGAAATCTCCAGAGGGTCTGGATGCTGATTCCTCAGCAGAGCTCGGGGCTGAGCTCCTTACGTGAGCTGAGTGCAGCACAAACCTTATTCAGAGCAGCTCCATCCAGCCCTAGGCACGAGCCAGGGCAGCTCCTGGTGCCCCCATCCCTGCCAGGGGCTCTCCAGAGCTCCCAGCACTTCGGCAGCAGCCTCAGCCCCCTGTCGGTGGCTTGCCAGCACGTCCCTCGGCAGCAGCAGGGAGAGGAGGGGGAGGTGAGGGCTCACAGTTTGTGTCCCAGCAAATCCGAATGCAAATTCTCCAGCCAGAGGGGCTCCAGCCTGCTGAACTTCAAAGGCTTGCTGCGAGCCATGGAGGTGTGAAAGAGCCTCACAGAAAAGGTCAGGAGAAGCCTTCCTAAGGGGAAATCCCAAGGGATCTAAGGGCAGGAGTCATTAGGTGCCTGTGCACCACCAGCACAGCTCCTGCAGCCCAACCACGAGAGAAAGCCGTCAGGATAATCCAAGAGCATGAGAGGAGCTGCATGGAGCCAGTGCAGGACCCACCGTGCTGGTCAGACACAGTGGTCAGGAGCAGGTGTGGGTGGCAAGGTCATACTGAATGGGACCAGCGTGGCCCTGGCACCTTCCCCAAGCTCTGGGCAGAGTGGCCCAGGGGCTGCCTAAGGCAGAATTTCTGTCTCCTTAACAGACCTCGAACCATTCCTTCCTCTCTCAGCTTTTCTCCAAGCCCTGGGTCATGAACGTTGCTGTAGACAGTTTTGCTGTGCTCTGCTCTGGCTGTTCCATGTCCCCTTTGCTGCAGGCATGGGAGGAGGTCATGGAAGCTGCCTGAGATGCAGCTGCAGCAGGGACTGACAGAAGCACAGATTCACATAGGCTGCAAAAGACCTTTAAGGTTATTGAGCCCAGGCACTCAACCAAAGCTGCCAGGTTGCCACGGAAGTGCAGTCCTCAGCACCGCAGCTTTGAGAGCCCTCCAGGCATGATGAGTCAAGCACTGCCCTAGGCAGCCTCCCCTGCTGGGACTCCACCTCTGCCATCTCCCCTGGTAGGACTCCACCTCTGCCAGTTCCAAGAGCAGAGGCAGATATTCATCTCTTCTCCTGTCAGATGTAACCAACCTGCCTGTTTCCCTGCCCCCATCTGCAGCTTATCTGGAAGGGAAAAGCTGATGACTTGAAGGTGAAAACATGGAAGATTCCTGGAGAAACATCCTCTCAGGTGGGTTTGCACCACTCAGACCTAGGCCTGGTTCCCTGCTTGTTCAGCTCTGCTTCATTCCATGCAGACAGTGCAGGTCCTAGATGCCACTGCCCACTCAGCCTCTCCCAATATGCCCTTTCCCTTCCTCAGAGCTGAGCTGGTTTCCCAGCAGCTGTGTCCCCTCCCCAGGGGTGACCTCAGCACTGGTGTGGCCATGGCCATGCTCAGCTCTCCTAAAGACATTAAGCCAAGTCTGAGCATTGCTTCACTCCTGGCCCTCTCTAGTGCCCCCTCTATCAGAGTGGCACCACGAAGGTCCCTGCACCATCAGCTTTCTCCAGGCCAACCTCAGCATCAGACTCTGCAATCAGGAGAGCACAGGAGGCTTGCAGGGGCCTGGCCACAACACCACTCTGGGCACCGAACACCAGGGCAGGAGCTGGAGCAGACACAAACATCTCATGCAGGTGCCCAGTGCTGGGCACAGGCTGTGACAGAGGCACAGCCCAAGGCAAATTTCTGATGTGGAAGCCAGATGAGAGGCAAGAGGTGTGGGCAGAAAGTGCCCAGTGCCCAGCGGGGAGGTGAAAGCCAAAGGCCTGGAGCAAGCATTTGGAGGAGATGGGAAAATGAGGGATGAGAAGGGGCACTGTGGTGAGGCACTGGCACAGGCTGCCCAGAGAAGCTGTGAAGGCTCCAACCCTGGGAATATTCAGTGCCAGGTTGGATGAGGCCTTGAGCACCCTGGGCTGGTGGGAGGTGCCCATGGCGGGGAGCTGGAGCTGGAAGAGCTTTCAGGTCCCTTCCAACCCAATCCAGTCCAGGGATTTGTGATCCTAAGGGACCCAGCAGGACAAGGGTAGACAGACATCCATGAAACCTTTCCAGGATGAGTCCAGCTCTCTGAACCCCCCTGCCAGGAACTCATCCTGAATGACCTCTCTCATCCTGAGCAGTGGCAGTACCCTCACTCTAGAGCGGAGCAGGGAGCCAAAGGGCAGGAGAGGTCTTTGCTCAGCTGGAGGCCAAGGTCACATCTGCATTGTTTTCCCAACGGCCATGGGACTGTCACAGCTCTCCTTGTCTCACTGCCCCTGGCAAAGTGTCAGATGATTAAAATCCATACCCAGCCCAATCCATCCCAGCAGCTGCCAGCCCAGAGCGAAGGGCACTGTGACCGCAGCCCAGTGCAGAGCAGGAGGGCATTGCAAGTGGTCACAATCCTCACTGCCAGCTTACAGAATCAATCACAGAATGGGTTGGGTTGGCAAAGCCTCCAAGCTCATCCAGACCAACCATTAATCCAACCCCACCATGGGCACCAAACCGTGGCCCCAGGTGCCATGGTCACATGGTTTTGGAACATCTCCAGGCATGGGCACTCCACCACCTCCCTGAGTAGCCTGGGCCATTCCCTGACGACTCTTGCAACAAAGAAGTTTTTCCTCATCTCCAACCTAAGCCTCCCCTGGCACAATTTCAGGACACTTCCTCTTCTTCTATCACTTGAGACTAGGGAGCAGAGCCCAACCCCCCCCTGCCTCCAGCCTCCTCTCAGGGAGCTGCAGAGAGCAATGAGGTCTCCCTCAGCCTCCTCTCCTGCAGGCTGCACACCCCCAGCTCCCTCAGCTGCTCCTCCCCAGCCCTGTTCTCCAGACCCTTCCCCACCTTTGCTGCCCTTCTCTGGACCTGCTCCAGATCCTCAGTGTCCTCCTTGGAGTGAGTGGCACAGAACTGACCCCAGCAACTGTGCCCTCACGAGTGCCCAGTCCAGGGGCACCATCCCTGCCCTGCTCTTGCTGCCCACAGCATTTCTGACCCAAGCCAGGCTGCTGGTGCCTTTCTTGCTCACCTGGGCACTGCTGGCTCATCTCCAGCTGCTGTCACCCAGCACCTACAGGCCCTTTCCTGCTGGACAGTTTCAGCCACTCTGCCCCCAGCCTGGAGCCTCCATGGGGTTGTTGTGCCTCAAGGACAGGGCCTAGCTCTTGGCTTTGTTAAACCTCACACAGCTGACCTCATCCCATGGATCCAGCCTGGCCAGAGCCCTCTGCAGAGCTTCCTACCCTCCAGCAGACCAACCCTGCCATCCAATTTAGTGCCATCTGCAGAGTGACTGATTACTCTTATCCAGCTGGGATGCACCCAGCACATCTCATGCCCAGGACCATCTATGATATTGATCTATGGTGAGGAACCAAGTGGCAGAATCTGTGCTGTGAACCAGAGGCAGCTCCTGCAGAAGCTGGTTTGGTCTGTGCCATATTTCTAAATCACGGTGGGCAAACAGGTGCCCAGAGGAAGCAAACTCTGCTTCCCGAGACGGCTGAGATTGCCCACGGAGCCCACGGCACCTCCGGAGTGCTTCAAAACATCCCTGCCGAGCAGCAGAGCTGCCTGCACAGCCAACCTGGCAGCGCCGAGTGCGCCGTGTGCCAGTGACTCACGGCGAGGGGAAGCAGCGCTCCAGATGGCAGCCACACCTGCTCTCCCCCAGCCATCTGGGACTGCACCCCACCTGGCAGCTGCAGATCCCACCCCACGCCTCCAGCCCTGGCACTGCCCCACTGCACCAGGCAGAGCTCTGCTCGGCTCTCCTCTCACTGACACTTAGCTCAGCTTTTGCTTGCAGGCCAGGCCACTGTGGCTGACGTGCAGTGAAGCAGTGAAGCCTACGAAGGAGCCTGGAAGAAAAAGGAGCTGCAGAAATCTTCCATGCCCTGGGTCTGGCTGCCTGCAAGGACACAGAGAAGCTTTGCAGCCGAAGGACCCATGGGCAGCTGATGCCCCTGGGAAGCACACGCAGGGTGGGCACAGGGAAGGCTTTGCGATGTCAGCGTTAGTGCAGGCAGGTGTTAGATGCAGGAACAGCTCCAAACAGAGGCAGGGGAGCAGGCAGGTGCCTGAGGGTCCTGTTCCTCTGCTCTGTTCACAACCTGATGCTCTCCTGCCTAAGGCGACCAGAGCTGCCCATCCTGCCCCATCAGCTGCCACTGTGAGCGGTGCAGTGAAATGTGAGGTCTGTGCCATGGTGCTGCCTCCCAGCAGCTCTGCGGTGCACAGGCAGTGCACATCTCAGCATCCTGTTGTCCAGCTGTCCCTCCACCTGCCACAGGAGCCCAGGCCGCCATGCTCCCGCACTGCCTCCCTTCCTGTGTCCTTCCTGGCACCCCTGCCAGCTCCCTGGCACACAGCCCCGCCACGTGCCCAGGCCTCACTCCTTCCTTCCCAGATCAAAGCTGGGGCTGCTTCCTCAGCAGTGTGCAAGCTCAGCTGTTGCCAGTACCTCTGTGGGCACTGTGTGGGCCTCATGCAGGCCTCATCTTGGCCTCATGTGGACCTTGTGTTGGCCTCATGCTGGCTTTGTGTTGGCCTCATGTGGGCCTCATGCAGGCCTTCTATGGGCCTTATCCCCACAGTGACTCCAGCACTGGCTGCCTTTGCTGCCCACCTGCCCTGCAGCCAGGGAAGAGCTGTGACACCCACAACCCCAACGACACACTCCTATGGCATGGGCAGGCTCTGCCAAGCCAAGCTAGAGAAGAACACAAGGGGACACCAACGATGCAATGAGGTCTCCCTCAGCCTCCTCTTCCCCAGGCTGCACATCCCCAGCTCCCTCAGCTGCCCCTCCCCAGCCCTGTTCTCCAGACCCTTCCCCGGCTTCATTGCCCTTCTCTGGACCTGCTCTGGCTCCTCAGTGTCCTTCGTGGAGTGAGCGGCACAGAACTGACCCCAGCACTCAAGTTGTGGTCTCGCCAATGTGCAATGCATTGTCCAATCCCTGCCCTGCTCTTGCTACCCACAGCATTGCTGAGCCAGGCCTGGCTGCTGCTGCCCTTCTTGCCCACCTGGGCATCGCTCTGACTCACATTCAGCTGCTGTCACCCAGCACCCCAAGGCCTTTTTCTGCTGGGTAGTTTCCAGCCTCCCTGCCCCAAGCCTGAAGTGTTTGTGGGGTTGTCATGCCCCAAGTGCAGGACCCAGCCCTTGGCCTTGTTGAACCTCATCCCATTGACCTCAGTCCATGGACCCAGCCTGTAATCTGCTCCAGATTTCCACACCAAAAGCTCTAGGTCCAAATTCCAGCCTTTGGGGCCCATTACAGCTGTGGCAGATCACTGAACTTTCCTGCTTTAGAATCAAGGCGGAAAAATCTCCTTGTTCAGCTTCCAGGTTCTGTCTGGAGATCACGTCCATCCATTTCACCTCTGCAGGACACTAAAGCTCCCTGATCTTCTGTTCCCCAGCACAGCCCCTGCATGGATACAATGAGCAAGCAAACAGCTGCAGGCAGCCTCAAGCTGCTTCAGCCTGCCCAGCCGCTGAGCAGCTGCAGCTACTCTGCCTCAGGGACTGCCCCTCAGCAGCACTTATCTTGGCAAAGCTGGAGGCAGCAGCAAACTTTACAGGCAACTATGCCCATGATATGTCCAGCTGTGGGACCCCAACACAAGAGACACCTGGAGCTGCTGGAGAGGGGCCAGGGGAGGCGACAGAGATGCTGAGAGGGCTGCAGAAGCTCTGCTGTGGGCACAGGCTGGCAGAGTTGGGGCTGTGCAGCCTGCAGAGGAGAAGGCTGCAGGCAGAGCTCAGAGATGCACTTGAGGAGCTGCAGGGCAGCTGCAGGCAGGCTGGGGAGGGACTGCTCAGAAGGGGCTGTGGGGACAGGCCCAGGGCAATGGTTTGGCAGTGGAGCAGGGCAGAGGTAGGTTGGGCATCAGGAGGCAGTTGTGGCCAGGGAGGGTGTGGAGAGCCTGGCACAGGCTGCCCAGGGCTGTGCTTGAGGCCCCATCCCTGCAGCCATCCAAGCTCAGCCTTGCTGTGCTCTGGCTGGGGCTGTCCCACTGGATGCAGGGCTTGGGCAGGATTCCCCTGGAGGGTCCCTTCTGGCCCCAAGCACTCTGTGAAGCTGTGCACTCATTTCTGTGCACTTCCCAGGCCGTTCATGACCAGAGGAACTCAGCAGGGTGAGAGCTGAACCCTGCAAAGCCACCGTTGCAAGCAGCTTTCTCAGCAGTGATCTTCCAACAACAATCACATTTGGAGAGCTTTCAGCTGCCTGCTCCCTAATCCCTTTAATAAGTGTCCATGGATTCCATGGAGAGAGGATTTTCAACCCAGGAACTCAAGTGCCTGCGTTATGCCAATCCTGCTACACCAGCAGGGGCTGGGCTTGGGCTTTTGTCCACCTCTCCTGCATCAGGACATTAGTCCATGCCTGGGGCTCCCTGGCATGGTGCCAATAGGATTAATGAATAATAGTGGCAGCAATGTGCTCGACAACAACAGCAGCACAGTGGGCAACTGGGATGGCCAGAAGCACTGGCTGGGAAATCTACCAGCTGGAAGGAATGGAGCTCTGATGCCTTTCATCTTCAGCTGCTTTAACGTTGCCACTTTCTCCCACAGCACTCAGGTGGAGCCAGCCAGCCCCTGCTCACCCTCTGGCCTTCCCACTTGCTGCTCTGAACCACTTCCCTGCCTCCAAATCTCACCTGGGTTTCTGACAGGTATGAGGAATGATGCTATTGGAGCGTGGGTTAGGTGAGTGGGTGGCAAGGTGGGGGTGAGCACTGGCTGAGGGACAGCTCAGGGGATGCGGAACAATGGTGCAGAGCCTGCTTGAAGGCCTGCAACTCCCAGTGCTCCCCAGGGCCCAGGCTGTGCCCAGCATCTTCATCAGCAACCTGCATGGAGCAACAGAACAGACGTTCAGCAAGTCTGCTGGTGACAGCATGGGAGAAGGGGTGGCTGAGAGCCCTCAGGCTGTGCTGCAGCCCGAGGGCTGGGCAAGCTGCAGGGCTGGGTGGAAGGGAACCTCGGGAAGTACAAGGACAAGTTCAGGTCCTGCCCCTGGCGAGGAGCAACCTCCTGCAGCAGCACAGGTGAGGGGGACCTGTTGGCAAGCAGCTCTGTGAAGAAGGCCCTGGGGGTGCTGGGGGACAACAAGTTCTGTGTGAGCCAGCAGAGTGCCCTCGTGGCTAAGGAGACCAACAGTGTGTTGGGGGGCACAAAGAGTGTGGCCAGTGGGGCAAGGGAGGTTGTCCATCAACTCTAGACTGCCTTAATGAGGCCACATCTGGAATGCTGTGTCCAGTCCTGGGCTGTCCTGTTCAAGAAAGACCACAGGAGGACTACAAAGCTGCTGAGGGGACCTGGTGCAGCTCTGTGAGGAACAAAGGCTGAGAGCCCTGGGGCTGAGAGCCTGCAGAAAAGCAGCCCCAGAGGGGAGCTGAGCAATGCTCAGCAAGAGGACTGCTCAGTGGTGCCCAGGGACAGGACAAGGGTCAGAGGGCACAGACTGATACCCAGGAGGCTCCATGGGAAGAGGAGGAGAAAGTTGTTTGTTGTGAGGGTGCTGGAGGCCTGGAGCAGGCTGCCCAGAGAGGCTGTGGAGTGTCCTTGTGTGGGGAGCTTCCAATCC
Source organism: Tricholaema leucomelas (assembly GCA_013400475.1). Classification (NCBI taxonomy): domain Eukaryota; kingdom Metazoa; phylum Chordata; class Aves; order Piciformes; family Lybiidae; genus Tricholaema lacrymosa; species Tricholaema leucomelas. The sequence goes on from WAAF01016448.1 coordinate 32,857, forward strand.
CCCTGGGCACTGTGCTGCTGGGCAAGCTGCTGTGGGTGCCCTGCTGGAGCAGGGCTTGGGCTGGGTGAGCTCCAGAGGTCTCTCCCAACCCCACCCTGCTATGACTGTGTCACTGTGATCTGCACTGCCCCCATGCACACTGCTCAGCAAGAGCCCTGCACACCCATGGCAAGGTCACTGTGGCTCTCTGTAAGCCACACCTGATGGGCAGTGCTCAGCTCAGCTCCTCTCCCTGGCCAGGTCACTTCACAGCCTTTATAAGTGAGGTGCTTAAGCACTTGAGAGCACTTCAGAGAGTAGAAAAGTGTCCTTCACCTCGACTGCAAGGCAAAGCCTCATGTCCCTCTTCCCAGTCCTCTCAAATCAGCAGCTCATCCTTGCTCCTCCTCACTGGGCAGGCATTTTCTGAGCCAGGGCTGTTGGAGCAGTACATTTTGCACTTTACTTAATTTAAAGTCCTAAATGGGCTCCTGGGGGGCACTCAGAAGAGGGTGGGCAGCAGATCCAGGGAGGTTCTCCTGCCCCTCTGCTCTGCCCTGCTGAGCACACACCTGCAATGGTGCACCCAGTGCTGGGCTCCCCAGGGCAGGAGGGACAGGGATCTGCTGCAGAGAGGCAAGGGCAGGGCTGCAAGGGTGCTGCAGGGCCTGAGCACTGCCTGAGGAGGAGAGCTGAGAGCCCTGGGGCTGCTTAGCCTGCAGAGGAGAAGGCTGAGAGGGGACCTGAGCAGTGTCTGTCACTAGCTGAGGGCTGGGGGCAGCAAGGCAGGCACAGGGACAGCCTCTGCTCACTTGTGCCCTGGCACAGGACAAGGGCACTGGGTGCAAACTGCAGCACAGGAAGCTGCAGCTCAAGAGGAGGAAGAACTTCTTGGCTGGAAGGGTCCCAGAGGCCTGGCACAGGCTGCCCAGAGAGGTTCTGCAGTCTCCTGCTCTGGAGCCTTCCCAGCCCTGTCTGGATGTGTTCCTGTGCCACCTGTGCTGGGTTCTCTGCTCCTGCTCTGGCAGGGGACACTGGAAGCCCTCCAGAGGTCTCTTCCCACCTCTAACACCCTCTGATCCTGTAAAAGAACCCAAGCAGGCAGCTGTTGAAGGCCACCTTCATCCCACAGGCAGGAGCCACAGCCCTCAGCCCCTGCACACTGCAGCATCCGAGCAGCAAGGCTCAGTCCCTGCTGTCCTGAGTGGTTATTCATATTTCATGCTTCTCAGGCAGCTTCTCTTTTTCCATTTCATTTGCCATTTTTATTTGTTTAATTCACCTCCTTCAGCACTAAAAAGGGAGCCAAGGACCAACTGCTGATTTGGGGGAAATCTGAATCATGCCATCAAAGGAATTAATTCAAGTGAAGAAGAGGAAGCAATCGGGTAACCAATGAATGGAAATGACATCAGAACCACAAACTGCACCAGAGAAGCTCAGCCCTGAAGCAGAAGAGCAATAGCAGCAGCTAGGAAGGATCTGCAGTAAGCAGCAGGACATCCCAGCTGGGACAGGATGGCCAGAGCCCAGCACAGCACAGCCATGCTGCCTGCCTTGGGACTTTTCACAGGAGACACAAGCCAAGGGAGAACAAATCTGCTTGACTTGAGGATAGAAACAAATGAGTCCCTGTGTCCCCTGCTCTCCCTTCCCTGCCAAAGTGGAAGCAAAGTCTCCTTTCTCCTGGTAAATGGCTTCTGGGACTTCTGAAGAGAGCAGGGAGTTGGAATTCAAGGCTGCCAGTTCAGGTGGGCACTACCCAGACAACCTTTTCAACAAGAGTGCTTTGTGCCAGCCTGGGCAAACCTCTCCAGCAGTCTCCCAATCACAAAGCTCCCCCAGACCTGGCAAGCAAACTATCCCAGCCCAGCAAAGCCCTTCCAGCCTCCTGTGGGATGGGGAACAGGGAAAACACAAGGCCTGGTTCAGAGCAGAGCCAGGGAGCTCAGGCTGTGCTGTATGGAACCAGAGAACAGCTCAAGGTGGAAGTGACCTCAGATATCTTCTGCTTCAACATCCCTGCCATGGGCAGGGACAGCTCTCAACTAGGCCTGTGTGCTTAATGCCTCACCCAACCTGACCTTGAGCACCCCCAGGCAGGAGGCAGCCACAGCCTTCCTGGGCAGCCCATGCCAGAGGCTCAGCAGCCTCACACTGCACAACTTCTGCCTCAGCTCCACTCTCCCCCTGCTCTGCCTCAGCTCCAAACCCTTCCCCCTTGGCCTACCTCAGACCCCCTCAGCAGAGGTCCCTCTGCAGCCTTCCTGCAGGCTCCCTTCAGCTCTTGGCAGCAGCTCTCAGCTGCCCCTGGAGCCTTCTCCTCTGCAGGCTGCACCCCCCCAGCTCCCTCAGCCTGTGCTCACAGCAGAGCTGCTAGGAGCAGAGGCTGAGCTGTGCAGGAACAGCTCTGCTCTGGCTCACAGCACTGCAAGGCCCAGGCTGTGCTGTCTGCACTGCAGGAGGAACAATTCTTCACACTTCTGTCTTGGTCTCTGCTGGTGCATGCCTACAACATCTCCTGCCTGCACCACCACAGGGCAGCCTTTCTTCTTGGCACTGCCACAAACCTGAGTCCTCCTCTGCCCCGAGCAAGGCCTTGCACTGCTCTTGCTTTCCCACTTTGTACTTCTGCAGGGTTTGGCTGATGGAGAGGCCTCTGTCCTCCCCCGGAGCCACTCACACTCTTTTGTGTCTGTAGCCACTGCTGGGTGCAGATGATGACTTCACACAGGTCTGGCACTGACAAGAAACCTGCACCACAGAACCACAGCATGGCAGGGGCTGGAAGAGACCTCCAGGATCATTCAGCCCAAGCCCTGCCAGGGCAGGGGCACCCAGGGCAGGGCACACACAACACAGCCAGGGGGGCTTGGCAAGGCTCCAGAGCAGGAGGCTCCACAGCCTCTCTGGGCAGCCTGCTCCAGCCTCCAGCACCCTCCCAGGGACAAAGCTTCCCCTCCTCTTGCCCTGGCACCTCCTCTGCTCCAGCTGGCACCCACTGCCCCTTCTGCTGCCCTTGGGCACCCCTGGGCAGAGCCTGGCTGCGTCCTGCCCACACTGCCCTGCACATCTCTAGCACAGCACTGAGGGCAGCCCTCAGGCTGCTCTGCTGCCAGCTGCCAGCCCCAGCTGCCTCAGCCTGGCACCACAGGAGCTGTTCAGTGCCTGCAGCAGCTTGGGCGCTCTGGGCTGGGCTCTCTGCAGCACTTCCTGAGCTCCTTCTGCAGCTGAGGGGCCCAGAGCTGGGCACAAGATTGCAGCTGTGGCCTCAGCAGGGCAGAGCATATCCTTAGACCATTTGCTGAAGCCACTCTGTGCCCCTCATCCTTCAGACAATGCTTTCTGAACCCCCTCTACTACCAAACTGTTCCAGCCCTCCCTTTCCCTAGAAGCCCAGAGGTGACCTCAGGTGCTGCCCACTGCCAGAGGCAGGCTCTGACATTTGCTGATGTTGAACCCAGCAGCTCTTTCTTGCTCCTCTCTGACGTGTTCAAACCCTGCTGGAGGTGATGCAGCCTCAGCCCTCCTATGGCTGCTGCTGCCCAGAGGCTGTTAGCAGGGACCTGCTAATCCTAGATTGGGAAGGTCCCTCAGGGCTTCCTAGTGAGGGGCACGGGTGGGGGCTGAGCCTGAGCCTGCTCCAAATCACTGCTTGAGCAGCAACCAAAGGAGCCCCATGGCCTGTCCATTCTCCCTGGCACTCTGCCCAGCCCCCACAGCACCGATGCCCAAGGAGCTGCAAGAGGAGCAGCAAGGGTGCCAGGTGGCTGGGACAGGGGCAGCTCCTGCAGAGTCAAACCTCCCCAGCAGCTGCCAGCACCTCAAATGCAGCTGCTGCTGCAGCAGTCCTCAGCTTCATCTGTGCTGCCTGTGAGCACATCAGTGCCCTTGCCACCGTCAGTGTCAGGAGCCACATCTCCATGCACTGCTGGACCTCAGCGTGGGGTTTGCCGGCTGAACTGAGCATGAAGAAGCTTGCAGGGCTACCTGCTGATGCCCAGCAGAAAAGGACCTGGGGATGCTGGGTGACAGCAGATGAAGATGAGCCAACATATGACCAGGTGGCCAAGAAGGGCACCAGAATCCTGGTCTGGATCAGCAGTGGTGCAGGAGCAAGGGAGGGATTGTCCTCTGTGAGGTCACACATCAAATTCTGGAGTCAGTTCTGTGCCACTCACTCCAAGAAGGACACTGAGGGGCTGAAGCAGGTCCAGAGAAGTGCATCAAAGCTGGGGAAGGATCTGGAGAGCAGGGCTGGGGAGGAGCAGCTGAGGGAGCTGGGGAGGTGCAGCCTGCAGGAAAGGAGGCTGAGGGAGACCTCATTGCTCTCTGTAGCTCCCTGAGAGGAGGCTGCAGACAGCTGGGGTTGGGCTCTGCTCCTGTGTAGCAAGTGACAGGATGAGAGGAAGTGTCCTGAAATTGTGGCAGGGGAGGTGTAGGTTGGGCATGAGGAACAATTTCTGCCCCAAAAGAGCTGTCAAGGCCTGGCCCAGGCTGCCCAGGGCAGTAGGGGAGACCCCCTGGAGGGGTTTGAAGGCTGTGTGGATGTGGTGCTGAGGGCTGTGGCTTAGCAGTGCGCTCAGCAGTGTTGGGTTACCAGCTGGACTAGATGGTCTTAAAGGTCTCCTCCAGCCTAAAGCCTTCCCTGTAGCCACTCCACCTGCAAGCCCAGACCTTCTCAGTGCCCCCTGGAAGGCCTGACTTGACGCAAGGACCTGACCTTGCCCCGCAGCTGCAGGCCGTGGGCAGCACCCACTGCAGCATCAGCCAGGGAGCAGCAGCTGCAGGGCTGCAGCAAGGAGTGCTGCTGGCTGCAGCTTCACCGTAACTGGATGATAGATGGAGAGCAGGATGTGCTGTGAGAGGCCACTGGGACCACCATCACAGCCACTCATTAGGCACTCTCCTTAATGATCTAGATGAGAATGGGAGAACAGAGCAGGTTAATTAAACCTGCCCCTGTTGAGCTGGAGAAGCCTTCGGCACCAGTGGGGACAGAGATGTGACAGGGAGGGCTGTGGAAGAACCAAGCATGGCAGATGGAGAGAGCCAGAGAAGCAGAGCTGCTTCTGGGGGCCCAGCCAGCCTGGACCACGGCGGGCAGAGGCAGGGATGCAGGGGACAGAGGCAGCTGAGGAGCTGCCAGGGAGATTGGAGAGGCTGATGAGGAGCCAAGGGAGGAGGCTTTACCAGGGAGACAGCTTTTGCTCCATGCTTGCAGTGCCAAATGTTAGCTCTTGCCCGGGGCTCCTGGAGGCTACCAGAAAGAGCACAGCTGCTGTTATCCATCAGCCTCACTGCAGCTGGTAGCTGCTGCTGGCTCTGCTTAACCAAAACACCAAGAAGCTGATGTTCAGTTTGGGGATCCCCAGCTGCAGAGGGACAGGGATCTGCTGGAGAGGGTCCAGTGGAGGGCTATGAGGATGATGAGGGGACTGGAGCACTGCCTGCTGAGGAGAGGCTGAGGGCCCTGGGCCTGCTTAGTCTGGAGAGGAGAAGACTGAGAGGGGATTGAATCAATGTCTGTAACTGTCTGAGGGCTGGGGGTCAGGAGCGGGGGACAGGCTCTGCTCACTGCTCCTGGCTCAGGACAAGCAGCACTGGATGGAAGCTGCAGCACAGGAGGTGCAGCTCAGCACAAGGGCAACTTCTTGCCTGGAAGGGTCCAGAGCCCTCGCACAGGCTGCCCAGAGAGGCTGTGGAGTCTCCTCTGGAGCCTTTCCAGGCCTGTCTGGATGTGTCCCTGTGTGCCCTGAGCTAGATTGTGTGGTGCTGCTCTGGAAGGGATTGGACTGGATGAGCTCTGTGGGTCCCTCCCAGCCCCTGACACCCTTTGAGCTGTGATCCTGTGAACTGGTGAGAGAAGGAGCATTACCCAGGGCTGAGCTGGGAGAAGCAAAGCTGAAATGTCTTAACTGTGTGTCCTGAGGGCTGCAGGGCCCTGGCAAAACACAGGAGCAGCACAGGAAACCCACGGATCTGAGGAGGAGCAACTGCCCTGGCAGGTACCACAGCAAGGCTCAGCAGCAAGGAGAGAGGGGAGAGCAGAGAGCAAACCATGCTGGCTGCCCTCCCTGCTTCAGGTGTGATCTGCACGACCAAGCTGTGCCATGCTGCCAGGCAGCCACAGAGAGAGCCACACCAGGCCCCCAGGCAGGAGGTTTGCAAACAGCCGGAACGAAACAAACCCAGCAAGGCTTGGACCCAGCTCAGTTTCTGTGTCAGGCCATGCAGATGGTAAGAACCTCCCCAGGCTCTGCAGGGGGAAATCAGAACCCCACCAAAATCTGCCAGCTGAAGCCAGCTGCAGCTCGAGCAGCCTCTGAAGTGACAGCAAGGAAAGGCAGGTCCTATGGCACACGAGAAACCTCTCTCCAGGGGAGAAGCGAGTCTGAGACAAACCTCTTGGAGAAGGAGGGGTCTGAGTATGCTGAGAACCGTTCCTAAAGGGAGTCACTTCAGAAAGGAGGGAGAGGAGAGCGAAGGCAGATGCGGAAGTGTGACCTGAAGCGGCTGCTGCAGAGCCCAGGCAGCAGGGCAGTCGCGGGCAGGGAATGGTCAGCCTTGGCAGGAGCACAGCTGCACGAACCCAGAGTGGCTTCTTACTGCTGGCAGATTAACTGCTGCATGGGGGGAGAAGCTGCAGAGCCCCGGGGGGCCTCACTCCTGCAGGGGAGTTCAGCCAGTCCTGAGAGCCACAACAGTGGGAGGGCTGAGGAGGAAACTGCAGAGCACTTGGGCAAGGGCCACTGAAGGTCTCTGCTAAGATGCTTGTAAGCCTTGGTGCAGCTGAGACGTGGCCACCTTGCAGAAAGGAGTCCTGACTGAAGCACCAAGCTTGGAGCTGGAGACACAGTGGTGCCTGAACTCAGAGCTGAAAACGAGTGGCTGCCTGAGCACACACAGCATCAGCACTGAGCAAGCACAGGCAGGCACAGGCAGCACAGGAGAGCAGGCACAGCACAGAATGGTAGAGGTTGGAAGGAACCTCCAGAGATCGCTGAGTCCAAGCTCCCTGCCAGAGCAGGGGCACCCAGGGCAGGGCACCCAGCAACACATCCAGGCAGGCTTTGACTGTGTCCAGAGCAGGAAACTCCACAACCTCTCTGGGCAGCCTGCTTCAGGCCTCCAGCACCCTCACACCAAAGAAATGTTCCAAGTGTGCAGTCAGCACTTTTAACTCATCACCTTGTCATAGACAACCTCATCCAGGAGAAAACACCCTCAGGCTAACAGGGATAGACCCAAAGGCTTCTGCTTCAGTGGATATGGAAGATACAGAGAAGAGGCTGAGAGCTGGCTGAAGGTCAACCTCGTGAAGGTCACTAAGGACCTCCACAGAGTCCTGCATCTGGAGAGGGACAACTCCAGGCACCAGTACAGACCAGGAATGGTCCTGCTGGAAAGGAGTTCCATGGGAAAGACCCTGGAGTGCTGGTGGGCAGCAAGTGCTGCATGGAACAGCAGTGTGCCCCTGGGGCCAAGAGAGACAATGGGGTCCTGGGGGGCAGCAAGAGCAGTGTGGGCAGCAGGGACAGGGAGGTTCTGCTGCCCCTCTGCTCTGCCCTGCTGAGACCACTCCACCTGCTGGGGAGAGTCCATCAGAGGCTGTGAAGATGATGAAGGGCCTGAAGCAGCTCTGCTGTGGAGAAAGGCTGAGAGCCCTGGGGCTGCTTAGCCTGCAGAGGAGAAGGCTGAGAGGGGACCTGAGCAATATCTGTCACTAGCTGAGGGCTAGGGGGGCAGGATGAAGGTGCCAGGCTCTGCTTGGGGGTGCCCAGGGCCAGCAAGCTGGGAGCCAGGAAGTTGCAGCTGAGTTGTTTGGTGTGAGAGTGCTGGAGCCTGGAGCTGCCTAGAGAGGTTGTGGAGTCTCCTGCTCTGGAGCCTTTTCAAGCCCCCCTGGCAGTGTTGCTGTGTGCCCTGCCCTGGGTGCCCCTGCTCTGGCTGGGGGCTTGGACTGGATAATCTCTGGAGGTCCCTTCCAGCCCCTAACATGACTCTTTGGTTCTGTGACATTTGGAAGACTGAAGTGGCTGTGATGGAGCAGAAGATCCCACTCAGCCTTCACATCAGTGACACCACCTCTAAAGGTGCACATCATCTCCCCTGGCTCTCCTACATTTGCTTCACCCTTGCTCTAGCAGCCCAGCAGGAGCTCAGTGTGAAGCCACCATCCAGTCCCTGTGGAGCACCTGCAGTGACATGCACGGGGAAGGAAAGGCAGCAGGGCCCTGAGGGCACTGAGCACATCTCCACTCACAGCTGCACACAATGGCAACTACCCAAGCACACAATCACAGAGTGGGCTGGGCTGGAGGGGACCCCCCAGGCCCACCCAGTGCAGCCCACACCGATGTGACACCTTCAGGAGCAGTGCTCTGAGCTGACCTCTGCAGGAGCTCACTGACCCCTTCCCCTCAGAGGAAAGCACAGAGAGCTGTGGCCTCCCCAGTGACTGGCCCTGGGAAGAGAAAACAGCTCCAGACTACAAGGAGGCCTTACACCAGCTCCATTGATCCAGGCTGGTTGCAGACTGTCCTGACCAGGGTCATCCCGGCCACACTCACAGCTTGGACTCCAATGAGGTGGAGAGACCATTCCCAAGCAGGAGCAGGACTGATGCAGTGTCCACCTGAGCTAAAATGAAGGTAGCTGAGGAACAGGTTCTGCACCATGAGGCTGGTAGAGCAGAGGCCCCATCCCTGGAGATACTCTAGGTCAGGTTTGACAAGGCTCTGAGCAATCTGATCTAGTGGAGGATGTCCCTGCTGACTGCTGGGGGCTGGACTGGGTGAGCTTTGGAGGTCCCTTCCAACCCACAGCATTCTGTGGTTCTAAATTGAAGCAAACTGCTCCTGCAGCCCAGCAGGCAGCTGTGTGCTGGCTGCAGCCAGAGCAGTGTGGGCAGCAGGGCAGCAGAGGGCATTGTGCCCCTTGGCTCTGCTCAGACCTCACCTCCAGTCCTGCCTCCAGTGCAGGAGGAGGCCACAGAGCTGTGGAGTGAGGCCAGAGGAGGCCACAGAGATGCTGCCAGGGCTGGAGCAGCTCTGCTGTGAGCACAGGCTGAGGGAGCTGGGGGGGTGCAGCCTGCAGAGGAGAAGGCTCCAGGGGCAGCTGAGAGCTGCTGCCAAGAGCTGAAGGGAGCCTGCAGGAAGGCTGCAGAGGGACTTGTGCTGAGGGGGTCTGAGGCAGGCCAAGGGGGAAGGGTTTGGAGCTGAGGCAGAGCAGGGGGAGAGTGGAGCTGAGGCAGAAGTTGTGCAGTGTGAGGCTGCTGAGCCTCTGGCATGGGCTGCCCAGGGAGGCTGTGGCTGCCTCCTGCCTGGGGGTGCTCAAGGCCAGGCTGGATGAGACTTTGGGCAACCAGGTCTAGTTGAGAGCTGTCCCTACCCATGCAGAGGGGTTGCAGGAGATGCTCTCTGAGGTCCCTTCCAACATGAGCCACTCTGTGACACTCTTGCACATGAAGGGCACTTTAGACCCTGTGGGCAATGGTGAGCTGGTGGCCAGAGCAGGACAGATCCTAGACAATGGCAGACTCCAAGCAGCTGGAGAGCAAAGCCCCTGGTACAGGCTGTGTCCTGCTAACAACCAGGAGCATCCCTCTCAGGCTGACCTGCTGAACTCTCACTCTGGTGCCACCAGGTGATGCTTCCCACACAGCCTGCACTGCAGGCTCTGACACCTGACTCGGCACAGTGCTGGCCCCACACTGCTTGCTCTGGGCTGGGCCCAGGCCCAGCTCTCCGGAGAGCAGAGCTGTCAGGTGCCATGAGCAGGAGATGTAGGAGCTCCACAGCACAAGGAGAGGCTCCTCCACAGGTTCGATGGACCTTGGCCACTCACTACAAAGTCAGAAGCTCAAAGCTGCACTTGTGCATCACCCAGCAGCCTGAGCAGGGCTGCTGGGCAACTCCGAAGGAAGGGAAGGAGCTTCAGGCAGATCATCAGCACATCCGAGTGGGCTCGGGAGGAGGCTAAGCACACTGTGGGGCTGGACAGCAACCTCAGCAGCAGTGTCTGCAAGGGCAGATGTGTGCAGCCTGGCTCTGCCGTGACAAGCACAGCAGCTTGCAGAGATGAGCCTGGGAGCAGGACAGAGAGCAGAGGGGAAAAGCTCTCTGTCAGTGTCTGCTCAGAAGGCTGCTCCTGCGTTTGACAGGACACCCATGGGGAATTAGCAACCAGAGATGCTCCACTGAGGAGGGATGAGGAGAAAGGGCTCCCTGCCTGCTGTGTGCTCCAGCAACAGGCTCATGCTGTCCTCTGCCTCTCCCTCGGCAGCCCTGTACCGCTGCCTGCATCGGGGAGCACCAAGGCTGGGGAGGGGCCTGGAGCACAGCCCTGTGAGGAGAGGCTGAGGGAGCTGGGGGTGTGCAGCCTGCAGCAGAGGAGGCTCAGGGCAGAGCTCATTGCTGTCTGCAGCTCCCTGAAGGGAGGCTGTAGCCAGCTGGGGTTGGGCTCTGCTGCCAGGCGCCCAGCAGCAGAAAAAGGGGACACAGCCTGAAGCTGTGCCAGGGCAGGTTCAAGCTGGATGTTAGGAGGAAGTTGTTGCCAGAGAGAGTGATTGGCATTGGAATGGGCTGCCCAGGGAGGTGGTGGAGTCACTGTGCCTGGAAGTGTTGCAGAGGAGGCTGCATGAGGCACTCAGTGCCAGGGTTGGTTAATCAGAAGGTGTTGGGTGATAGGTTGGACTCGATGGTCTCAGAGGTCCTTCCCAACCCGGTTCATTCTGTGATTCTGTGAGGCTCAGCAGCAGAGCCCCAACTCCCTGTCCCCCAACAAGAGTCACCAGCTTGGGGTGGCCTCTGGAAGCCAGGAAGCAGGGAGCACAGCCTGGGCTCCTAAACCTTTCATCTCGGTGGCAGAAGCAGGGGCAGGCTTCTCCCCCATGCCATGGATTATTATCACGCCGTGCTTCAGAGGTGTCCCAGCCCCACAGCTGCAGGGTGCCATGGAGCTGGCAGAGGTGCTGAAGCTCACTGATGCCTGCACGGGGATGCCCCAAGCACCCACCAGCAGCCTGGGTGCTGCAGACCTGCATGTCTCTGTCTGCTGGAGCACAGCACACCCCACGCAGGGCTGAGGAGGGCACTGACTGGCTTCGGACATGACCACTGAGCATCTAAGCAGCTCTAAGACTGCAGCAGATGGATGCCACATCCCTTAACCACTGAGGAGAGCTGCTCTGCCCTGCTACACAGTGGCCTCATATGGCTCACAGAACCCCTGCACGGTGGGGGTGGAAGGGACCCCTGGAGACCACCCAGCCCAACCCCCTGAGAAAGCACAGAGAGCAGCTTGCCCGGGGTCAAAGTGGCCAGGGGGGTTGCACTGTGAAGAGTGCAAAGATGACTTCAGGTTTGGTCAAACAATGCCCTTGGACAAGCAGGTGAGTCCTGTCCATGCTGCCCTGATCTGGCTCAGCTGAACTGACAGCTCCTGCGAGGGCCTCCAGTAACAGCTTGTGTGGGCTCTGGTCACAGTGGCTTTTGCCCTGCTGGATTCAGATTGCACTGGGACTGGAAGGGACCCTCCAAGGGCATCCTGCCCACCCCTGCAGGCAGCAGGGACAGCTCCAGCCAGAGCAGGCTGCACAGGGACACAGCAAGGCTGAGCTTGGATGGCTGCAGGGATGGGGCCTCAAGCACAGCCCTGGGCAGCCTGTGCCAGGCTGTCCACACCCTCCCTGGCCACAACTGCCTCCTGATGCCCAACCTACCTCTGCCCTGCTCCACTGCCAAACCATTGCCCTGGCCCTGTCCCCACAGCCCCTTCTGAGCAGTCTCTCCCCAGCCTGCCTGCAGCTCCCCTGCAGCTCCTCAAGTGCAGCTCTGAGCTCTGCCTGCAGCCTTCTCCTCTGCAGGCTGCACAGCCCCAACTCTGCCAGCCTATGCCCACAGCAGAGCTGCTGCAGCCCTCTGAGCACCTTGGAGACTTCCTCTGGCCCCTCTCCAGCAGCTCCAGGTCTCTCTTGTGTTGAGGACCCCAGAGCTGCACACAGCCCTGCAGGTAAGAGCCTCCTGTCATGCTGCCTGGCTCTGCTGAGCTCTGGACTGCCTTGGAAGCAGGGGCAGGGGCTCTGTACTGCGCGTGGGTGAACCCTCTCTGTGCCTGACACCTTCACACCATCCCTGCTGAGCATCACACCTCTGACAGAGATGCCTGAGAATGAGAGGCAGGTGTCCAGGTCTGTCCTGCTTCATGTTCTCACCTACAGCCCACTGTGGAGCAGCCCTGCCCAGGAGCCAGCTGGCAGGTCCCTGTCTGCTAACAAGAAGCAGGAAAGCAGGAACAAACCAACAGAGTGCAAACTTCTACCCACAGCTCTCTTCTCTCTACGTGCTGCCTCCTCACAACCCTCTGCCTTATGTTTCTCTGTGTTTCTGTCTGGAAGGACTGAAAAAGAAGCTGAGGAGAAGCCAGGAATAGCAGGGAAGCAAAGGCTGAGTTTAGAAGCGAGCAGAAGGTGGAAGCTCTCTGCTGTGCTCCCGAGTCCCCTTCTCCTGCTGCCCTCCCGAAGCCAGAGCAAGGCCCCCTGGCTGGAGCTGCTCCCTGCTTGCCCAGCACGGGGCAGAAGAGGATGGGTGCTTCTCTCCTGCCCATTGTTCCCAACCCAGCAGCCCTGCCTCTGCTTCCTGCCTGGGTGAGGGCTGGAGAGCTGTCAGCACTGGGCCTGGTTTCCATAGCAAAGCTGCGCTTTCAGATGGAGAGGCTCAGCCCTGCCTTCAGCAGAGCTGACAGCGAAAGCATTTCTACCCCAGAAGAAGGAGGGACAGGGACAAGTCTGCTGCCACGTGTGGCTTCAACTTCATCAGCCCCTTCAAAGCAGAGGCAGCCTGCCAGAGAGTGCCTGCTGGCAGCTTTACCCTGCCTACCTCAGCACACAAGCTGAAGCCTCTGTGATTCAGAGCTGAGTCTTGCTCCCCTTTCAGCCGCTTGCTGGCTTCACACAGTCCCTGAGGGCCAGTGGTGGGGCACAGAGAGGGGCATCTGCTCTTGGCCCCGTGCCTTGCTCAGGAGCACAAACAGAAACCAGCATGAGGGCAAAACTGAATTGGAAAGTTCATAGCCTCAACAGCAAGCACAGGAGGATGAGAGACAGAGGCAGGCAGATCACTCTGGGGGACAGGATCATAGAGCCAGTCAGGGCTGGAAGAGACCACAAGGATC
>WAAF01016449.1:12140-46481 GCA_013400475.1 Tricholaema leucomelas
TCTAGGCTGGATGTTAGGAGGAAGTTGTTGGCAGAGAGAGTGATTGGCATTGGAATGGGCTGCCCAGGGAGGTGGTGGAGTGACCGTCCCTGGAGGTCTTGAAGAAAAGCCTGGCTGAGGCACTTAGTGCCATGGTCTGGTTGACTGGACAGGGCTGGGTGCTAGATTGGACTGGATGATCTTGGAGGTCTCTTCCAACCTGGTTGATTCTATGATTCGATTCTATGGAGGGACTGCTGCAGATCCAACCATTCTGACAGAGCAGGGTCCCCTACAGCAGGTTGCAGAGGACTGCATCTAGGTGGGATGTGAATGACTCCAGAGGAGACTCTACAACCTCTCTGGGCAGGCTCCAGCACCCTCACAGCAAAAAAATCTTTTCCACTGGATCCTCCTGTGTCCCAGTTTGTGCCTTGTCATTTGGCTGCACTGCAGTGAGAAGAGCCTGGCCCCATCCCCTTACCCCTCACCCTATAGATATTGACAAGCTAAAGCAGAATGACTTCAGTGAAGTATTTATTCCACTTCTTTTGTTTCCTAATGGCAAATTTGTCTGGCCTGTAAGGTACTGAAGAAGAGGAATGAGAATGCACAGAGGAGCTGAAGGCAGATGATCACCCTGGAAGCTGACTCCGCGGTGCATGCTCTCGTTGCCGTACAGCAGATGTACCATAGTTACTTTAACATCTTTAAAACAGCATGAATGCAGCTCTACATGGTCTGTGGTCCCCACAGGACATCATTGCCAGTTTCTGCAACACAAGCCCTGTGAGGAGAGGCTGAGGGAGCTGAGGGTGAGCAGAAGAGGAGGCTCAGGGGGGCCCTCACTGCTGTCTACAACTACCTGAAGGGAGGTTGCAGCCAGATGGGGATTGGTCTCCCAGGTGACCAGCAACAGGACAAGGGGACACAGTCTCAAGTTGTGCTGGGGAAGGTCTAGGCTGGATATTGGGAGGAAATTCTTGGCAGAGAGAGTGATTGGCATTGGAATGGGCTGCCCAGGGAGGTGGTGGAGTCACTGTCCTGGGAGGTGTTGAAGAAAAAGCTGGATGAGGCACTTAGTGCCATGGTCTGGTTGATTGGATAGGGCTGGGTGCTAGGTTGGACTGGATGATCTTGGAGGTCTCTTCCAACCTGGTTGATTTTATGATTCTATTATTCTATGATTCCTTACTTTTTTTCTTCTTTAAGCTCCTGGAAGACTCTCTTCCTTTTATATCCATTTTTCCACTCCACCACATCACTTTTCCCTTGTTTTCAGTCACTGTAACTCCTCATGTTCAGAGTTATTCCTCTGATGATAACTTGAATTGTAATTCTCATCAAGCATGGCATAATGCCACAGTCCTCCTTATGAGGGGAGACAGAGGGAGCTGGGGCTTTTTAGCTTGGGGAGGAGGAGACTAAGGGGTGACCTGATTCATGATTACAAATAGGTAAGGGGTGAGTGCCAGGATGATGGAGCCAGGCTCTGCTCGGTGATGGCCAGTGACAGGACAAGGGGCAATGTGTGGAAGTCGAGGCATAGGAGGTTCCATGTGAACCTGAGGAAGAATTTTTTCACTGTGAGGGTGACAGAACACTGGAACAGGGTGCCCAGAGAGGTTGTGGAGTCTCCCTCTCTGGAGATATTCAAGAACTATCTGGATGTGTTCCAGTGTGATCTGCTCTAGGTGATCCTGCTCTGGAAGGGGGGCTGGGCCAGATGATCTTTCCAGGTCCCTTCGAGCCCCTGACATTCTATGATGTTAGGAGGAAGTTCTTCACAGAGAGAGTGATTGGCATTGGAATGGGCTGCCCAGGGAGCTGGTGGAGTCACCATCCCTGGGGGTGTTCAGGAAAAGACTGGATGAGGCACTTAGTGCCATGGTCTAGTTGACTGGATAGGGCTGGGTGCTAGGTTGGACTGGATGATCTTGGAGGTCTCTTCCAACCTGGTTGATTCTATTATGTTCTATTCTATGATTCTATTATAATGGGTCCAACAAGGAGAATGACAACCCTTGTCTGCTTCAGCTTGCTTTCATCCCAAGCAGAAAGATAGTTTCAAGGTCTTAATTGACACTAAGTTTTGTCTGCTTTTTTATTTGATGTCTTTTCTTTCTTTTCTTTCTCTTTTACTTCCTCTCCAAGACATCTTTTCCACAGTTGGAGACCTGGTTTTGTATATGGCCAGTTAAAAGCTTTTCATCCACACTCCTGCTTGCTATACATATTTCCCTCAGGAATACTAATAGTGGGAAATAACTGCTGAACAGCAGCTGCCTTTGTGCTGAGCTAATTTAAGATGGTATTCACCTTGCCCTCCACTTTGCAAAACCAACTAGTGGTTGGAGGCTTTGACCTTTCATTTCTAAATATAAAGATAAAAATGTCAACGCAGCTGAAGGGAAACGAGTAGAAAATTGCCCTACCTGGAAGACAGGAGAGAATGAGGAATATCTAAATAGAGAATCACAGACTCATAGAATCAACCAGGTTGGAAGAGACCTCCAAGATCAGCCAGGCCAACCTAGCACCCAGCCCTAGACAATCAACTAGACCATGGCACTAAATGCCTCAGCCAGGCAAAACAACACCTGGGGACGGTGACTCCACCACCTCCCTGGGCAGCCCATTCCAATGCCAATCACTCTCTCTGGCAAGAACTTCCTCCTAACATCCAGCCTAGACCTCCCCTGGCACAACCTGAGACTGTGTCCCCTTGTTCTGTTGCTGGTTGCCTGGCAGAAGAGACCAACCCCACCTGGCTGCAGCCTCCCTTCAGGTAGTTGTAGACAGCAATAAGGTCTCCCCTGAGCCTCCTCTTCTCCAGGCTGCACACCCCCAGCTTCCTCACCCTCTCCTCATAGGGTTTGTGTTCCAGGCCTTTCACCAGCTTTGTTGCCCTTCTCTGGACAGGTTCCAGCACCAGTCTTCTAGTTTGTGTCCACTGCCCCTTGTCCTATCACAGGGCACCACTGAGAAGAGCCTGGCCCCTTCTTCTTGACACTCACCCTTCAGATATTTGTAACCGGACCATTTCCTCTTGTCTTATCACTCATTATTTTTGTGGGCAAAGTAGCCTTCAGGGTTGTCTCCATTTCATCTCATCCTTCTGCACAGATTAAGGCTATTCTCAAGAAAGAAACAGGGGACTTAATATACTCCAGCAAGCCAAGAATTGTTCCCTTCAGCAATAGAACAAGGGGACACAGTCTCAAGTTGTGCCGGGGGAGGTCTAGGCTGGATGTTAGGAGGACGTTGTTGGCAGAGAGAATGATTGGCATTGGAATGGGCTGCCCAGGGAGGTGGTGGAGTTGCTGTCCCTGGAGGTGTTCAAGAAAAGACTGGATGAGGCACTTAGTGCCATGGTCTGGTTGATTGGGCAGGGTTGGCTGCTAGGTTGGACTGGCTGATCTTGGAGGTCTCTTCCAATCTGGTTGATTCTATGATTCTATGATTCAGTTTTCCAAGTATCTCCCATATCTTAAGGTAAAAAGACTGAAACATTCAAGTGAATTCCTTATATTCTCTTTAAGAATAAAGAATGCTGTGCTGAGGAGAGGCTGTCTGCAGACAAAAAGGAAAAGAGATTTATTTCTGCACTAGTAGAAACAGCACCGTGCTGGGAAAGAATCTGTGTAGGAGATAAGTCCTCAAGTGCCACCTGAGATCTGTGATACTTCTCCAGACTGGAAATTCTCACATCTACTGCACGTGGCCAGGAAGAGATAAAGCCTTTCCATGTTTGGATGTTCATAGAATCATAGAATCAGTCAGGGTTGGAAAGGACCACAAGGATCAGCTAGTTCCAAGCCCCCTGCCATGGGCAGAGACACCCTACCCTAGATCAGACTGGCCACAGCCTCATCCAGCCTGGCCTTAAACACCCAGGCACGGGGCCTCAACCCCATGATTGTGACTGTCCATACAATCACATAAACCCAGCATGGTAGAGGTTGGAAGGGACCTCTGAAGATCATCTAGTCCAACCCTTCTGCTAGAACAGGATCACCCAGGACCACCGCCAAGTGGATTTTGAATACCCTCAAAGATGGAGACTCCACCTAGAATAAAAAACCTAGGACAACTCCAGGTGAGTTTTGGATACCTCCAGAGAGGGAGATTCAGAGAGAGTGATTTGCCATTGGAATGGGCTGCCCAGGGTGGTGCTGGAGTCACCATCCCTGGAGGTGTTGAAGAAAAGACTGGATGAGGCACTTAGTAGTTGATTGGACAGAGCTGGGTGCTAGGTTGGACTGGATGGTCTTGGAGATCTCTTCCAATCTGGTTAATTCATGATTCTGTCCCTGGGCAGCCTGTTACATTTTCTTGTCTGGGTGAACTTTGCTTGAAAACCAGAAATTATTTATGCTGACATCCGTGGTAGTCCAGGGAGGGCTTCTTGGCTGACAAGACATGGATCACTTTTCTGAATGAATCAATGTTTTCTGGCAAATGGCTTATAAAAATATCTCTTAAGAGATGCATGAGTTAAAAAAAAGGCTTGAAGGACATGTTTAATTCTGGCATATGTGGTGTGGTTATTTCACAGATCCATGGAATGGTTTGAGTTGGAAGCGACCTTAAAGATCACCTAGTTCCAACATTTCTGCCATGGGCAGGGACACTTCCACTACAGCAACAGAACA
Organism: Tricholaema leucomelas; assembly: GCA_013400475.1. Taxonomy (NCBI): domain Eukaryota; kingdom Metazoa; phylum Chordata; class Aves; order Piciformes; family Lybiidae; genus Tricholaema lacrymosa; species Tricholaema leucomelas. Next base: position 16,775 of record WAAF01016449.1, read on the forward strand.
AGGGGACACAGTCTCAAGTTGTGCTGGGGGAAGTATAGGCTGGATGTTAGGAGGAAGTTCTTCACAGAGAGAGTGATTGGCATTGGAATGGGCTGCCCAGGGAGGTGGTGGAGTCACTGTCCCTGGGGGTGTTGAAGAAAAGCCTGGCTGAGGCACTTAGTGCCATGGTCTGGTTGACTGGACAGGGCTGGGTGCTAGGTTGGACTGGATGATCTTGGAGGTCTCTTCCAACCTGGTTGATTCTATTCTATTCTATTCTACACCTGGGGCCAGGTTCAGACCCACCCCTGGGAAGGAGCCAGTAGGACCTGGGGTCAGGTTCAAGATCAACCCCCTAGGAGGGTTAACCCTTTACAGGCTGTTTGGGGCTCTGAGCATCCTGCTTTAGTTGGGGACGTCCCCACTGACTGAAGGAGGGGTTGGACTGGATCAGCTTTAAAGGTCCCTTCCAACTCAAACTGTTCTATCATTCTATGAATCATCTTGTAGCATCCCTGTGTGCTCCCAAAGAGCCCAGCAGCCAGCACATATTTGGGGTCTACTGGATGTTTTCTTCATGCATCAGGTCAAAGCATGTTGGAGGGATTTGTTATGAGGGGCTGCTGGAGGTTAAACAAGGTGATTTTGCCAACTGGCTTGGCAGAAGCTGTGACAACTGCATAAACTACAATGGTTCTTTTGCTGTCTGGCCAAATGACTAAGCCAGGGTGATTCACATTATGTCTATTTATTAAGTTGTTTACATAATAACCAGCCAAGGACTCTAATAATAAGGAGAAACTGGATTTCATCCACATGGCATTTATTCCACTCCAGTTACTTAAGGCTGAAGCATCAAGAGGAACTTCAAGACATCTAATTGCCAACCTTCCTTAATCTAAGGGGAAACATAAAGGAAGGAAGTTTTAGCCTGTGGAAAATGGTAAATTGGTAATCCCAGTGAATAAAAACTTTTCAGTTTGCCCTCAAAAAAAACCACAGCAGGTCTGAGAAGAATGTCAATCCCAGAGGGCCACAGCACAGTGTTATTAAAATACTGCTTTTAAGGCAACAGACTAATATTGTCTGACCTGCAGGTTCATTAAAGTATCATCTTCTGGTGGAACTTCCTATTAATATTCCAAAGAGGTAGTGAAAAAGAGGAAGAAGGCATAAAGGGTTGTGAATGGTGCAGATAAGTGCTTGGGAGATAGAATAGTTGAAACTTGGGGGGTGGGGGGGTTAGGGAGCATTTTTGTAAAAGGCAAAGTTCTGCAAGGAGGAATTGTTAAGGAGGTGTTTGGATCTGGGTTAGAAGTGGATTGGAATGAGGCTGATATAAAGATTATTAAATCACTTATATGCTGGCCTGGATCAGGAGCAATGTGGCCAGGAGGACAAGGCAGGTGATTCTGCCCCTGTACTCATAGAATCATAGAATCAGGCAGGGTTGGAAGGGACCACAAGGATCAGCTAGTTCCAACCCCCCTGCCATGCCCAGGGACACCCTACCCTACATCAGGCTGGACACAGCCTCATCCAGCCTGGCCTTAAACACCTCCAGCCATGGGGCCTCAACCACCTCCCTGGGCAACCCATTCCAGACTCTCACCACTCTCATGCTGAACAACTTCCTACTCACAGCCAGCCTGAACCTACCCATCTCCAGCTTGGCTCCATACCCCCTAGTCCTGTCACTCCTTGATATCCTGAAAAGTCCTTTCCCAGCTTTTTGTAGGTCCTCTTCAGATCCTGGAAGGCCACAAGAAGGTCACCTGGGAGCCTCCTCTTCTGCAGACTGAACAGCCCCAACTCTTTCAGTCTGACCTCACAGCAGAGCTGCTCCAGCCCTCTGATCATCCTCGTGGCCCTTCTCTGGACATGCTCCAACATGTCCATGTCCCTCTTGGAATANGAGGCACTTAGTGATTGATTAGGGCTGGATTCTAGGTCGGACTGGCTGATCTTGGAGGTCTCTTCAACCTGGTTGATTCTAGGATTTGATGATATACAAAGAAAATTTCCCCAAACCTACTTTACCATTAACACAGACAGATTCTGCTGTGTGGTTGGTAAAAGTAACCTCTGCAGAATGTCTATATGCAGCCAGATTAAATTTAAATGAGTCAGGAAAGGTATTATAGAATAGAATAAAATCAATCTATGTTTGGATTTTTGTTCTTATACCTCTCAGCAAGCCAATGAGTGAGTTAGATATCAGCCTTGTTTTCCTTCCACAGCCTGTACTCTAGTTCTTCTCACCAAAACATTCTCACTAGGCTCAAACTAGCACAGGGAGGCAAGTCCCCAGCTATGCAGTGCAAAGGCAAGCGAGGCAAGCGGTAGCAAACAAACAAGTTTGCTAGGTTCTTAAGCATTTTGATGAGTTTTTTTTTTGACCAATAGCAACAGATAAAAACACCCCTAGAACCAATCCTAAGTTACTTCACCCAAAAAGGGAGAAGCACATGCCTAGCAGCCATCACCTGTGCTTACCAAAGACAAAGCAGGCTGTAAAACGAGGTCAAATATGGTGCCTGTGTGATAGACTGAGAGGTGCCAAGGCTTTTGTCTGCTTTCCTGTGCTTATTCCACCCAGGAAGAAGGTGGGTATTCAGGCAGGGGTTTAGGACATGTCTTGGATATGCACTCTAGGTATAATTTGGACCTTCCACCACAGGAATATGATGGAAATTGTGTTTTAACAACACTGATTAGCAAATCTGCAGCTGATATTTCCCTGTGGAGCATTCTGTTGGTATTAATGGGCAAGTAGATGATAAGAAGTGACTGCACTAGGCACAAGATAAGCTTTTACTAGTTAACATAAGACCTCCTCCCAACAGAGTTCTGAGCTGTGCCATCCAAGGTCTGCAGCTCAGGCACTGCTGACCTATGCATTATTCAGAGCTGTAGATCAAGCCACCTTGTCCAACTACTGACTCTCTGTTCACTGCAGCCATTTCAAAACTGAGGTAGAAAGGAAAGGTAATTCTGGGGTTTGGTACAAAAAGAGGAGACAATTTCCATCCTTTTTGTTTGCCACAGCAATTTCAGTGTCATCAGAGCTGGCAGTTACAGAAGGCTGGATTTGATATAGAGTGTTAGGGAAATATCTGGGTAGGACCACAAGAGGTGACTGAATTCAGCCTCATCTTCCCTGTGCCTCTACAACTCCATTGATTTAAGATAATGCTTCAAATTTTCCAGCCTTCCCAGAGAAGTAGCTTATTACTTTCTGTTATATGCTTCGAGCAGTGCTTTCCTGCTCTCCAACCTGCAGCATCTTTTGTGATTTTAGGTTCATTAGCTGCCACAAATATAGTGGATGCCAAACTGGGAGGGTGGCTGTACCCCGTCAAGCTTGTAAAGCTGTATTGAGTAGGAATAGAATAGAATAGAATAGAATAGAATAGAATAGAATAGAATAGAATAGAATAGAATAGAATCAACCAAGTTGGAAGAGACCTCCAAGATCATCCAGTCCAACCTAGCACCCAGCCCTATCCAGTCAACCAGACCATGGCACTAAGTGCCTCATCCAGTCTCTTCCTGAACACCTCCAGGGATGGTGACTCCACCACCTCCCTGGGCAGCCCATTCCAATGCCAATCACTCTCTCTGTGAAGAACTTCCTCCTAACATCCAGCCTATACTTCCCCCAGCACAACTTGAGACTGTGTCCCCTTGTCCTGTTGCTGGTTGCCTGGGAGAAGAGACCAACCCCACCTGGCTACAACCTCCTTTCAGGTAGTTGTAGACAGCAATGATGTCTTATAGACAGCAATGAGGTCCAAGCTGTGCTGCCCTTCAGTGACTCTTGGACAGGCTGGAGAGCTTGGTGGAGGGGAACCTCACAATGTTCAGCAACAGCAAGTGTAGAGTCCTGTTCCTCAGGGGGAGCAACCCCCTGCATGACTACAGGTGAAGGGTTGACCTGCTGGAAAGCAGCTCCATGGAGAAGGACCTGAGAGTGTTGGTGGACAAGTTACTCAATAGCCAGGCATGTGCTCTTGTGTCTGAGAAGGGATGAGTATGCCACAGGGACATTAAGAAGAGTGTGACCAGCAGATTGCTCTGCCCTGGGGAAGCCATGTCTAGAGTACTATGTCCAGTTTTTGGCTCCCCATTTCAAGAGAGGGCACTACTGGAGAGAGTCCAACAAAGAGCTACATAGGTGATGGGGCTGGAGCACCTCTGTTAGGAGGAAAGGCTGAGAGACTTGAGGCTTTTTGGCCTAGAGAAGAGCAGCCTGAGAAGGGATCTGACCAATGTTCAGCAAGAGCTAAAGGGTGGGGAGCAAGAGGATGGGGCTACATTCTTCTCACTGGCGCTCAGTGACAGGACAAAGGGAAATGGGCACAAATTGGGACCCATTAGGTTCCATCTGAGCAGGAGGGGAATATTCTGGGTTGACGAAAAGCTCAACATGGGCTGACAGTGTGCACATGCAGGCCAGACAGGAACCACTCTCCTTTTAAACACCTCCAGGGATGGCAACTCCAGAGCCTCCCTGGGCAGCCTGTTCCAGTGCCTGACCACCCACTCAGTACAGAACTTCCTCCCAACATCCAACCCAAACCTCCCCTGATGCAACTTGAGGCCATATCTTCTTGTCCTATCATTAGTAACTTGGGAGAAGAGACCAGCTCCAGCCTCACCACAACCTCCTTTTAGGACAACAAGGTCCCCTCTCAACCTCCTCTTCTCCAGACTAAACAACCTCAGTTCCCTCAGCCGCTCCTTGTGGGTTTGCCAGACCTCTCCCCAGCCTCGCAGAGGGGCTGTAGAGTACAGGATTGGTAAGGAAAGAGAAATCTTGTTAAATCTGAAATCACTGATATGATCATAGCAACCTGAGGAGGTCAAAAGGGCAGAGCTGAGAGAAAGAGGCTTCCATGAGGTATATTAATGAAGCAGAGGAGTGTGTGCTGGTGAAGGCTCTGAAATAATCTGCATCTTTACTGGAATGTGCTGGGCTTATGGCACGATTTCAGAAGACTAATGAGCAAATCTATGGCTGTCAGGTGATCAATAAAAGATGAGAAACTTTTTAGGATTAGCATCAGAAAACTCTTAAAAGGCAGCAGGAGAGAAAGAAAAAAAAAATTACAGCTTTCATATGAATGCAAAATGGACAAATCCACAGAGGGGCTATTGCTTAGCTCTCGCTTCTCCTTCCCCTTCTTCATGTTTTCTCTCTGCATCATTTTCCCTGTGCTCTGAACATTCAGCACGAAATGACTTCCATTTACTCAACTGCTAAGGCTGGTGGAGGCACCACTTCAATTTCTTGCCCTTCCTTGATGCAGTTGTTGGATGATTCCACATAAGTGAGCATTCCTTGACATAAAGCAATTGTCAGCAAAACACAGATGAGGGGAGGAAAAGACCAGATTGACTGATAACCACCTCCATCAACCACATTCTCTGAAGGAGATGGAAAATGTTCTCGACACTGGTCAGGCCTCACCTTCAGTGCTGTGTCCAGTTCTGGGCTCCTCAATTCAAGAGAGATGATGAGGTGCTGGAACGTGTCCAGAGAAGGGCAACAAAGCTGGTGAGGGGCCTGGAACACAAACCCTATGAGGAGAGGCTGAGGGAGCTGGGGGTGTGCAGCCTGGAGAAGAGGAGGCTCAGGGCAGACCTCATTGCTGTCTACAGCTACCTGAAGGGAGGTTGTAGCCAGGTGGGGTTGGTCTCTTCTGCCAGGCAACCAGCAACAGGACAAGGGGACACAGTCTCAAGTTGTGCCAGGGGAAGTATAGGCTGGATGGCAGGAGGAAGTTGTTGGCAGAGAGAATGATTGGCATTGGAATGGGCTGCCCAGGGAGGTGGTGGAGTCACCATCCCTGGGGGTGTTCAGGAAAAGACTGGATGAGGCACTTGGTGCCATGGTCTAGTAGACTGGATAGGGCAGGGTGGACTGGATGATCTTAGAGGTCTCTTCCAACCTGGTTGATTCTAATTCTTCTTCTCAGGTGCCACTGGAAGCTGTGACATGCACTCGGTGCCACGCTAACGCCGGAGGGCACTGCCTCGCTCTCCATTCAGCGGAGAAAACTCTGTTGCTCTATTGTCAGAATCAGAACAAATTTGCTAAATAAAGCCTTGCAGCTCCTGCAAGCTAATCCCATGTACTTATTCTGGGCAGGATCTGGTTGTGATTGCCCACACTGCAGTGCAGCAGACGTTAAGGCATATATTTCAGCTGATGAGGAGTAATAAATGATTAATGCAGTCTGATATCAAGCCAGAACTTTTCAAGTTACATAAATCTCTGTTGGCTGATATGAACTCAGGATCCAACCTGATTTCCATTGATGTAAATACCAATTAGCAGCACAGAAGTCTGTGCTTGCCATGAGTGCAATCAATGAGAAGAAGGGTTTCATTTGAACCGCTCCTGCTTTGAAGGATTGTAACTACACATCGTGGCTATCTCAAAGAGAAGCCATTATCTGAAGCAAAAAAAATGGTTATTGGAAAGTCCTTGAAAGTATTATTCATATTTGTGCTTGCTTTGAAAGTATGGGGCAAGGAGAGAGGAAGCCAGGATAGCACCAGGATACCTGTGTTCAGTTCTGGGCCCCCCACTTTAGAAGGGACATTGAGATGCTTGAACGTGTCCAGAGAAGGGCAACGAGGCTGGTGAGAGGCCTCAAGCACAGCCCTACGAGGAGAGGCTGAGGGAGCTGGGATTGTTTAGCCTGGAGAAGAGGAGGCTGAGGGCAGACCTCATTGCTGTCTACAGCTACCTGAGGGGTGGTTGTAGCCAGGAGGAGGTTGCTCTCTTCTCTCAGGCAGCCAGCACCAGAACAAGAGGACACAGCCTCAGGCTGCGCCGGGGGAAATTTAGGCTTGAGGTGAGGAGAAAGTTCTTCCCTGAGAGAGTCATTGGACACTGGAATGGGCTGCCCAGGGAGGTGGTGGAGTCGCCGTCCCTGGAGCTGTTCAAGGCAGGATTGGACGTGGCACTTGGTGCCATGGTCTAGCCTTGAGCTCCGTGGTAACAGGTTGGACTTGATCTGTGAGGTCTCTTCCAACCCTGATGATACTGTGAGACTGTGATACTGTGATACCTTCTCTGTTGATTTTATAGAGCTTGTGGCAGTCCCAAATTTCGGTCTCCTACAGCACTTCATAGAATCATAGAACGGGTTGGGTTGGAAGGCAGCTCCAAAAGCCATCTAGTCCAACCAGCCTGCAGTCAGCAGGGACATCCTCCACTACATCAGATTGCTCCAGACTGACCTTGATGGGGATAGGTCCTCAACTTGTGGTCTTCCAGTATCTGAAGAGGACCTACAAAAAAGCTTTGCAGGGACTTTTTAGGATATCAGGGAGTGACAGGATTAGGTAGAATGGAGTAAAGCTGAAGGTGGGGAGATTCAGGCTGGAGGTGAGGAGGAAGTTGTTCAGCATGAGAGTGGTGAGAGCCTGGGATAGGTTGCCCAGGGAGACGGTTGAGGCCCCATCCCTGGAGGTGTTTAAGGCCAGGCTGGACGAGGCTGTGGGCAGCCTGATGTAGGGTAGGGTGTCCCTGCCCATAGCAGGAGGGTTGGAACTATATGATCCTTGTGGTCCCTTCCAACCCTGACTGATTCTATGATTCTAACTACCTCCCCAGGCAACCTGTGGCAGTGTCCCAGCACCCACATGGTGCAGAACTCGTTTCTGACATCCAGTCTAAATCAACTCTTCTCTAGTTTGAAACCATTGCCCCTCATTCTGTCACACAGGCCTTTGGAAAGAGTTCCTCTGCAGCCTTCTGGTATGCATATTCAGCTACTGGAAGGCTACTATTGGGTCTTCCCAGATCCTTCTTTTCTCTAGGTTGAACCAGCTCCCTCAGCCTGTCCTTATAGCAGAGGTGCTCCAGCCCCCTGATTATCTCTGTGGCCTCCTCTGGACCTGCTCCATCAGGTCTATGTCTTTCTGCATTGAGGGCTCCAAGACTGGATGCAGCACTCCAGGTGAGGTCTCAGCAAAGCAAAGCAAAGCAGAGGGGCAGAATCACCTCTCCTGACCTGTTGGCCATGCATTTGCTGCAGCCTAGGAAGCAATTATGCATTTAAGCAAGTAGTTCAATTTATACTAAACATAATCCTATCTTAGAAGAATAAAAGGTAAATCTACAGCAGAGAAGTATCACAGCATTAGTACTGTTCATCTATGGTCATATCATCTTATCTCAGCCCTGCCATAGCAATGCTGAGATTATTTTCCTTCTCTACATGTTGAATGAGATCACATTTTACATTTCTTGGCCAACTCCTAACCTGCCTGCCAGACTATTCCAAACAGAATAAAGCTTTTGCTAAAGCCCCAGGTCAGTAAGTTGATCATTTGGTTCCTGGTTTAGCACCACCACAGCAGGACTGATTATTCTGAAACGCACAACAAGGAAAGAGAGAAACTCAGCAGTCACTGAGAGAGCATCAAGTGTCCTACTTCAGCTATTTACACCTTCTAGCTTTGGCAGTCACTGCTTATGCATCATCCTTCTTTGTTCTTGCTGACAGCACCACAAAAAAGAAGGATAACAAAGACTTCAGGAGGTTCTACAGGCTGAAATCACATCATCATTGCTGTTAGAAAAGAGTTTTTAAGCTAAAGTCCATCGATTATCTAATCTGTGAAGGCTGGTGCTAAACCATGGCCTTCAGCACATCTCTGCCTCTTTGAAACGCCTCCAGGGATGGGGAGCAGGTCCAGAGGAGAGCCACGAAGATGCTCAGAGGGCTGCAGCAGCTCTGCTATGAGGACAGGCTGAGAGAGTTGGGGCTCTGCAGCCTGGAGAAGAGAAGGCTTCGAGGAGACCTTAGAGTGGCTTTCCAGTATCTGAAGGGAGCCTACAGGAAGGCTGGGGAGGGACTATTGACAAGGTCTGGTAATGTCAGGACGAGGGGGAATGGGTTTAAGCTGGCAGAGGGGAGATTTAGACTGGATGTTAGGAGGAAGTTCTTTACAGTGAGGGTGGTGAGACACTGGCACAGGTTGCCCAGGGAGGTTGTGGATGCTTCCTCCCTGGAGGTGTTTAAGGCCAGGCTGGATGAGGCCTTGAGCAGCCTGCTCTAGTGGGAGGTGTCCCTGCCTATGGCAGGGGGTTGGAGCTGGATGATCCTTGAGGTCCCTTCCAACCTAAACCATTCTATGATTCTATGATTCAACCACCTCCCTGGACAGCCTGTGCCAGTGTTTGAGAACCTTTTCACTGAAGAAGTTTCTTTTAATGGCAAACCTAAACCTCCCCTGGTGCAACTTGAGGCTATTTCTTCTAATCTTATCACTTGTAACTTACTAGAAGGGACCAACTCCCACCTGTCTCAGGTAGTCGTAGAGAGCAATGAGGTCTCCAGATTAAACAGTTCCCTCAGCTTATCCTCACCAGACCTCTTCTCCAAACCCTTCACCAGTTTCATTGCTCCTCTCTGGACCCACTCCTAGACCTCAATGTTCTTCTTGTAGTGAGGGAGCCAAAACTGAAGACAGTATCGAAGATGTACTACCAAGCATATTGTCTTCAGAGTGTCTCCACTGATGATGCATTGTCTCTTTCCTCACACAGCTATCCCTGGCTGCAGATTATATAATCAACCCAGTGCAGTGCAGAAGAGACACTCAGAGTTCTGTAGAGTATAAGCAAACACTCTTCCAAAAATCTTGTTACTTTTGGACCAATATTATACTTTACAAAGTATTGTTTTACCAATAGCAGGAGATATGAGACTATCAGCAAAACATGTTAATCAAGGAGCTGAAAGCGTGAATGAAAAGGGACATACCAACATGCCACAGATTAATCCAACATGTATCTACATCTACCTCATTCAACATGTCCTAAATCATGGAATCATAGAGTTGTTTGAGCTGGAAAAGGCCTTTGAGATCATTAGAATCGTAGAATCAGTTAGGGTTGGAAGGGACCATAAGGATCATTGACTTCCAACCCCCCTGCCATGCCCAGGGACACTCTACCCTAGATCAGGTTGGCCACAGCCTCATCCAGCCTGGCCTTAAATACCTCCAGCCATGGGGCCTCAACCACCTCCCTGGGCAACCCATTCCAGGCTCTCACCACTCTCATGCTCAACAACTTCCTCCTTACATCCAGTCTGAATCTCCCCACCTCCAGCTTTACTCCATTCCACCTAGTCCTGTCACTCCCTGATATCCTGAAAAGTCCCTCCCCAGCTCTTTCCTAGGCTCTTTCAGATACTGGAAGGCCACAAGAAGGTCACATTACTCTTCTTTTATTGACATAAACCTGATTTTTTCCTGTTATTTTGGAGTGTTTTTTGCAGCTTCTTGCATATTTGATGACTGTTCACTCATCCTCCTTCAGTCTTCCTTTGCCTCAGGTATCTCAGCTTTCAAGCCCTCCTTGCAGGTTGTGTTTTCTAGATGTCTAATTAGTTTTTATTACCTATTTTCCTTTCTTACATTTCATTAAAAATGTGAACACAACTTTTCATTAGAGAAAGTTATGTCTATTCTACACCTCAGGGAGAAGGAATGCAGTAATTCTTCACCTGCTCTCTTCACTTTCCTTACTATTATCTTATTCTGCTTGTTTCATTATCTGAGATTTATTCTGTCATAACTGCTTTTGATTCTTTTCTAACCTCTGCTGTCTTTTCCAGCCATCCATGGACAGCTGGGTCCCTTTCAAAGTTTCCTTTTCTATTAAGGAAATCTGAGAGGTAAGCAGTTCAGTGTGCCTGATGTACAATAGCTTTCACAGCTGGGAAAATACATTTGAAAGGACCCTTTCTATCACTGGGGAAGGAAAGATAGACTGTCAGAGAAGAGAAAGTTCAGAAGATGTATATTTTATACCAATTTATTCCTCTTCACAGTCAGGAAATTGCAGAATTTGTATTTAGGATATCGAATGGGGAGTAAGGCTTAGAGAATATTGAACAGAAGGCAAACAAAACTCAAGTGTAGGCTGGAAAAAATGAGATGAAAAAGGAGAGAGAGCTGGGAAAGACACCAATTTCTCCTCAGCAGCATTTAGATATTTGAAGATACTTCTCAGCCTGGATCTTTTTCAGCAAGCTCCTCTCTCCACACCCCGATCAATAGTCCACTGAGCAGCAAAGGGACAGTAACAGGTTCAGCATACAAAGAGAGAGAGGAAAAGAAAAGCTTCCAGTTCTGGAACATTCCTGCCTGGCAGAGTGCAGCATATTGTGGGATGGAATCATCAAATGGTTTGGGTCGGAAGGGATCTTTAAAGCTCATCTAATCCAAACCCCCTGCAATGACCAAAGATGTCTGCAGCTAGATCAAGTTGCTCAGAACTCACAGAATCATAGAATCAGTCAGGGTTGGAAGGGACCACAAGGATCATCTACTTCAACCCCCCCTGCCATGTCCAGGGACACCCTACCCTACATCAGGCTGGACACAGCCTCATCCAGCCTGGCCTTAAACTTTTAAGATAAAGTCCATCCATTGTCTAATCTGTGAAGGCTGGTGCTAAACCATGGCCTTCAGCACATCTCTGCCTCTTTGAAACACCTCCAGGGATGGGGCCTCAACCACCTCCCTGGGCAGCCCATTCCAGGCTCTCACCACTCTCACGCTCAACAGCTTCCTCCTCATGGCCAGTCTGAACTCCAGACAGCCTGATCTGGAATGGTTCCAGGGATGGGACCACTTCTCTGGACAACCTGGGCATGAGTCTCACCACCCTAACAGTCAAAAGTTTATTCCTTCTACCCAGACTAAATCTCCCTCTTTTAGCTTAAAGCATCACCTGTTACAACATGCTCTGCTTGAGGGATTGTCCCCATTTGTCTCACAGGCCCCTTTAAGAACTGAAAAGCCACACTAAGGTCTCCCTGGAACCTTCTCTTCTAGAGGCTGAAAAACCTTAAATCTCTTACCCTTGACAAGATTAAATACACCCTGGGGCATGTGGACAGATGGTTTTCTAAGGACAGATCAAACAAGTGAAGGCAGGTGCCTTGAGACACCACACCTCCTGTACAGCATGAGATGAGTGTAAGAAAAGAGTGCTGGGGCAGGTCAGCCGAGGGCACAGCAGCATCTCACTTAGGCAGCTTCAGGAGCACTTAGAGATATCGCAAGATGTTAGGGGTTGGAAGGGACCCAAGGAGATCATCCAGGCCAACCCCCCCTGCCAGAGCAGGACCACACAATCTAGCACAGATCACAGAGGAACACATCCAGACAGGCCCTGAAACTCTACAGAGAAGGAGTCTCCACAACCTCTCTGGGGAGCCTGTTCCAGTGCTCTGGGACCCTTACAGTAAAGAAGTTCCCCCTTGTGTTGAGGTGGAACCTCCTGTGTTGCAACTTACACCCATTGCTCCTTGTCCTATCCCAGGGAGCAAGTGAGCAGAGCCTGTCCCCCCACTCCTGACCAGCCCTCAGGTGTTTATAAACATTGATTAAATCTCCTCTTAGTCTTCTCCAGACTAAAAATCCCCAGGTCTCTCAGCCTCTCCTCATCAGCCATGCCCTCCAGTCCCCTCATCATCCTTCTAGCCCTCTGGTGGACCCTCTCCNAGCACTCCACATCAGGTCTCAGCAGAGCAGAGGGACAGAATTTCCTCTCTCTATCTGCTGGCCACACTGCTTTTGATGCTGTGCTAGTTTGAAGCTAGCTAGAATGTTTTGGTGAGGAGAACTAGATTACAGGCTGTGAAAGACAACCAGTGATGATGTCTACTTCACTCATAGGTGGCTGAGATGTATAAGAACAGGAATCCAAACACAGATAAGGCACTTCTTCTTCTTCTTCTTCTTGGGGCATTGCCTGAGCTGCATTTCTCTCTAGCCTCACTGCCATCTCTCTGATTAATCCACGTTGCTTCCTAAACCCCCTGCCCAAACCTCCATTCTTTCTTGGGACTGAGATAAGGTTGAGAGGGGTGGGAGAAGGTGGAAGGGTGATTGAGAGCCCCTCCTGGGGACTCAGGTTTCTGGGAGGGCTGTTGTGTTTCTGTGTTACCTTTTCCCTTGTCTATTTCTGTCTATAACTGTATATACTGCAAATATCTGCTTGGATATTCTGCTAAGCTGTAAATATAAGCTTCATTCATATTTCCAGAGGCAGCTGAGTCTAGTCTGGGTGATTTCCAAGGTGTGTGTGGGGAGAGTAACACCCAAACCATCACAGATGCAGCCCACACTGCCACTGACCTTCCGGGCTGCAAGTGCTCATTGCTGGATCATTGCTGGGTCCAGCTTCTCACCCACCAGTACCTCCAAGTCTTTGTCTCTCAGGCTGCTCTCAACATATCAGAACATATCAGAAGGTGAGGTCCCTGCATGCACAGCATTTTAAATGCACACAATGTCTTCTGTTAGCTTTGGCACCATTGTGATTGTGGTGGTTATAATAGTCTGATTGGGCTTTTAAGACTTCAAACTGGCAGTAAATCCTTGGCTTTGGATTCAGGGTCTGTTTCTTTTGTTGCTTGAGAGATTATCAGTGTAAGAAGCTTGTGGGAGTTGAAGCGCCGTATTCTGTAATTGGGATGCAACAAATTGGCAGTGCTGGACATTCTGAACTCAGGCTCCAAACCCACCTGCACCTGCTGGTTATGTTTAGACAAGTCACTTCTGTCTCTCTGTGCCTCATTATTTTTCATCAGCAAAATAAGGCAAAGGAGACTGACCTCTGCTGATAGAAAGCACTGAAAAATAAGAGCTGGGTAGTGTGCATCAGGCTGAAACCAACACGAAACTTCAACTCTGAATTCCAGAACCTGTCTCCCTCTGAAAAGTTGAAGTCCAAAAGTTCACAGCTGGCACAATTTACAAGCAGATATTTACAGTATATACAGTTATAGACAGAAATATACAAAGGAAAAAAAAGGTAATACAGACACAACTCCCCTCCCAGAAACCTGAGTCCCCAGGAGGGGCTCTCAACCACCCCTCACCTTCCCCCTACTCCTCTCAACCTTACCCCAGTCCCAAGGAATAATGGAGGTTCGGCCAAAAGGGTTAAAAAGCAAGGTGAAGCNGACAATGTCTCCAGCAGCACTGGAGTTTTATTCTTGCTGTTGACTCCAATATAACAAGAGAGACAACTGGTGGTCCTGTATCAATTATTTGCAAACCTCATGTCAGCCTCCAAGGAAAACCCAACTCCTCAGAAACATCATCATGGAGACAAGTGGAAGCTATGTGCCAAACTAATGTTAAGATACTCCCTGTTTTGGGAAGTAATTTGTACATGTAGGCATGGCAGTGAGGAACATGGCTTAATGGCCATGGTGGTGTTGGGTTGATGGTGGATTCTCTGATTCTAGAAGGCTTTGACTTCATGATCATAGGATCACAGGATGCTAGGGGTTGGAAGGGAGCCAAAGAGATCATCGAGTCCAACCCCCCTGCCACAGCAGGACAATATTATCTAACACAGATCACAGAGGAACACATCCAGACAGGCCTTGAAACTCTACAGAGAAGGAGACTCCACAACCTTCCTGGGGAGGCTGGCTTTTCCATCCAAAGCAACTCTATGATTATATGTCCTGTTTCCTCTTCGTGAGGTTTGCTCTTCATCATGAGGTCCTTCTCTCAGAGAGAAAGTAAAGAAAGTGCCTGAAAAACTGGAATAAACTTTGCAGAGAATGGAAGGTTCTCCATGTGATAGCTTCTGGCTAACAGGTACAAAGATAGTCTTTGCTTGCATAAAAACAATGGTACAATTATCTCAAATTTAGCTTGGGGATAAATTCATCAATAGAATAAATTTGTCCACTTACTCAAAACAAAAATATGGTGATGAAGGCAATTCAAAACCCAGGTGAAGAGTTTCATGGAAGAGACCACGGAGTAGAGCAACATTAATGAGGAGGGAGGCAGCTCAGGCTTCTCCTAAGCTCCAAAACTTGAAAGGCTCTTAGTGCTCAGGAATTTTATTGGAGGCTCTATGAAATGAAGTCTCAGCTAAGACACTGACAGATCACCTGTGGGGAAGAGTCACCACCTGCAGCCACTTCAGAAATTTCGAAGAGATTTATTTGCTGTGTTCTCTGAGGGCTTTACATACTCCCCAGTCAGATGAAAGTTGGTAACAGCAGTACAAAACCCACTCTGTAGACATAGAGAAGTTCTTCCAGAACTTTTTTCTCTTTAAAATCCAATCATGGTGCTTTCCTTTTGGACTGTATCTTTGAGCATAATTATCTCCATTCTCTCTGCCTCTAGACTCAGTACCTTGGACATTGTGCTGAGGAACTTTTCACCAAGGTGCTAGAAGTGTCATCACCTTCTTTCCATAGCATAGCATGGGAGAGGTTTATAAATACATCAGCATCTCCCCTTGCAATCTCTGCCCCTTCTTTGCCCACCACATGCTGATGCTGAAACTAAACCAGCTTGGATGGAAAGAACTCTGCCTAGCAGCTTCTCTCTGCTAGAAGCACCCCTGACTGTGCAAACCTGCCCTGAACTTCGGCAAAGTGCCTCACTGAGCAGAGCCTGAGCTGGGAAGTGACAGCACTGAACAGAACTGGTTCTGCTCTAGCTCAAACCAGGGCAGTTAACCAGATTTTTGAGCAGCCACCTCAGTTCTACAAGAATCTTCTGAGTATCCTACATCACTCATCAAAATTCTGGGAAAAGGCTTCGAGGAGACCTTAGAGTGGCTTTCCAGGATCTGAAGGGAGCCTACAGGAAGGCTGGGGAGGGACTATTGACAAGGTCTGGTAATGTCAGGACGAGGGGGGATGGGTTTAAGCTGGAGGAGGGGAGATTTAGACTGGATGTTAGGAGGAAGTTCTTTACAGTGAGGGTGGTGAGACACTGGCACAGGTTGCCCAGGGAGGTTGTGGATGCTTCCTCCCTGGAGGCATTTAAGGCCAGGCTGGATGAGGCCTTGAGCAGCCTGCTCTAGTGGGAGGTGTCCCTGCCTATGGCAGGGGGTTGGAGCTGGATGATCCTTGAGGTCTCTTCCAACCTAAACCATTCTATGATTCTATGATTCTATATTAAGGATATGACCAAAGGAGAGTCATGGAATGGTTTAGGTTGGAAGGGACCTTAAAGATCATCAGGTTACTCAAGGCCTCATCCAACCTGGCCTTGAACATCTCCAGGGATGGGGCATCCACAATCTCCTTGGACAACTGTCCAGGGGTACCCCAAAGTCCTTTCTTCTCTCTCCCACTCTGGGGTTTGAATGGGAGAAGGTGGAGTAAAAACTGCCAGGCTCGAAGGGGGGCAGCAAAAGGCACCTTTCTGCACATGGGCTGGCCTGTGTGGAAGCCCACGCAGGAATTGGGCTGGTGCTTGGCTGGGTTTTCACACCCAGTATAAAATGGTAAATGGACACTTTGTCTAGAAAAGGATAAATAGAGCAAGGGTTCCAGCCTTGAAGTTCCTGCCTTGAGAGTTCCTGTTTTGAGAGTCCCCTGCCACTGCGAAGGACAGGTTCCTGCCGTGCCTGGACCATCCCTGCTTTTGGACGGCTCCTACCTTTTTGCATGGTTTTGGGTTTGCTCTGTCCCTGCTTTTGGATGGTTCTCTCCACTTTGACCATTCTGTGCAAACCTGCAGGCTTGGCAAGCCCTGGGATCCTTTGAGAAGAGAGCCAACAGCATCTGGACTGCCCTCTCTCAGACCTTATCAGTAGCCAACTTCCTGGCTGCCTCCCGGACTGGGGGACCCTGGTGGTTTTGGCTCTCCCCTGCGCGGTGAAGGCAGCGTCGTTCCACGACCATCCCACTTGGGAAGAAGTGCTCAGGACATTTCTGAGTTTGGAAGCTCTGCCACTCATCTCAGGCTTCTGTGGCGTGGATCTCTATTATTGGATATTGCCTGCAATGTCAGAAGGCTGCTCCTGCAGAGGAATCCAGCAAGGGATCTTTGCTGAATGCCTATCCCACCTCTGTAAGACCTGCTGTTCCCTTAATCTTCTGCTCAGCCTGATTGATAGTGAGGTAAAGCTGTGTTTATAGCTTAGCCTCTTCCATTTCCTGACTTCCTAAATATCTAAATTTATCTATAATATCCTTTTTGGAAGAAATTCCTGAGCAAGCTGAATCTGTTAATAAACTAAATTAATATTTGTATATATAGTTTTTGGGGGCAGGGTTCCAGGAAAATAAAATCAGGGGCCACGAGGATGCTCAGAGGGCTGGAGCACCTCTCCTACGAGGACAGACTGAAAGAGTTGGGGCTGTGCAGGCTGAGAAGAGGAGGCTCCCAGATGGCCTTTCAGTAATTGAAGGGGGCCTACAAAAATCTGGGGAGGGACTTTTTAGGATATCAGGGACTGACAGGACTAGGGGGAATGGAGCAAAGCTGGAGGTGGCGAGATTCAGACCGAACATGAGGAAGAAGTTGTTGAGCATGAGAATGGTGAGAGACTGGAATGAGTTGCCCAGGTTGGTGCTTGAGCCCCCATCCTTGGAGGTGTTTATGGCCAGGCTGGATGAAGCTGTGGCCAGCCTGATCTAGGGTAGAGTGTCCAAGCCTGTGGCAGGGGAGTTGGAACCAGCTGATCCTTGTGGTCCCTTCCAACCCTGACTGATTCAATGATTCTGTGATTCATTCTATTGTTTGTAGTTCCTGACTCGGTCACGTTAATTCCCTGCCTGCACAACAGCAACCTGTTGCAGTGTCTCACCACTCTCACTGCCTCACAGCAAGCTTGAATGCAGAACAATACTGTTTTACTAAGTCAACTGTGGTAACAATATGTAGTATTTTACCTAAAAAGTAAAAGGTTAATTCTGGTCATTAGAAAAGGCAACCACTGAAAAGCTTGCAGGGTTTCTTAATTGCTTTTCCTCCAGGTGCCGTTGTTGTGGAGTGATCCTTGGATGAAAGAAACAGGAGCTTTCTCTTCCCTTCCTAACAACAAACCCTTGCTCTTATCTTACAAGCTCCTCAGTTAATTATCTCTGAGAAAACTTCCATTAAGGCTTCCATTTGTTTTTGGTTTTTTTTTTCCTCTTGGTACTTTGGCTTAGTCAAAGAAGTCTGTGTTAGCTAAATAATACATAAAGGAAACCTCCTTTATCAGGAGCCCAAACCCACTGATGATGTAGGCACAATTAATTAAACCCTTTTTTTTTTTCTCTCTGTGGCTTCTTTCAACTGAGAGATAAAAAAACCAAAAAAACAGTGCAGCAAATTGCAGAACAAAAATAAATACATTAAAAAACAACAAAAAAAACCCCAAACCCATTTATCTGCACCAGGCAATAATTACACACAGAAACCTTTCAAATGCAGTGAGAAACGAGGTGAAGTGAGAAACGTTTTGCTGCACGTGGAGATTAAATAAACGACAACAACAATAATGGCGTGTTGAGGATCTTTCCTCATCTATCACTGCTTTAATGGCAACATTTAAATGACAGGACTGGGTGAACTCCATGGCTGGAACAAGTTTCAGGAGCCTGAACAGAGCTGAGATTGCAAGATGAGGTTATTTCTGAAGCAGTGTCCTGACAAGGAAACATTTTGAACTCAATTTATTTCTCACCCAGAAGAGATTCTTACAACGATACCGATTTAATACCAGCCTCTGGTGTCTACAAGGATCTCTAGCCTCATTCTCAGAGAATCCACCACTGCCTTCCAACTGGAAAGGCTTCAAAACTTGAATTTCACAGACTAAGTGACCAAAAATGTCCTGTTGTAATTGTGCTGTTGTGCTAGTTTGAGCCTAGCTGGGATGTTTTGGTGAGAAGAATGAGATCATAGGCTGAGAAATGAAAACAATGGTGAGGTCTACTTCCCTCACAGCCTTGCTGAGATGTGTAAAGAAGAAAGGCAAAACAAAGATAAAGTCACTGTGCTTGGGCACTCGGCTCTGGGCTGTTCTCTCAGCTCTTTTCCTGCTAGGGAGAGCTGGGGCTGCTGGCTGAACTCCATCTTGCTTTCTAACCTCACCCTCCATTTGCTTTGCCTGATTCACCTTTGCTTCTTAATCCTCTTGGCCGAACCTCCATTCTTCCTTGGGACTGGGGTAAGGTTGAGAGGGGCAGGGGGAAGGTGAGGGGGTGGTTGAGAGCCCCTCCTGAGGACTCAGGTTTCTGGGAGAGGAGTTGTGTCTGTATTACCTTTTTACCTTGTCTGTTTCTGCCTATAACTGTATATACTGTAAATATCTGCTTGTAAATTGTGCCAGCTGTAAATAAAAGCTTCATTCAAATTTCCAGAGCCGACTGAGTCTAGTCTGGGTGATTTCTAAAGTGTAGGGGGGCAGAGGACACCCCAACCATCACAGTTGTAGACTAAGGACTATGGTTCTGAATTGTGTTTTTATGCATCAGGATTTTTATAGACCAAGTTGTGCCGGGGGAGGTCTGGGCTGGATATTAGGAGGAAATTCGTAACAGAGAGAGTGATTGGCATTGGAAGGGGCTGCCCAGGGAGGTGGTGGAGTTGCCATCCAT
This sequence comes from Tricholaema leucomelas, assembly GCA_013400475.1. Classification (NCBI taxonomy): domain Eukaryota; kingdom Metazoa; phylum Chordata; class Aves; order Piciformes; family Lybiidae; genus Tricholaema lacrymosa; species Tricholaema leucomelas. Next base: position 36,157 of record WAAF01016449.1, read on the forward strand.
GGAGGTGTTGAAAAGCCTGGCTGAGGCACTTAGTGCCATGGTCTAGTTGACTGGACAGGGCTGGGTGCTAGGTTGGACTGGATGATCTTGGAGGTCTCTTCCAACCTGGTTGATTCTATGACTCTATTTGCAGCAATTAATGTTACCTAACTCAAGGCATCTGATTTGTTCTATTAGTCTACAACATTATTTACACAAGGAAAGGTGGAAGTTGCCTGTAGATGCCAAATTACCTAATTCAAGATTGTATCCAACATATGCACATATATTGAGAAATATTCAGGTGTACATAGATCTATGCACAGATAAAAAACCTCCAGAAATAATCAAACTCTGATGCAGTCTCTCCAAGAGAAAACCTGCTCTAACATATTCCATTGAAACAGAATTTATTATACATATGTGTATCATAGAATCATAGAATCAGCCAGGGTTGGAAGGGACCATGAGGATCATCTAGTTCCAAGCCCCCTGCCATTCCCAGGGACACTCTACCCTACATCAGGATGGACACAGACTCATCCAGCCTGGCCTCCAGGGACAGGGCCTCAACCACCTCCCTGAGCAACCCATTCCAGACTCTCACCACTCTCATGCTCAACACCTTCCTCCTCACGTCCACTCTGACTCTCCCCACCTCCAGCTTTGCTCCATTCTCCCCAGTCCTGTCACTCCCTGATAGCCTAAAAAGTCCCTCCTCAGCTCTTTTGTAGCCCACTTCAGATACCGAAAGGCCACAATGAGGTCACCTGGGAGCCTCCTCTTCTCCAGACTGCACAGCCCCAACTCCTTCAGTCTGTCCTCATAGCAGAAGTGCTTTCTGCTCCACTCTGGCGAGACCCCACCTGGAGCCCTGTGTCCAGTCTTGGTGCCCCCAGCACAAGAGGGACATCAAACTGCTGGAGTGGGTCCAGAAGAGGCCACAAAGACGATCAGAGGGCTGGAGAACCTCCTCTGTGGGGACAGGCTGAAAAAAGCCTACAAGAAAACCAGGAGGTGACTTTTGCATGAAGCTCTGTGTATGTATATGTACAGATCTGTAAATGTGATGGTGAATTTGGCCATGGCACTGCTATGACACTGCAGCAAGTGCAGACAGAACCAGCAGCAGCACCAGCAGCTCTGCCAACAAATAAATAACCACTAGTTTAGATTCTGTCTTGTTGACTCTCAGATGCTAGAGAGACAGGGGGCAAAAGCAATCTCAAATGAAATGCCAAAGCAACATCTCCTTGGATAAGGAATGTCATGGAGGTGACCAAGCAGTAACAAAAGCAAAAGGAATATCAGAAATGCTATTGAGGGGTGCTGATGCAAGAGGATTTTGTGATTCAGGTCACAGCTGTTAGAAGTGATTCAATTGCTGGGTGTAGATGTGTGAATTCAAAAGCAGAATCACACACAGCAGGTCAGCTCTCACAAGCTGCACGTCCCTGCTATGTTAGATTTCTCCAGTTTTATGGCTTCTTTAAGAGCTTTCTCAGCCTTTGTTTTCCACTGATACCCTGCAGGGACTGATCCCCATGGGGGGAAGGCAGTTGCCAGCCTTAGAGTCCGTACTGGTAGCTCTAGGAGCTACAAACAGTACCTCTGAGAAGACCAAACTTAGCTTGCTTTTGCTTTCACTCACCTTCTACCAGCTACTGCTAAAAGTGCCTCAAGTTTTTACCCTACCGTTCCCCACAAACCTCCACCACTTCCCTGAGACCGACAAAGACCTCCTGCACTGCAGTGGCGCTGAGCATCCCCGGGCCCGGGTGGCAGAGCCTCCCGCGAGTGCTCCGGTAGGGAGGGCAGAGGTGCAAGTGCGGCTGACAGCTGCTCTGCAAGGCTGCCCACACTCACACACGGGCTGTGAGAAAGCAGCCTTTGCAGCCAGGTTAGGCTCTGCTGCTGCGTGAGTAGCTGAGGATAAGCCAGCACCGAGCGCTGCCAGCCCGGAGCCAGCCCTGCCCTGGGCTGATCCCAGCTGCGTGGGCAGCAGGGGCAGGGAGGGGATTCTGCCGCTGTACTCCACTCTGCTGAGACCTCAGCTGCAGTGCTGGGGCCAGCTCTGGAGCCCTCGGCATAGCAGAGATAGGGATCAGTTGGAGACAGGCCAGAAGACACTCCAGCAATGCTGGAAGTCCTCTGCTGTGGAGTTGTTCAGCCTGAAGAAGTTTTTCTTAATGTCCAATCCAAACCTTCCCTGGCACAACTTAAGCCTATTTTCACTCCTCCTACTGCTGGTTGCTTGGGAGAAAAAAACACCAGCCTCAATCTGACCTCCTTTTGGGCAGCTGTAGAGAGCACTAAGATCTCCCCTCAGCTGTCTCTTCTCCAGACCAAACAACCCCAACTGTCTCAGCCACTCCTTGAGCAATGCCCTCCAAACCCCTCACCAACCTTGTTGCTCTTCTCTGGACACTCTTCAGGACCTCAATGTCTTTCCTACACTGTGATGGTCAGAGTTGAACCCAGTACTCAAGCTGTGATCAAACTGCAGATTTTGAATCATAGAATCATAGAATCAACCAGGTTGGAAGAGACCTCCAAGATCATCCAGTCCAACCTAGCACCCAGCCCTGTCCACTCAACTAGACCATGGCACTAAGGGCCTCATCCAGGCTTTGCTTCGACTTCTCCAGGGACAGTGACTCCACCAGCCCCCTGGGCAGCCCATTCCAATGCCAATCACCCTCTCTGTGAAGAGCTTCCTCCTAACATCCAGCCTATACTTCCCCCAGCACAACTTGAGACTGCATCCCCTTGTTCTGTTGCTGGTTGTCTGGGAGAAGAGACCAACCCCACCTGGCTACTTCTTCCTCATCAGTCTGAGAAGACAGCACAAGAGAAACATGCTCAGCACTTGTGTGCTGATCAAACAGCAGTCAAGTTAGCCACCTATGAATAAACTGCCCAAACATATCAATATCCCAGAAAATAAACACCATGTTTCAATTCCCAGGCTTCATTGATGCAGAGGAGTGGAGAGAAGCACAGGAGTGATGACGAAAAATGATCTGTAAAGCATCGGCAGGGTGCTGTGGGAACTGCATTGACACACAAGTCCCAGCAACAGATATCTGGCAAACATTCTGGGACCTTTAACATTCCAAGGCAATTTTGAAACTGCTCAGACTTTCATAGATTATGAAAACAATGCAAAGAAAAGAGTCTCTTTCCAGCATGAAATTGACAGGAGAGAGAGAGAGATGTACGATTATATTACAGAATATCTTCAGGGTATCGATGGTTTTCTGTAGGACAAATATTGATTCAGTCAGAAGATAAATATGCATCTATTTCAGGAGCTCTGGAGAGTTCATTCATGCTGGATATTAGTGCATTGATCATGACCTCAGGTTTGCTATCCCTTTTCTCCTTGCTATAACTACTTGCTGCAGGCATTCCTGAATTTTGAAGAAAGGAAATGCTTTCTCTATAGATATTCAAAGTTTGCCGATATTCCTGCCTGTCCAGTCTGTCCAGTTACATATGGAAACACCAGTGTCATAGAGGCATAGAGGCATAGAGTGTCAGGAGTTGGAATGGACCTCTGCAGATCATCCACATCAGCCCCCCTGCTCCAGCAGGGCACTCACAGCAGATTGCTCATGATCATAATGGCCAGGTGGGTTTGGAATCTCTTCAGAGGATACTCCACAACATCTCTGGGCAGCCTGCTTCAGGGCTCCAGCAGGGCACTCATAGCAGCTTGCCCATGGTCATAATGTCCAGGTGGGTTTGGAATCTCTCCAGAGAAGGAGACTCCACAAAGTCTCTGGGCAGCCTGCTTTAGGGCTCCAGCAGGGCACTCATAGCAGCTTACACATGGTCATAATGTCCAGGTGGGTTTGAAACCTCTCCAGAGGATACTCCACAACATCTCTGGGCATCTTGCTTCAGGGCTCCAGCAGGGCACTCATAGCAGCTTGCCCATGATCATAATGTCCAGGTAGGCAAAGTCTCTGGGCAGCCTNAGGATACTCCACAAAGTCTCTGGGCAGCCTGCTTCAGGGCTCCAGCAGGGCACTCATAGCAGCTTGCCCATGGTCATAATGTCCAGGTGGGTTTGAAACCTCTCCAGAGGATACTCCACAACATCTCTGGGCATCTTGCTTCAGGGCTCCAGCAGGGCACTCATAGCAGCTTGCCCATGATCATAATGTCCAGGTAGGCAAAGTCTCTGGGCAGCCTGCTTCAGGGCTCCAGCAGGGCACTCATAGCAGCATACCCATGATTATAATATCCATGTGGGTTTGGAACCTCTCCAGGGAAGGAAACTCCACAATGTCTCTGGGCAGCCTGTTCCAGCATTCTCAGAGCAAAGAGGTTTCTCTTCTTGGGCTCCAGTTTGTGCCCGTTGCTCTTTGTCCTGTCGATGGGCACCACTGAAAAGAGTCTGGCCCTGCTCTCTTGCCTCCCATCCTTGCTGAACATTGATCAGATTCCCTCTCAGGCTGCTCTTCTCCATGCTCAAAAGCCCCAGGTCTCTCAGCCTTTCTTCCTTACAGAAATGCTCCAGGCCCCTCAGCATCTTTGTAGTCTCCACTGAACTCTATCCATCAGTTTCATGTCTTTGTTGAATTGAGAAGTCCAGAACAGGACATAATAGTAGAGGGACAGAAGAACCTCACTCTCTACTGTTAGTATAAAGCTCTAATATTTTATAATCAATATATTACTTTCCCAATAAATCAATGTTAGCATAGATAACATTTTAATAGAATTAAAATAGAGCTCAAAACCAACAAGTGAAAAAAAAAAGGAGCTTTAACTGTACTGAATAAAAGCAGCTATGAAAACAAAACATGATTGATTTTTCCTTCCAGTTCTTTGCTTGTAATAGGCTAAGAATAAAGTATGTGACCCAATACAGACACATTCAAAATGTTGACAGGTAATTAGCTAATCCCAGAGCTGCAGATGCCCCTGAAAGTGCTGATCAGGTGTTTACTCCACACAGAAAAAGAACCACATTACGCCTAGAATGGCTGCATGAAACATCAAGTCGTCAGTAAACAAAAACATAGCTACAGCAGAAGAGAGCAAGGCCATGAAAGGAAGAAATGAAGCATAAGGAAAGGCTCCATGATGGTTTGAGTGTTATTTGCCTCTGAATTTAAACTCTCTCAGCTAAGGTTAGATAGGAAGTTCTTCCCAGAGTGAGTGATTTGCCATTGGAATGGGCTGCCCAGGGAGGTGGTGGAGTCAACGTCCCTGGAGGTGTTCAAGAAAAGCCTGGATGAGGCACTTGGTGCCATGGTCTGGTTGATTGGCTAGGGCTGGGTGCTAGGTTGGACTGGATGATCTTGGAGGTCTCTTCCAATTTGGTTGATGTTATGATTCTATGATTCTAAGCTTAAATTTCTCTGTGGAATGCTAGACCATGTCACTAAGTGCCTCATCCAGTCTTTTCTTCAACACCTCTAGGGACGGTGACTCCACCATCCCTAGAGGTGTTGAAGAGGCTCAGGGGTGACCTCATTGCTGTCTACCAACCCCCTACCTGAAGGGAGGCTGTAGCCAGGTGGAGGTTGGTCTCTTCTGCCAGGCAACCAGCAACAGAACAAGGGGACACAGCCTCGAGTTGTGCCAGGGGAAGTATAGGCTGGATGTGTTGTGCCAGGGGTTGGCAGAGAAAGTGATTGGCATTGGAATGGGCTGCCCAGGGAGATGGTGGAGTTGCTGTCCCTGGAGGTGTTCAAGAAAAATCTGGATGAGGCACTTAGTGCCATGGTCTGGTTGACTGGATAGGGCTGGGTGCTAGGTTGGACTGGATGATCTTGGAGGTCTCTTCCAACCTGGTTGATTCTATGATTCTATGAGTCTGAGATGCCAGGTTAAATAACTCCAAACACAACTCCAAAATTGAAGGAAATACTTCAAGGTATTCTTGATTCATTTTTCTGCCCTCAACTAAAGTGAAAAACCAACATGCTGAGAACTTTGTGGTCAATACCTGCAAGAATCCTCCACCTTGTAAGGTATGTCGGGATGCCCATTGCTTCTGGGCAAAGACTACTATAGGACAATGCAAATCCTTTACAGTAATTGCAGCTAATTTTGATGTGAAAAATAACAAAAAAAAGCCTCACACACCTATCTTTTGCTCTATTTTTTAAGCTGACTGGATAATTTACATTTTAAGTGCTCATTAAGGTGAAAAATGTCAGGACTGCAGAAAGAGCAAATAAATTACCTTCATGTCTTTCTTTTTTTCCTTCTTCTTTTTTTTTCTTCTCCATCCCCCCCCTTTCTTATTATTAATCTGGACACCAGCAAAAAAAAAATATTCTCAATTAATAAGGGAATGAATTTATAATATGTCAAATCACATGCTGGTTGAACACCATTACAGTTCATTTTAATTAGGCCTTTCTCACTGCCTGCAGACAAGAGGACCTGCAGCAGGGCTTCAAATACTATCACTGCTGTTTGAGAGTTACTAGCAGTTAAAATCAATTATGTTTGATGGGGTGATGTTGCTCATGATTTTATTGCTTCTACTGAATGGTCATAAGGTTCACTGCTGTCTAGATGCTTTGCAGAAGCATGTTCAGTGTGCCCAGCTCTTGAGATTTCCAACTTGAGTGCTGTGTCCAGTTCTGGGCTCCTCAATTCAAGAGAGATGTTGAGGTACTGGAATGTGTCCAGAGAAGGGCAACGAAGCTGGTGAGGGGCCTGGAGCACAGCCCTGTGAGGAGAGGCTGAGGGAGCTGGGGGTGTGCAGCCTGCAGAAGAGGAGGCTCAGGGCAGACCTCATTGCTGTCTACAACTACCTGAAGGGAGGCTGTAGCCAGGTGGGGTTGGTCTCTTCTCCCAGGCAAGCAGCAACAGAAGAAGGGGACACAGTCTCAAGTTGTGCTGGGGTAAGTCTAGGCAGGATGTTAGGAGGAAGTTGTTGGCAGAGAGAGTGATTGGCATTGGAATGGGCTGCCCAGGGAGGTGGTGGAGTTACCATCCCTGGAGGTGCTCAAAGAAAGCCTGGCTGAGACTTAGTGCCATGGTCTAGTTGATTGGCTAGGGCTGGGTGCTAGGTTGGACTGGATGATCCTGGAGGTCTTTTCAACCTGTTTGATTCTATGATTCCATATTGCTCTGACACAAGCCTGAGAAAGGGCAAATGGCAGAGACAGCCAATGTCAGCATCTCATGGCTTCAAGAGAAAAAAAAACACCTGTGTGGAAAGGTGAAAAATGCTGTTGGGGATAAACAGGGAGGCTAGTCTGAAGCTATGAGGTTGCGCATATCCTTCTTAGAATCATACAATCAACCAGATTGGAAGAGACCTCCCAAGATCATCTGTTCTTGCACAGTTCCTCTGTAGCTGGCTGCTGGTGCCTGAACAAAATGATGGGGAAAGAAAAGGGCATTTACAGAACTCACCCAGAAGATTCTTTCACATTCCCTTATCAGACAACTTCATAGATTTGCATTTCTCTTCACTATTGGATCTTTGCATCCCCCCTCCCAAGTTCTTTTTAATGACACTAAGCTTTTGAGATTCCTCTAGCCATAGCATTGTTCTCTCCACTTTGGCTTTTGAGATTCATCTGGCCATAGCATTGTTCTCTCCACTTTGGCTTTTGAGATTCCTCTAGCCATAGCATTGTTCTCTCCACTTTGGCTTTTGAGATTCATCTAGCCATAGCTAGAAAACCCGCAGAAGGCCAAAAAATGTTCTATTTGTTTGTCTCAAATACAAACCCAGCCTGACTTTGAATTCAGAGAAGCCTTTTGTCACGTTAGCTGCATCTCTGCTTTTCCTAGGGGGTTGTGGGGTTTTTTGGTTTGGCTTTTTGGTTTTATTTTTACTTTCTTCTTTCAATATCCTCCTTCCCTCTAATTAAAACTAAAGCAATTTGATCAGACAAAACATTTCCATTCATTTCTTTAGCAATAAGTCACTTTAGCAGGAGAACAAATACGGTTAGTAGAGAGGAGAATTTTGACGTACCCTAAATTAGTGCCTAAGGCTACTGTTCCTTGTCTCCAGTGAGTGAACAGTTCACTGACTTAGGCAGCTGTTGCTGTTGGTACTTCACACCACTTCCTAGAAGCAGAAGACAAATCAGAAGTGTTTGTCTGCAGGACTTACTCAGAATATTCTATTCTATTCAGTTCAGACAACTCAATAGATTTCCATTTCTATGTTGATTGGACAGGGCTGGGTGCTAGGTTAGACTGAATGATCTTGGAGGTCTCTTCCAACCTGTTTGATTCTATGATTCTATCATTCTATTGTCTAGTTGATTAGATAGGGCTGGGTGATAGGTTGGACTGGATGACCTTGGAGGTCTCTTCCAACATGGGTGATTCTATGATTCTATGGTCTGGTTGATTGGCTAGGGCTGGGTGCTAGGTTGGACTGGATGATCTTGGAGGTCTCTTCCATCCTGGTTGATTCTATGATTCTCTTCACTTGGCTCCTTGCATATTCCCCCTTCAGAGTTCTCTTTAATGACATTGAGCTTTTTAGATTCATCACAGAATCACAGAATTTCTTGGGTTGGAAAAGACCTTCAAGCTCATCGAGTCCAATCATTAGTTTCACACTGACAAGTCCTTGACTAGCCCAAATCCCTTAGCACAACATCTCATCACTATGAATTGCTATGGTTGGAAGAGACCTTCAAGATCATCCAGTCCAACCTAGCACCCAGTCCTGTCCACTCAACCAGACCATGGCACTAAGTGCTTGATCCAGGCTTTGCTTCAACACCTCCAGGGACGGTGACTCCACCACCTCCCTGGGCAGCCCATTCCAATGCCAATCACTCTCTCTGCCAACAACTTCCTCCTAACATCCAGCCTAAACCTCCCCTGACACAACTTGTGACTGTGTCTCCTTCTTCTGTTGCTGGTTGCCTGGGAGAAGAGATTAAGATATTTTTTCCCCCACATTAATGAAACAAGAGTTTAGATGACATCTTTGCATAAACAAACCACAGCAAAGTCTGTTTTTCCAACCTGCCAGAAGTGCTTCTCCATCATTTCCTTAGCTTTCTGACATTCTTAGACTATAGAAACAGTGGCTTGGGGTGCTGAGATAGCACAGGAGCATTGCAGCTTGGGGCAATTTTTTTCATTAGATCACATCCCAGAAAAAAAGTAGACTTTCTCTGCACCTGCTCCAGCACCTCAATGTCCCTCCTGCACTGTGGTGACCAAAACTGGACACAGTACTCCAGGTGTGGTCTCACGAGTGCTGAGCACAGGGGCATGATCCCCTCCCTACTCCTGCTGGTCACACCACTGCTGATACAGACCAGGATGCTGTAGGTCTTCTTGGCCACCTGGGCACACTGCTGGCTCGTGTTCATCCGTCTGTTCACCAACACCCTTGGGTCCTTTTCTGCCAGGCAGCTCTGCAGCCACTCCTCTCCCAGCCTATAAGGCTGCTGGGGGTTGTTGTGGCCAAAGTGCATGACCCAGCACTTGGCCTTGTTAAACCTCATGCACTTGGCCTCAGCCCACAGCTCCAGGCTGTCCAAATCCCTCTGCAGGGCCTTCCTACCCTCCAGCAGATTGACACTTCTGCTTAATTTGGTCTCACTTAGATGCACCTTGTGCATTCAAACAGTGCAAGACTCCTGTGATGGACAAGAGGAAGACCTTTTCAGAGACACCAGAGATTCCCTTTGCAGACACTGGTTTACACTCTTCTGTCAGCACAAACTCTGGTTTACACTGTCCTGTCAACACGAACTCTGGGGTTTAATATGTCTGTACCGTGGCTCTGCTTGGGTGAGTCAAGCTAGGTCAAGGGAACACCAGCAGCTGTGCCGTAGGAAACAGGAGCTGTCACTTAATGTTTCTGAATAATCAGTTGTGCTTCTAGAGAATATTTCCTTTCCTGTCAGCCTACTCCAAGGCAGAACCTGAACACAGCAGGAAAGAGGTTTGTCATTTTTCTGATGAAGTATTAAGCTGATCCCATGTCTGGGTTTGCCTATGAATGATTTCAGTGCACTGCTTTTATTTCACTGCCATTTCCAGTTGCTCTACCAGCATATTATTTTCTCTCTGCTCATGTCTCTGGGTTAGAAACACAGAACAGCAGTAGTTTAAATATCTTATTTTTGTTCCTCTAGGAGTGATGAGAAGTAAGATGAAGATGTCAATACTCCTGTCGCCCAAATTCAGGAGCTGTTCACAGTGTATGCAGGGATGAATGTAAAGCTTCATAAACTAGTAGAATAATCATCACTGGACAGCCAGTAGAAGTGTGAGGATGCTTAAATGGCAAAAAATGGGAAGGTTGTGATGTTTTATAGGGCAGGGTCTGATTTTTTTTTTGTTTGTTTTATTTTTTATGGTTTAGGTTGGAAGGGACCTCA
>WAAF01016451.1:0-19779 GCA_013400475.1 Tricholaema leucomelas
CAAGCCCAGCCAGCTCATGTGACAGGGTCCTCTCCCAGGGAGATTCTCCCCCTCTGAGTCAGTTGTACCCCATCTGTTGCCTGCAGACTCGTGGCCGTACAAGAGATTCCATAAAGAAAAAAAGCAAGCTCTAATGGAATGATATTTGTGCACCACTTTTTAAGATGATCATGTGATATTGAATGTACTTTATTATGTTGAAAGTATTTTCCTCTCTTTCACTTTGAGATCTAGAAAAGAGTCATGCCTCTCTAGCCTGTGACAAGTAGCCCTGAATCTTGCAGTGGAAGTTTTTGTGCCAGCCTGCAGCTTCAGCTGACTGCTTGGGAGTCTCACGCAATGTGGTCTTACTGGCTACAGCTAATGAAGAAGAGACAGACTAATATTTTATAGAAATCCCCATAAAAATGCCACACAATATACATTGATGCAAATTAATTATGCTATCATAATCCATCAGCAATATCTCTAGAGAAGCAGCCATGTAGAAGTGCTATCTTTCTTTCTCAAATGAGAATTTGGAGAAATTCATTTCAGCTTTTCTCCTCAAGCTGCAAATTATGGGGGTGCATACATCAGAGTCCCTGGGCTAATTGTGCTTTTGATGTATTCTGATCATCTGAGGGTATATTTTGAGATCAATATCAGTTAGCTCATATAGTCTGGCTTACCTTCATTACCTGCACTCGTTTTCTTTCAGGGACAAATTGTGCAACATAAAAATGCAAAATCCTCTTCAAGCACAGTATTATTTATCTAGAACAAAAGAAGCTGAGAGAGGAGATGGGGGGGGGGGAAGGGGAAGGAAAGAAATAGACTATATAGATGTCTAAACCCATTCCAGTACACATTTTTCCTATATGACAACTACAGTAGATACAGCCTTCCTTCAACTATGTACATCATCCTAAAACTGTTTAGTCACTTTGCTTTTCCAGTAACAGTTACCCTTAATTTCAAACTCAGTGAAATGATGGCTATATTCATACATGATCTTATGAGCTGTACCAGACAGTTATTCTTAGGTAACAGCTGACAGCTACCCAACTGTTTGCAGGGACACTCATACAAGATTTGGTTTTGCCAATGTTCTCATTCAGTGATTCAGTTGACTAATGAGTATATTTCCTGTGTTTGAGCTGGTCATATAAAGCACCTAGGTATATTTTTAATAAGTCTTGTTTTTTGCACTGGATTTCTATCCTTTAAAGTTTCCATAACAGTTTAGGTTTACACAAGAATTTAAGCTTTCAGCAAATGCATAGGACACAAACTTTCTGTTCCTTTTTTAGTTTCACATCCTATGAAGAGAAAAAATATTGAAAGAGCACACTTTCCATTTTATTTAATCAAAAGACAGAAACACAAGCAACAGTTTATGACCTGCTTATCAGATACAGAGGAACCTGAAAACAAAGAAACAGACTTGCAAATAAGCAATTCTACATACAGCAGCTAATTAAAAAAAATAATAGTGCTATTGACATTGAGGAGGAGATTAGCATTTGAGCAATTCAGACAGAATTTCTTTATGCAAAATGTAATTAAATTAGAACTTTCAAGATACTGAGCTTTTACAGTTTTCTCAAGGCAAAAGCCCTAAACAAGTACAACACTGAGCACACGCTATTCTTAATAGCACCAAGTATTTTGTAACTACAGCAAGACTTGAAGCAGATGCTTTCAAGTCTCCAATTAATGGAGACCAGCATTAGAAGTGATAAATCTGGATGCCATGTAGTGATGCAGAAAAGGTTGCAGTCTTGGTAGCACAGTTCAGGAACTATGATGTGATATGGGACTTAAGGCAGAGGAATTGTGCCCTGTTCTTCTTGCAGAGCCTCTATGTAGTTAATAGAATTGGTAGAGTTTTGTCATTGATTACTAGGTGAGAGAAACATACAAGCCTACACCTGCCAGGTGCAGTGCTGGGGATTTTAAAAGTGGACACAGTTGCCAGTCCTGTAGACAATGTATGGAAAACATTTTCAGTTTGCACAAGGGCAAGAAGAAAAATGTCAGTGGAAGGCATAGCTAAGCGATAGTGTAATTTGAATATATTCACTTATCAATGGCCTTGCACCTGAGACAGTTCTTGAGACAACTCTTTAAGAGAAGAGACATCTGTCAGGGTGCCGTTGTACACACAGGGACTTGAAAGCTGGTGTAGGCTTATTGGAATGGTAATGTGGAACAGGTTTTAGTAAGTGTATTTTCCCAGATTTTACATTATCCAATAGCACCTACCTTTTGTTATTTTGAAGTTTTCATCTTGGGGGAATGTCTTCAGTTTGCAGTTCATAAATACATACTGGTGGAGAAGCAATACTATACACTCAAGTTTGCATTAGCACACCAGTGTTAAGGAGCTCTGGGTTCATCCTTCTGTTTTAAATTCATGATAGCTACTCAGACTTCAGTCTTGTTATGAAAATGCGCATATATCAGACACTTAAACCTATATATGTACTCTTGAATGTTACAAAGCTATTTCCTACGTTGTGAAGAGCAAAGCTTTTGTTTGAAAGGACAAATTCAAAGAATTGACAGATCATGTAACTCTGTTCCACTCCGCATTTGAAAAAAATGGTTTCTTTTCATGAGGATTAAATAGCTACCTCCAGCTAGTTAAGAAGGGAATCATCTGTAAATTGAAATGTTTATCCTTTTATGTCACAACTTTTTATCTGGTTTACTGTAAGATAACTCTTACTCAAGGAAACTGAATGATGCTCTGATTTTTTTTTCTTCTGAAAATTTGTTAGCTATTTCTTTAAATGATCATTGAGCCACTCCCTTGACTCTGCTGCAAACCTTAAGAATCTTATACTTCATAATCATGAAACTTGTCCAAGGAAGAAGCAAGAGGAAACTCTCAGCAGCAGCAATTCTTCAGCCCTTTTACCTATAAAAGATTGCATTAAAAACAGAGGGAAGTGCACATGAAAAAGACAATGAAAAAGAAAGCAAAAAAGTATGGAGTAAGGGTAGGAAGTGTCAGACAGAATTAAAGATCAAACTCATTGTTGCCATTAGGAATAGTCCTTCAGAACTGACAAAGTAATTTCTACCCCTATAATGGTTACATTAATGTTCTATGAACTGCTGGAAGGCAGACTTTGGCTTGCTTAGGGGTCTGGTTGACAAAGTTCCTTGGGAGGCAGTCCTGAAGGACAAAGAAGTCTATGAGGGTTGGACATTCTCCAAGAAGAAAATCTTAAATGTGCATGAACAGGACATTGCAGTGTATGAAGAGGTGAATCAGTGAAGAAGACCAGCCTAGCTGAAGATAGAGAGCTTTGGTTGGAACTCAGGACAAGAAAAAAAAGAGAGTTTATGACCTTTGGAACAAGGGGCAGACCACTCAGAAAGACTATAAAGATGTTGCAGGGCTCTTCAGAGAGTAAATTAAAAGGGACGAAGGCCAAATAGAAATTAATCTGGCTACTGTTGTAGCAGACAATAAAAAAATGTTTCTATAAGTATGTTAACAACAAAAGGAGAGCCAAAGAGAATCTTCATCCTTTGTTCAATGCAGAGGGTAACAAGGCTGAGGAAAAGGCTGACAACTGTTTGGCTTCTTTGCCTCAGTCTTTATTAGTAAGGCCAGTTGTACTTTGCGGTACCTCACTGGCTGAGCTCAAAGACAAAGATGAGAAGAATGAAGCCCCCATGTCATGACTGATGACTGCAAGGGCAGACAAGGAAGGAGATGTGGGGTAGCTGCCTTCTGTGTCAGAAATGGGATTGGTTGCACAGAGACATCTTTGAAGAACAGCAGTGCACAGGTGAAGAGCTTGTAGGTGAAAATTAGAGACCAAGTCAACAAAGTGAACTTTGTGTTGGTGTTTAATACAGGGCACCTGACCAAGAAGAGAAGGCTGATGAAGAGTTCTTTCTGAACTGTAGGAAGCATCACATTGCAGGTCCTGATGGTGTCATCTGAAAAGGTGGAACAGTGAACTGCAAGCAGTCCAGGAAACAACTAGAGTGCACTGCTGACAACATCCTAGCACAGGTGATGGAGAGCCTGACCAGAGGAGAGGCACTGCGGGACCTGTTGGTTGCTAATATGAAAGAGCTCATTGGAGAGGTCAAGACTGGAGGTAGCTTAGTTGGCAGTGACCATGCCTTTTTGGAAATATCAGTCTTCAGTACTACAGGACAGATAAGGTAAAATCAGGACTCTAAACCTCAGAAAGGCAAATATTTGGCTGTTAAGCATGTAGGATCTGTGGGGAAACTACCTTCAGAGGCAAAGGAGTGAATGATAGCTGGGAAATATGTAAAGATATTTTTTGCAAGAGCTTTTAATTTTGAAATGCAAAAAGGTGGACAGGATAGGCAGGAGGCCATCTCAGATAATTCAAGACTCTTTATCCAAACTAAAGCACAAAGTCAAAATGCATAGGCAGTGGAATCAGGCATATACATTCTGGGGAGACTGTAAGGATATGGCTTGAGAGCACTCTGGGGAGGATCAGGAAATCCAAGGCACAGCTGGAGCTGAACTTGTCTAGAGATGTGAAAAATAACATGAAGGATTTCTTCAGGACAAGTAAAGATAATGAAAGGAACTGTAACTGTACCCTCTTGTGACAAGCAGGAGACTTGGCTAAAACTGATACAGAGAAGGCTGAGGTACTCAAGAATTTTTTTCTTGGTCTTTACCAGCAAATACTCCAGACACACAGAATCCAGGTCCTGATGAGAGTCATCCAAGGGTCCTGATGGAACTGACAGATGAAATTGCTAAGTCACTATCCATCACATCTGAAAAGTTGTGGCAGACTGGTGAAGGTTCCACTGACTGCAAATGAGGAAACATAACCCAATTTTTTTTTTTTTTTGAATGAAAAAGAAAAAAAGGAATGATAGGTCACTCATTCTCATCTATGTAGTTAGAGAAAAAAAAACATGATAAGGCATATAGAAAACAGGGATGTGATTGGTGACAGCCAGCATGGCTTCAGTAGTGGCAAATCATTC
This sequence comes from Tricholaema leucomelas, assembly GCA_013400475.1. Taxonomy (NCBI): domain Eukaryota; kingdom Metazoa; phylum Chordata; class Aves; order Piciformes; family Lybiidae; genus Tricholaema lacrymosa; species Tricholaema leucomelas. Next base: position 4,990 of record WAAF01016451.1, read on the forward strand.
CTGGCAAGTTTGATGACTTTCAACAATGAGGTTAGAGCTTTGATGAATAACAGAAGAGTGACTGGCATCATCTTCCTTGACTTTTTCAATGCATTTGGCACTGTTGGATTTGACAGGTTGACCACTTGATTGATGAAGAATTGACTGGATGGTTGCAGTCAAGTGCTGTGATCAGTGGGTCAATATCCAGGTGGAGACCAGTAATTAGTAATGTCCCTCATGAGTCTTTATTGTCATTAACTTACTTGCTGGGGATATGGACAGTAGGATTGCATGCAACTGCGACAGATTATATAAAATGAATAATCTGTATTGATTTTTATATCCAGGTGAAGATTGTTATAACTATGAAAGCTGTTTATTAACATTAAAACTCACCAGAAAATTTATTCACAAGGTTCAAAACCACGCAGTTTGGAAATATATACACTCAGGGAACAGACAAAACTAGAGCACTTATTTTCTTGTAGTGGCAAATGCGGACATTATACTGGAAGAGAAGAATCTTGCGGTTAATTATATTGCTTATCCACTAGAGGACACAGGAGACTTCTTTCTGCCATAAGCGGAAGGTAATTAGTGAATTAGAAGAGGCATTAAGTATTTACTAATAAATACTATCAAACAGTACCCAAAGCACGTGGAGGAGTTGCTGTTGGCAGTCTCAAAGCTGTTGGAGGTTTTGGAGTTTCCCAGGCTCTTTTCTCTGGAAGCTGGAGTCTATTGCAAAGTCTCTGACCTGGTTCCTCTTGATTCCTGATTCAGCAGAAGCCTTGCAGAGGGGCAGGCAGGATGCAATGCGATGTGCAGTCTTGGCATACTGTCACACTGGCTATGTAGGCCAATCATGTGCAAGCATTTAGAGCCTGTTCCTGTTGAACTTGAGGCAGTGGGGTTTACAGACAGTTTCAGGATGCAATGAGGCAGTAGCAGCAGTAGCAGCCGCAGCACACCGTGATACCTGCTCTACCCTTTTTATCAATACCAGCGCAAGACTAATGGGGCTTTGGATATAGATTAGCCGATCAGAATGGGACTTTTCCAAGCTTGAACATATTAGGTGAAGCCAGGGCTTTCGTTTTCCTTTCCTGCGGGTGCTTCCCCCAGCACTGAAGGAGGGGGAGCAGGGGAACATGTCTGGACAAGCCAGAGTCCTTAGAGTCAGTGGCTCCAGGTTTTTTGTCCTCTTTCCTGCAGTTGCTTCTCCCCACGTCAGAAGGGGGAAAAGCAGAAAAACATGCCTAGGCAAGCCAGGGCATGGGTAAACCCATTTTTGGCCTATCAGGCCTACCATGACATCAACAACATCAATCCAAGTGGTGCGATTTAGAGGCCATCAAGAGGCACCAAAACAGCTGAGAGAGGTGGGCCCGTGCAAACCTTGTAATGTTCAACAAGGCCAGGTGAAAGGTCCTGCACCTGGATCAAGGCAATCACAAACATGGGTATTGGCTGGGCAATGAGTAGATTGAGAGGAGCCCTTTTGAGAAGAATTTGGGGGTACTGGTGGATGAAAAATTGAGTATGAGCCAGCACTGTGTGCTTTCAGTCCAGAAATGTCTAGCAGATGGAGTGAAGTGATTCTGCCACTCTACTCCACTCTTACTAAACCGCACTCGGAATACTGCATTTAGCTCTGGGCTCACCAATAAGACCTTTCTTTCCATGTCTTCCAGGAAAAACATGGACCTGCTTGGGCGTGTTCAAAGGAGAGCCATGAATATCAAGAGATGGCTGGAGCACCTTCAATGTGTGGACAAGCTATGAAAGTTGGGTTTTTTCAGTCTGGAGAAGAGAAGGCTCCTTGGAGACATAGCAGCTTTTAGAACTTAAAGGAGTGTTGTGGTAGGCCTGATAGGCCCAAAATAGGCTTATACATGTTTTGCCTTGCTTAGGCATGTTTTCCTGCTCCACCAGAGAGGCAAGTGTGGGAAATGGACACAAAACCTGGAGCCATAGAGACTGGCCTGCCCAGGGTTCTGTGGTGTAAGGTACACACACTTAGCTTGTGCCTGCCTGGTGCAAGGCCTGTGCTTTACCCAAATTAGGGAAAAGTGAACCTGTGGCTTTGCCTAATATGGTAAGGTTTGGCTAACTGCCATCCTGATTGGCTATTCTTGTGTCCAAAGGGCAATTAATCTCAGCCCACATTGATAAAAGGAGATATGCAGGTGAACAATGTGCTTTTGCTGCCCTGCTTTGCTTCCCTGCTCTTTGCCTGCTTTCTCTGCTGTTCTCAGCCATGCTGCCATTGCACACTGCCTTATTGCTTGCCTGGTAAACTCCACTGCCGCGAGTTACCAGGAGCAGACACTGGATGTCTGCACACGATTGTCCTGTGTGGCCAGCATGGCATCGTGCTGAGACTGCACAACATCCTGTCTCTGCAGTTGAAGGTCCTGCTTAGAATTCCTGGATATATACACAGATCATCCAGAAGAAGCGAGGAGACAAGGTCAGAGATTGTCTGCATCCTTTCCCCAGAAGCCAGGAAGATTCAAGTCTCAACGTCCAATTAGACAGAGTCCCCTGAAAGCATTTTGGCACTGTCTGTACCGTGGCTAGCCCCCACAAGTGGGTAATAATAATAATAATAATCTGTGAGTAAATGCTTAAATGCCTCTTTGTAATTCTCTACTGCCTTTGTAATTCTCTATCTGCCACAGAACAGAAAGAGCTTGAGCCCATCTACTGGGCAAATGGTGTACTGACCGCAAGCGGCATTTGACTGTGGGAAAAGTCTCTTCCAGTTCAATTAATGTTTATACATTTTGCTGGTTATTACTAGATCTAGATATTATCCATAGAATGTTTCCATGACCGTGTAAGAACTGAATTATTATTAAAATTAGTGGTTGGGGGTGGTGAGAGTTCTCAATAGCAAAGTTAATAAACAATATTAATTTTGGAAAATATCATCTCACACCAGCTAATTTCCCCTCCACATCAAGGATTCCTAAAGGAAAAATGGGAAGGGACTCCTTATCAGAGAGTGTAGTAATAGAACAAGGGGTAAAAGTTTTAAATGGAGGTTAGATTTAGATTAGATATTTGGAAGAAATTATTTACTGTGGGCATGGTGAGACACTGGAATGGGTTGCTGAGGAAAGCAGTGGATGTCCCTTTCCTGTAATGTTTAATGCAGATGGTCCCTTTCCTGTTCATGTAAGGTCAGGCTGGATGGGGCTTTGAGCAACTTGATCTAGTGGAAGGTGTCCCTACCCACAGCAGGGGACTTAGAACTTGATGATCTTTAAGGTTCCTTTCAACCCAAACCATTCTATAATAATCCAAGGGAAAATGGTCAGTGATCTACTATGCCACTGAGATGCACACAAGTTGATGAGGTTAGATGTATCCACCTAAGGGTGCTGAAGGAGCTGGCAGAAATGCCTGCCTTTACATCATTTATCAGAAATCCTGGTTAAATGATGAGGTCCCAGGTAAATGGAGATTGGCAAATGTGACATCCATCTACCAAAAGGGCCAGAAGGAGACTTCAAGGAAGTGTAAGCCTGTCAGCCTGATGTCAGTACTAAAGAAGTTTATGGAGCAGCTTATCTTGAGTGCCATCACGTGGCATGTATGTTACAGCCAGGTGATCAGTTCCATTAAGCAAGAAAACCGTGAAAAGATCAGATATATTTCCTGTAATCTAATAGAGGTACCTGCCGTTGGCGAACTGGCCAGTTGAGTCGCATTGTCAGAGTTTTTGTTTAAGCATGCAACAGACTTAGATTGTTTTACTTTTAAAAGAAGGCAGTAAAATAATAACTCTCTTGCTGAATTTGAGAGGAATACAGAAAAGTTGTATTTGAAGATGTGCAGGAAAATGCAGATCATGTGGCACAGGTGGAGCAAAGAACACCATCTTTAACACATTCTGTATTTCTCCAACTCAGAATTATCTCAAATTCTCCGTAGAGGCCACCAAGTCCTGTTGCAGGTTTTTTTTTTTGTTTTGTTTTTTTTTTGTTTTTTGTTTAAGAGCACAACAGACTTAGATTATTTTACTCTTCCTTTAAGAATGGCAGTAAAATAATAACGCTCTTGCTGAATTGGAGAGGAATACAGAAAAGTNAACCTACCCATCTCCAGCTTCGCTCCATTCCCTCTAGTCCTGTCACTACCTGATAGCCTAAAAAGTTTAAAGAGGTGCAGGAAAAGAGATGGCATATGTGAATTCCTACCACCTAATAAAGGTATAGGATACACAAGTATTCCCCCAAAACCTTTCCCCCCAGCCAAGCCAAGCCACCAAAATCCCAGTGCTCTCTCCCCCCGCCCCCCCCCCATTTTCTCCCATTTAGGCCCAAGAAGCCTGATTGCGCCATTTGAAATTCACTGCTGCTGAAGGCTGCAGGCAGGTTTTACTCCCACGTAGTTAGCCAGATAAGAGTCCCTCCAGAGACCTGGAAGGAAGGGAGAAAAGAGAGAGAGCTGACTTTACTGCTCATTTATAAAGTGATAGGAAGACTATGGGACTGAATAACAAAATCACGATATCCAAGGATGACCAGATCTGTCCCCTGGAACAGAATTTTTCTCTGTAGTCTCCTTAAGGGACCCTAGGACCCCTCAAACCACCACACAGATCCAGTAACAAATTAAAGTACATTTGTGGTAAGATCATGAAACTTAAACAAAGCATTCAGAGAAACCAGCATTTAGAGCCCTAGCCCAACAAAACAATTCAGTATTTACTGGGCAGCACCTCTTATTTATGAGGATAGACCTTTTTTCTGTGTTTAAAGCATACATTTTGCTTGTCTAGAGCAATAAGCATTAGTTCCTTGAAAGGGAAAGTTCAGCAGTCCTTTTAGTTGATTAAATCCTTGTACCTTTAAGTTTCAAAATGAAGCTTTTAGGACTGGAACATGTAATTGTGGTATAGAAAGGTGTGGTGACAAATCATGAGTTTGCTCAGGTATAGCAAAAGACATAATCAAGAAAACATTTCCCCGTTCTGCACAGGTCAACTTCCATTTAATCAGTTTAAAATGCAGCATAGCTTTTACCAATGCAGGATTGTTTCTGGCCAGCGTGAAATAGCAATGCGGAGTTATTCTCTGTTGTGTATTGGCAGATGCCCAATTATTTGCTCTGCATTTGCACAAAGACAAGATTCAGAGGGACAAACAAAAGATGAAGATCTTTTTACATTTTCCAATATTCATGCATCAAAATGTTGGTTTCACTGGACCTCAGTCTGCATTGTGTAATCCAGGCAACAATCTGAAGAGCTGAATATTGGTAAGGTAACTCTCTCCAAGCACGTTGTTAAAGTTCTCATGTAGAAATTCCTTAAACAGAGCATGATGGCAGGAGCTTTAAGTGCATCGTCTCTATTTCAGATGGAATTGTCTAATGGAATACTTTACTCATCTTGAACTGTTTGTAAGTTTATCCTTTCACGGTGCCTACACAAATTATCTGACTGTGTGTTTCTAGATTTCCCTTACATGTTCCATATTAACATTATCACATTCTTACGTAATGGAAAGATGAAAAATAAACTAAGCAGTTGAGTGCTTTCCTTCAAGCACCAGAGTCAGAAGTAAAATAGATCAGCAGAAGAAAAACACTGTCTGTAGGAAGAGCTGAATGTCCTTATAGCTATTCAAGCAAAAATGCTTGCCTGTGATGACCCAGTCCTGCAGCCCTGAAAATAGTACATTCCCCCTGCCTAAGGGAATTCTGTCTCCTGCTTGAATCTGAAGCTGTGTGACTAAAAGCCAGGTGGGCCAAACCTTAGATACTGGTTCTCTGAAAGATGAGCAAGGTTAAGAGAAAATTTTCTGCCCAGGGTCTTTGACTGATATGCTTTAGTTATCCATACAAATAGTAATTGTTCATTAATATCACAATCCCACACAGGATGAGGCACATTAAAAAAAAAAAAATCTGCTGCTTTGAGCTCTGAATAAAACTTTGGTATTTAATTGGGGAAAGTATTTGATTAGGAGAGAAAGGCTCAGAAATCTGACATCAGAGATCTCATTCTTCCTTTCCTCTGTAAGACCATATTTTGAACTTCTCCAAGGCAACAAGTGCCAGATCATTCCTTGCATGCAGCTGCTCTGGTGCAGCAATGCATCTGTGACACCTGCTGCTCTCCCAGTGTGCCCTGGCTGGGCGGAGGCAGCTGTGCTTTCTCTGGGACTCAAAAAGGCAACTTTCACAATGGAAAGAAGCACTATGAAAAGCCAGAAGCAAGGGTGCTACCAGTCCAGGTTCCAGGTACTCATGTTGATCTCTGTGGGTGACAGTGACAAAGACACCTAGAGTGTATGATGAGGACCAACCATGTCCTCTCTTCTAGTTACTCCTTAGTTCATGTTTGAAGGAAGCTCTTTAAAGTTTAGTGTACAGATGTACTTGACACTGAGATGTCTTCCTGAGCAGCTCCCCTGTTTGAGATGTTGTCTTTGCACTGAAAATACAAAACATAAACTAGACAGCAAGGAGGTTAAATATAGGCAACACAACACTTAACTAGTAAAAAAAACCCAGTAAAACAGGTGAAGAATCTCTATCTACAATTGTGGGACAAAACTTGAATATTTGCTGGTTTCCCTTTCAGGAATCAGCCAGGTCACCCCATTCAGACACTTCTGAGTTCCCTTGAAGATACATGCATGGACTGCACATCACCACACTACTGTGTGTTGCAGAGTATGCAATGCAAGCAGAGGAAAATCTTTAACTTTCCTCCCCTCTCCATGCACTGGTGTATCTGCACATTCTGGCTGTAGGTTATATTGCTTGTTAGGAAGAGGTGACAAGCTGCTGGCTGCAGAAAAGCAAAGTATGCACAATGAAATGCCACCTGCAACATTTACATGTGATGTAGGACGTCTAAGCACTCTGAAGAGACATGGCTGGTGAGACACTTAAATCAGGTCCTCTATCATGCGCAGATTTATTCTACTAGCTAGCAGAAGTGCAGGAGGGATGCTCTCTTTTGGTCTGCTAGGAAAGAAGACCAGGTAAGAGATACATATCAGAGGAGATGGTGGCAGAAGAAATTATGGACTCCAGTGTAATCATCTTCTGTAGAAATTTCCTTTGCAGCACTGTAAACCTATGTGATAACTGGTTTTGTGCCACAGTAGCAGTCCAGTTAACTCAGCAGCCCCTGAGGTCTGGGAAGTGTGCCTGTGCTAAAGAGTACAAGCTATAAGCAATTGTATGTTGGAGAAGTTTCACTGGCCCGGACCTCCTTATGCACAGGTACTAGAGGATCATGAAAGCAACAAATGAAGCTGCAATGTCTTCCTTTTCCCCATCTCTTGCTGAGACTTTAAAAGAGTCACTGAGAGTAAATGTGAAGGCAGTGTGGGGTATCACAAAAACTGTGCTTTCCCCCAGCCAATCCCTACAGCCAAACAAAACAACCAAAGTACTACCTCACAAGCACCAGTGAAAATGAGCTGCACAAAACTAAAGCATTTCTTTAGCTCCATAATGCAAAGAAACTTGGGAAAGGTTGTGTCTGTGTGAAGCGTTTCCACACTGCTGCTTTCCCCAAACTGCACCACTGTATCTAGTGACCCCACTACATCCAACTGACTCCTCTGGGTGCTTTCAAACCTGGATGCAAACGTTAGCCACTATCTTCAGTGACCTTCCAGTACCTCAAGGGGGCCTATGAGATAGCTGGGGAGAGGTTTTTTTACAAGGGCTCGTAGTGACAGAATGAGAGGGAGGGATTTAAGCTGGAGGAGGGCAGGTTTAGACTGGATGTTAGAAAGAAATTTTTGCAGTGAGGGTGGTGAGACACTGGAACAGATTGCCCAGGGAGGTTGTGGATGTCCCTTCCCTGGACAAGGCCTTGAGCAATCTGATCTAGTAGAAGGTGTCTCTGCCATTGGCAGAGGGGTTGGAACTAGATGAAGGTCTCTTCCAACCCAAACCATTCCATGATTCTATGGTCCTATCATTTTGCAGCCAAATGGTCCTGTAATGACTCAAGGTATAACTGCACACACAGCAGACAAGCTGCAAGAGGTCAGGAAAACTGAATGTTAGTGCAATTCCGGACTGCTCCAGCAAGCTGCCCCGTGGGAAATGTACAAATATCCAGTGTTCTCTACAAAAAGGTAGCAAAAGCCTCTTATAGGACTAGAGCCAAAAAATCTCTCTGACTGCCCTCCTGTCACACAGCTATTGAAATATAAATAATATTTTTTAGAAGTGTGAAAGCAAGCAGCCAGTCTGTTAGGAAAGGAAAACAAAAGTGCTGTGGGCTCCATGGTGTCAAATCTAGTAAAAGCTCTTTGGAAGAACATATAAACTAATAGGGAAAAAAAACTTAAAATACAAAGAACCCTGAAACAACCCTGCAGGCATTTTTTCCTAAATATTGCTATATTTTGTTGCTTTGAAATTGCAGTACATAGGAAACACAGATATACTGAGGTAATATTTCTCATTGTGGACACCTGTTCACTGCAGATGTTGAAATTTAGTGTGTAAGAAAATGAGGAGCAGAAAGTTTGAAAACAGTTTCACTGGATTATGATGATAGATTTGCTTCTTACTATTATGAAGATTTCTGTGATTTTTTCCAACTATCACATGAAGCATAGGATGGCAGGGATTGTGAAACAGTCTACACTGCCTCTTTGTATCATGGGGGCTGGATTTCCTTTTACTTAGTATTTATTCACTCTTTACCAGTGAAACTTGGACTATTCAGCACTCTTTACCATGCTGGTGAGACAAGAATTTCTAATAGTCCTCAAATTGCCTCTATATTTTGATTTATAAACTCTATGCATGGATAATTTGATGATTTTTTCCTAACTCCCATCAGGATTTTGCCTTATGTTACTCACATCCACGTGCTGTTACTGATCTTCAGCAGCAATGAATGTCAGCAGAAGAGGTATTCCTTCTGTAAAGCAGCACATGGTGAGTGATGGTGGCAGGTTCTGGCAATAACTATGTAATTACCTGTAGAACTATATTTTGGCAAGCACACTGCAGAATGACCAGCTGTTCTGAAACAATGGGAAGCAGACCTCTATGCTTTTAGTGACACAACTATTCTATCATTCCCTTCCTGGGAGATGTTAGGTTTGTAGCAAAATCTTCCAGTAAAAACCAGTTCTAGTTTTACAAACATTTCTACACAACTCATGGGATAAACAAAACCAGGGTCTGTGCACAGCCATAAGGCTTGAGAAATTAATCCTTTTTATCGACTCGATGATTTGTTAACTCTGAAACCTAATGATGGTGGTTTTTAGTATTTATGGTAATTTCCTTCCCCCTTACATGAAGATATCAAGTTTCTCCCTTAAATCACAGCCAACTTTATTAGTCACAAGGAAATCAGATCTTATCCTTGCACATGACTTCCCCAATCTGTTAGCTTTGGAAAACAATTGCATGTTTTAAAATTCAACATCTAGAGTCATTCCAAAACAGAAAATCTTGAAGGTGACTTTATACTAATTTGGTACAGACTTCCATTAAAACTGCATCGTCTTAATCTCATACCTTTTCCCATCAGCTGTCCCTGTGACATATGAGTCAAGTGCTAAAAGAGTAACAGTTTTAGCCACAGAACTTACGTCCAGTCCATGGCAGACTCTGCAGATGTTTTCACTTCTTCTGTTTTCAACCACACATCACAGAATCACAGAATTGTCAGCATTGGAAGGGACCTCAAGGATCATCTAATTCCAACCCCCCTGCCATGGCTAGGGATGCTTTCCACTAGATCAAGTTTTATCACATTTCATGTTCTTCAGGATAGAGGCAGGAGTAGTAAAAATTAATTCTTTGCTTTCTTTTACATTAGTAACCTACCTTTTTTTCCCAGTTTGACATTTGGCAGCCTGAAAATGCAGTATGCTGCTATTGACTTGACTAGATTTAATACTAATGAATAAGGATGAAAAAGGAGAATTAGGCTACATGCTAATGGCCATATCAAATCCAAACCAATTAATAGTATTTATTTAATATATAGTGGTAAATACTAGTGCAACAATACTTATCAGCTTTTCAGTTTGTAGCTTGGATTCTTATAGTGTCATACATTACACTGTATTTAATCTTCTGCCCTAAGCAGTTTTCCTTGGGAGAGTGTTAACAGGCAATTCATCTGCCTGTAACTTGCTTGCTCATCCAACAGGCTCACTTTTAGCCTTAGTTTAACACTGAAATTGTGTCTAAACCAGTTTATTTCTGGTACTGTCCTCTAATACCAGGGCTCATTTTATTTATTTTGTCCAATATTAAGCCACATAATTCTGCACTTAAGTGGACAGATAAGAAACTTTGATGATGAAACATTTTTCAGCAGTAGGCTTTAAAGAAGCTGTTGACTCTGGGCTTGACAACAGAGATCAGAGAGTTGTCAGCAATGGCACAGAGTCAGGTTGGAGGCCTGTAGCCGGTGGTGTTCTCCAGGGATCAGTACTGGGCCTAGTTTTGTTCAATATCTTCATCAACAATCTGGATGAGGCTGTTGAGTGTACCCTCAGCAAGTTTGCTGATGATACAAAACTGGAGTAGGGTGATCGAAGGCCCACGAGGCTATGCTGCACTCCAATGAGTTCTGGACAGGCTGAGTGCCAGGCAAAGGCTAACCACATGAAGTTCAATAAGGACAAGTGCAGGGTCCTGCATCTGGGGAGGAATACCAACAGGCACCAGTATAGACTTGGGGCTGCCCTGCTAGAGAGCAGTTCTGTGCAAAAAGACCTCGGAGTCCTGGTGGGCAGCAAGTTCTGCAAGGGCCAGCAACGTGGAGAAGAGAGCCAGTGGCATCCTGTCAGGGTGACAGAGCACTGTAACAGGCTGCCCAGAGAGGTTGTGGAGTCTCCTTCTCTGGAGACTTTCAAAGCCTGCCTGGGTTTGTTCCTGAGCAAACTACCCTAGGTGATCCTGCCTTGGCAGGGAGGTTGCACTTGATGATCTCTGGACATCCCTTCCAACCTCTAAAGTTCTGTGAGTCTGTGAATACTCACTTGCATATGGCTCTTCCTGGTGAGGTCTTCAATATTTGAGAGTAACAGAATGTACAGGAGACAAGTTTTAGTCATTTTGGGTCTAATTCTCTTTGAACATAAAAAATGTTATATTTATTACATTCTTTCTCACTAGAGTGTCTTTTAAATTGCTGATTGCCAAAATGCCACCATTTGCTAGTATGAATCCCATAATTTCTGAAGAACGCTATTTTCTTGTACAAACTGTCTAAATTGTAGGTTGTTTTAATAATGAGCACATGTGATAATCACACACGTGTCTTGATTTTATTTGTTTAAAAAGCACAACCCCTTTTACTTTGTTTTGACTAATTTTAAGATATTCAAGGGCGGGGAGAAAATTCCTGATCATGACTGAGGTACAAATAAAAAGCATCATTTGATTATCATCTCTTCAACTGAAATTTTCACACAGATAAAAACAAACAAATGAACAAAACCCCTCAGTACAAAAAGCAAAAATTACATAATTTATTTAGAATACATAATTATTATATTTTAAAGGAGAAAAAAACAACTCCTATTAGAAGAAACATTAGTGCAAGAGGATCAGTAGCATAGATGCCTCGATTTCAAGGGACCAAACACATTATCCAGGAGATAAATAATTAACAGTTAAAGAAACTTTTCAGATTTATTGTGATAGTAGTAAAAATCAGCTTGAATGCACATTTGTCTTTGTCAGCTTCTAGGGAAGCACATCATGTTGTAAATCTGGACCTGAGTAAGGTGTTTGACTCTGTCCCACATGACATCCTGGTCTCCAAACTGGAAAAACAGGGACTTGATGGGTGGAGCACTGCTGGATAAAGTATTGGCTGAATGATCACATGCAGAGTGTGGTGATCAATGGCGCAATGTCCACCTGGAGACCAGTGACAAGTGGCATCCCTCAGAGGTCAGTGCTGGGACCAGTGGTGTTTAACATCTTTGTCAGCGATATGGACAGAGGAATCAGTGCACCCTCAGCAAGTTTGCAGATGAAGCCAAGCTGTGTGGCACAGTTGCCTTGCTGGAGGGCAAGGATCCATCTAGAGGGACCTGAACAGGCTGGAGAGGTGGGCCCAGGCCAACCTCATGACATTCAACAAGGCCAAATGTAAGGTCGGCGCAATCCCAGGCACAGATACAGGCTGGGTGGTGAATGGCTGAGAGCAGCTCTGAGGAAAAGGACCTGGGGGTCTAGTTTGGTGAAAAGCTCAACATGAGCCGGCAGTGTGTACATGAGCCCAGACAGCAACTGTGTCCTGGACTGCATCAAGAGCAGTGCGGCCAGCAGGGCAAGGGAGGGGATTCTGACCCTTGGCTCTGTTCTACTGAGACCCCACCTGGAGTAGTGTGTGCAGTTCTGGAGCCCCCAACACAAGAAGGACATGGAACTGTTAGAGAAAGTTCAGAGGAGAGACACAAAGATTCTCAAAGGGCTTGAGCAGATCTTCTATGAGGACAGGCTATGAGAGTTGGGGCTCTTCAGCCTGGAGAAGAGAAGGCTTCGAGGAGACCTTATAGTGGCCTTCCAGTATCTGAAGGGAGCCTACAGGAAGGCTGGGGAGGAGCTATTTGCAAGGACTTGTGATGACAAGAAAAGGGGTAATGGGTTTAAACTGGCAGAGGGGAGATTCAAACTAGATGTTAGGAAGTTCTTTACAGTGAAGGTGGTGAGACACTGGAACAGGTTGCCCAGGAGAGTTGTGGATGGTGTGGAGCTGTTCAAGGTCAGGCTGGATGAGGCCTTGAGCGACCTGTTCTAGTGGGAGGTTTCCCTGCCTATGGCAGGGGGTTGGAACGAGACGATGGGTTAGAACTAGATGATTGCCAAGGTCCCTTCCAACCTAAACTATTCTATGATTCTATTATTTCAATATTAACTACAAACAAGATGACAGGTTTTCATGTCTACAACATTAGGTGTTTTTTTACTGAAAGACTGACCTGAATGTTTATTCTTTCATACTCCTCTCCAGCCCCCTGGCAGGTATATAAATTTTAAACATGATGAAGACTTGAGTCAGCAGAATGGGCAGCAAAATGCTCAATAGTTCTGAAATGTAAATATTTTTATGATTAAAGGAAGCATTTAAATATTGGTAATATAGACTCCACAATTCTGGCTGTGTCATGCAAGGTGCTGAGTTACATCCAAATTTCCTATTTGTTGATTTCTGTACAAGCCAGTAAAATGGCTGAAAAAAATAAGCCTACTCATGCATTTGAATCAGACCACATTCATTTCTACCTCTTGAATGCATCAATTTGAATTTTCATATATTTTCAGCATGTAATTCAGCAATTTCTGTTACCTTTTCCTATTAGCTGTGCTGGAAAACATTATTGCAGAGAAAGGCATTGTCAGAGGTTAGGCAGACCTTGATTTGTGAGAAAATAGATGTTACTAAAACTGTTACTTCAAAAAGTACAATCTGGCAAGTCTGAGAGCATTACAGAGGTGCCAGGAAGAACTTGCTAGCCTTCTGGTCTCTACAATGTCAGTTGATGGTGCTGCTGGTACCCTAAGCTCCTTAGCTGTGCTTTGCTTCAGGAAAAGCTGGAGGACAACTTTGGGCTATCTGTTTGGCTGGTGTCATGCACGCCTGTCTGATCTTTAAAGCCTGGGGAAGTGCTCTTAGGCAGCAGCAGGGAGACAAAATTTGCTGCAGAAATCCTTCATCTAACCTTAGGCAAGACAGATGCTGCACAGGGCTGGTAGGTGCCACACAATAAGCCCACCTCAGATCTGAGTAGGCAGAGCAGCAAAGGTATTGTGACACCCGTCTGGCTATCATGGTAATGATGCTTCAGCGTGGTAGCTTCTTGCTTCTGCCACCAGCTTGACCCTAGCTGGGCAAAGGTTCTCTCCATGTGGCCATGCCAGGCAGTGCATAAATGCCCATACCTGATTGAACTCAAGTCGGATGTGGTCAACTCATGGTTCAGAATTGTTTCAACCAAAATGAGATGCATGCTTCTTTTAACGTCTTTAGGGAGACATACAGTGCATGGTGAGTGATTTCATCTCTGCTCCTGGCATGCTGCAGTTTCAACACATGATGTGTGAAACTGATGGACTGGCATCTCTGTCACAGACCACCAGGTCCTGTGGTCTGCCAGTGGATGATTATTTCCCTTGGCTTTGTCAACCGGTTGGAATAGCAGAGTTGTATGCAAATCATTGCACATCCCTGCTTGGACACCGACAGTGTGTCTCTGCGTTGCACTGTAAAAGACTTTTGAGAAACAAACCATATTTTTTTCTGGAATAGTCACAAATTCCACATCTTGAGCTCCAGCTGCTCTGAATGGTGTCAGCAAGGCTAGTAAGTTTGCAGCTTTGCAGTTCAGCTCCAATTGTAATACACATACATTGAGAAAAAAAACCATTTCTAGGTTTAGGAAGTGATCTGCCCAAAACATATCTCCATTTTATCTAAACAAAGATGAAGTGCTGTACTGTTCCTGTGAAGACTCAACAATATTAGCAACTGCAATGAACCAAATTGTTGTTAAAATGATTCTTCCTGGCACTTCATCACTTTTTGGAACACAGTACTGCTGGCATTTCATAGCTCAATCAATCCTGAAGCATACACAACTTAAAGCCAATGTGCTTGCAATGGAAAATCCTGCTCTCTGATATGACAGTGCTATAGCTTACTAGACAAGTGAGGTCAAAGTAAGTTTGCTCTGTTAGGTGAGCATTCAGAATGCTTTAACTTGAGAAAAACTATATATCAAGTACAACACGCAGGTTTTTGCTTGGAGTTGCTTTTCAAGTATATATATATAT
>WAAF01016451.1:19861-40568 GCA_013400475.1 Tricholaema leucomelas
CTCCCTCAGCCTCTCCTCGTAGGGCTGTGCTCGAGGCCTCTCACCAGCCTCATTGCCCTTCTCTGGACACATTCAAGCATCTCAATGTCCCTCTTAAACTGGGGGCCCCAGAACTGGACACAGTACTCAAGGTGTGGTCTAACCAGTGTAGAGTACAGGGGCAGAATGACCTCCCTGCTCCTGCTGACCACACCATTCTTGATGCAGGCCAGGATGCCATTGGCTCTCTTGGCCACCTTGGCACACTGCTGGCTCATGTTCAGGTGGGTATTTACTTGTATGCATAGAAATACTTCTACTTGCACTCAAAATGACACAAAAAAATCACATTTTCTCAACAAATGCCAAAAGGAACATACATTGTCAGTGGGTTTGAGAAGAGGTTATACTGCATCTTGTTAGAAAGTATTTATATTTTATTTATGTAATGTAACTAACATTTAAATGAAACTCTTGTTGATGATTTCATGGCTTTTTCTAGTAAAAAGTTACTTTGGAATTCACAGATTTGTGATAAACTGGAAGCTATAGCAACCTAACACAAAATTTGTTGTTATAGAATCATGGAATTGTTTTGGTTGGAGGAAAAACCCTAAGATCATTGAGTCCAATGGTTGACATAACACCACCACATCCATTAAACTGTGTCCTGAAGTGCTGTGTCTACACATTTTTTAAACACCTCCAGCATTGGTGACTCCACCACCTCCCTAGGCAGCCCCTTCCAATGCTTGACCCCTCTTTCAAGAAAGACATTTTTCTTAATATCCAACCTAATCCTCCTATAGTGCAACTTGAGACCATTTTCTCTCATTTTATTGTTTGATACTAGGGAGAAGAGACCAAGCACCACCACACTACAACCTCCTTTCAGGTAGCTACAGGTTATTGTAGTTGTAGTTATCTTCCAACATCAGTCAGTGGGGTATATAATATCGAGTGTGTTATACTACTTGCCTTACTTCTAGTTTATATTTCAAACTCTTATGACAAACATTATGGGAATGGCGTAGTTCAGCTCAGTTCAGCATTGAAACAATGGCCTGCCATCTTGGTGTAGATGGTAGGTGAGATAAATGGAAGTCTGAATGGAAGGAATGGGGGTGTAGGTCTGATGTAATTAGCCAGTCTAATTAGTGTGCATGGCTAGTAAAGGGTGTGATCTGAAGACTATCTGTAGATTGCCATATGAATAGAACTGGAAGTGTATATAAGAAAAAGAAGTTGTGCAAATAAATGTCTTCATGGGGAAAAACCTGTAGAGTCCACACACAGCCAACTGCTACAAAACAAAATATGTCACTTATTCACTATATCTTTTATATGTCACTCAGTTTGTATTTTTTTTAATCTCTTTTCCTGTGGTTCTGTGAGTTTTGTTTTATTTTATTCCTCCTCTGTGTTCAAGAGAGTAGGCCTCTTCCATCGCTTGTGGCCTCATTCCATATGGATTCACAAAAAGTGATGAAACTGTTTTTGATATGACTGGTTTCATCCTGGTTTAACCTAATCATTTTAAGTACTGCAAAGCCCACTTACTGAGTTTTATTTTCTAGGGAAACTTCAATGTTAGATAAGTTAAAAACAGAGGAATGGGATTCATTGTCAATTTGCTGACTGACAGGGTCTGACCACGTTTATGTCAGCAGTCATTTGAAAGCCTAATTCTGCTGTCGTGTTTAGTTTCGTCTACAACGATAATAGGGTTTTTCTACATGCGGATCCTCCAGAAAAGAGTGAAGTTAATGCTTTTATTTTACCAGAGGTTAATACCACTGTAAAGAGTTTATTGAATCCCTGTGTAGATGGTTTAATTTGGAAGTCACATGGCTTCAATTCAGCAGAGCTAAAATCTCTTAGGGATTAGGCTGTGACGGTTGCTTTCTTTCTGAATGAGAGAATCCACATGGAGCCTTAATAGGCTGTAACTTCTGCATATTGACTTCACCTCTTTGGCTAATCTGTCTTCTCTCCTCAAACACAGTAGTCATCAATGAATTACAAATTATACTTCAGTACTAACATTATTAGTCTGGTAATGGACTGCTTCTCGTTTGGAGTAAGTATGCTAATAGCAAGTATCAGGGAAAAAAATACACAAGCCTGCTGTGCTAGTTTGAAGCTAGCTAGCATGTTTTGGTGAAAAGAACTAGATCATAGGCTGAGAAATGAAAACAATGCTGAGGTCTACTTCGCTCACAGTCTTGCTGAGATGTGTACAAAAGAAAAGCAAAACAAAGATTAGGTCACTTGTTTGCTCTCTTTGCTGAGAGATTTTGCCTGCTGGAGCTCCTGGGCTGCTGGCTGAACTCCATCTTGCTTTCTAACCTCACCCTCCATTTGCTTTTGTGGCTGATTTCACCTTTGCTTCTTAATCCTCTTGGCCAAACCTCCATTCTTCCTTAGGACTGGGGTAAGGTTGAGATGGGTAGGGGGAAGATGAGGGGGTGGTTGAGAGCCCCTCCTGGAGACTAAGGTTTCTGGGAGGGCTGTTGTGTTTCTGTATTACCTTTTTACCTTATATATATCTGTATATAACTGTGTTTACTGTAAATATCTGCTTGTAAATTGTGCCAGCTGTAAATATAAGCTTCATTCAAATTTCCAGAGCTGATTGAGTCTAGTCTGGGTGATTTCTAAAGTGTGGGGGAGCGGGGGACACCCAAACCATCACACCTGCTAAAGAAGTAATTGCATATGTGCTGTGAAAGTGAGATATTTGTTCTCTTCATAAGCACCATGGAGTCTGAATTATCTGGTAGCTTGCTGTAGCCCATGAAAATTATAGATAAGCAGGGTAGGAAAATGTCACACCACCTATTTCTTGTAATAGTTTTAAACAATAGCTTCAGCTATGTGTAGCATCGAGGTGGAACTGTACACAGGGATTGTTCTGAACTGCTGAAAAACAATCATTTGTGAAATGGGGAGAAAAGCCATTACATAATTTCTCCTAGAACAGACAGATATTGGTTATATTTTAATGGTAAGAAAGAAAACAGGAATATTCAGCTGAAATGCTGCATCATATACTAAAACCAAGTTATTTACTTTTTTTGTATTTCTAATGCATGCTTTGGTGCTTAGAACCTCAGTAATGTCTAGCCTTATTGTCTTTGCAGGAGTTTGAACACACCTACAACCTAAAATGTAGTAAGAAAATCAGATATGATGGAAAGCAATCCTCCTAATTACTGCCAACTTCTATTTCCACAAGAGAATTTCTGGGAATTGTCATCTTCATCACAATACTACCTCCTTTGCAAAATAATGAGAAATTTAACCTTACAGAATGTGTGCTGCTTGTGAACGTTGAGGGCTGGTTTTAGCAGCTAAGGAAGGGTCTGAAACAGTGACTGTGACCCACATTCTTGCCCATATATCCCACTATAACCAACAAGTAGCCCTGCCTCACCAGTCCAAACTGGCCCACATGTTTTCTGCGTGAACCAAGCTGTGCCACATAAAACACTTAACTAAGACCAAACTGGAAATGCAAGCAACATCATTGAGGCCTGTTTGATACCATTTGTTTATTAATCTGGAACAACAACATCTGTCTATAGAAGACATAAATGCTCATAACACCTCATAAAAGGTTTTCAGGTAAGACATGGTGCTGGGTTTGAAGTTTGTGTTAGTCTACAACTAAATCTCCTCATACACTATCCAAGCAATGCTGAGGATTTGCTGTTTACAGCAATGCAAGAAAAATCTGTACGCTTCAAAAGCATACCAGACCACTTGTGGATAACATGCCTTCTGTGACCTGCTTCAAGATGCTAATCTCAACAAATGCCTGCCCTCTTTCTCCCAGGTTTTTGTTAACTCAGCAGGTGAAAACGCCACAGCAGGGAACCCTTGACTCAGCTACCGATACTGAGGTCAGATGGTTCTGGAGCTCCAGAGACAAAGGAACTTTGCTGTTGCTTAAAGGTCTCCATGCACCATTTCGTTGTGTCCATACAATGGGGAATACCTTTTCCCATATTTGGAGAAAAAGGTATTTGCTGTTTAAGGTTTATTGGCTGAATAATTATTTTCTGTTTAGTAACTGTATCCAGCTGCAGGCAGAGAACAGCTCCAAACCCTGTAACCTGACACTACGGTCTGTAACCTACTTACTTGCAGGCTCCGGAGTGCTGAGTTTTTCTCTGCTCTAGGAGTCACTAAGCAGCAGTAACATGTGTTGTTTTCATCCCTTGCAGAGAAGGGTTGGTACATATCTCTTGCTAACAGCCACTGACTTCTAGCTATTAATTTCTCTTTGATGTAAGCACACAGTCTTAAAAAACAGTAAGAAAAAACAACCCCAAACCCCCAAGAACAACAATAAAAGCTCACAGGAAAGCTGTAGGCAAAAGAGGACATCATTGTTAAGTGTAATTATTTCTGGTTTTGAATGCATGGCTGATAGGAGTAACTTTCAAGTGGATTAAGAACGAGCCACAGTAGGAAGAAGAAACACAAGAACAGTGGAAATTCCCTTAAGGGACAACATCATATTAAAATAATAATACTAATGGAAAGCAATATTTGAATTGTTCAAATGATGTGAACGTCTACAGGGCATATCTAGACCAAAATCCAGTTGCATATAGATGTATGGCAAATGCCATCCTTTATCCCAAAGAATTTGAAATTACAATTTGAAAATACAGGTGGAAAGATAGGAACCTAATTTTCCTGTTACAAGTAACAAAGTTTGGGCCTAGAGAAATACATGGAGTGTGCAGATTGCTATGGGTTCTGTGTCAGAGTTAGTGGCTGAAACTCGATTCCCAGTCCTTCGCTGGCTTGACTGGAAGAGGTTTCACACTTTTGGCACTTCCAGTACTTTACATGCCAGTTTTTGAATTCCACAATTACTGCTTTCAAGGACTGTTGTTTACTTAGGTATTTATTTTGCTGATTTGCTAACAAAGGATGTGTCAGGTGTCTGTGCAGTGAGGTACTGATGGTCACAGAAAAAAAGCCTCTGCGTAGTCTCAGGCCAACAATATGTTTCTGCAGTGCACACATACACATAAGAATAAGTGTGGTTGCTGAAGGTTTTAAAGGCAAGTTGAGAGGGGCTACTGAGATATTTCAACATGCCTGCTTTCAGACAGCTTCCTGGATTCCTTCCTCTTGGCATCAGCCACCTGTATCTCCACATCAAAACCAGCCAAACACTAACTGATTTTGTCACAGAAAAGCCAGAACAAAATGATTATGTTTTCCATTTTTCTTCTCAGAAAAGCCTCGTGTTAAAGGACCACAGAGAGAGGGCAGCTCAGGAACCACATGCAGCTCTTGCCAAAAGTGGGAAAGATGCCAGAGTAGAAAGGCTTTGTCTCATTTCAGGTCTTCACAAGGCGGATGGCAGCCCTACCTCCACTCCCTGGTCAGTCTCTGGAAGTCCTGGTACTGTCAAGAAAGGGTAGGCAGTCATAATTTTCTCCCAAAGAGGGTTTTCTCTTTCATTTTAAGAGGGCCTGAAGGCCTTGGTCTTTAACCAAGAACCTATCTGAGAGTTTGGCCAGAGCACCAGAACAGACTCTAATGGGTAGTGTTGGGATAAATCCCATAAACCAGTATCGGTACTGATAGCTGGAGGCAGTGTGCTAGTTTGAGCCTAGCTAGAATATTTTGGTGAGAAGGACTAGATCATAGGCTGTAAAATGAAAACAATGGTGAGGTCTACTTCCCTCACAGTCTCGCTGAGACGTATTAAAATTAAAAGCGAAACAGAGATAAGGTCACTTTGCTTGCTCACTTTGCTCTGGGCTTTGCTCTCAGCTCTTCACCTACTGGAGAGCTCTGGGGCTGCTGGCTGAACTCCATCTTGCTTTCTAACCTCACCCTCCATTTGCTTTTGTCTGATTCACCTTGCTTCTTAGTGCCCCTGGCTGAACCTCTATTCTTCCTTGGGACTGGGGTAAGGTTGAGATGGGTAGCGGGAAGTTGAGGGGGTGGTTGAGAGCCCCTCCTGGGGACTCAGGTTTCTGGGAGGGGAGCTGTGTCTGTATTACCTTTTTACCTTGTATATTTCTGTCTATAACTGTATATACTGTAAATATCTGCTTGTAAATTGTGCTAGCTGTAAATATAAGCTTCATTCATATTTCCAGAGCTGGCTGAGTCTAGTCTGGGTGTTTTCTAAAGTGTGTGGGGGGTGGGGGACACCCAAACCACCACAGGCAGCAGCAAAGAGGCAGCAGGAAGAAGAGTGTAAGAAACTTTCCAAAGAGTGGAGAGTGATCTTTAAGGGAACTTGGTCATCCTCAAGACCATGTGTCACTAAATAGCTGCTCTAATCTGGCTTCCTAGGCCACATTTTAAGATCACAGCAGGAGATAAAAAGAGGCTTTGGAAATCAAATTTAAGGAGAGTTAATCACAATGGCAGAGGGAATTAAAAGACTTTCCCTTTAGAGTTTCTTCTCCACAAGAAGTCTAATGATGTGGGAAATAAAAAATGGATTCGGGGAAAATGTCTCTTGTACCCTCAAACCTTCACCATGTACTTATGCAGAATAAGAGAGAAGAAACTATTGTCTTGATGGAACCTTTAATTACACACTATAAGCTCCTGAAGTTCAGCTTCAGTGCTGAATCTGGTAGTGGATAAACTCAGTGCAAGTGCAATTTCCTGTGCTAACAACCATTAAAGTGAGACTAGGGATGGTGCTGTGATCTAAACATCTACAGACTATTTCAACAGCAAACACAGATAAATTAACTGCGTAGAAAAACAGGTTGGATTAGAAACAGTATAGAGTAACAATTTATTGTGTAAAAATATGTCCCATGCAAGTTTTCCTGGTTTTTTTTTTGTTTGTTTGTTTGTTTGTTTTTTTTAGCTTTTTAGTCTTCCTTTGGTTTTGTTGTTCTCATTATGGTTTATTTGTTCAGCTCAGTTTGCTTCTGGTTCGCATAGATTTGACATATGACTAAATAAAATTGCCAAGGGCACAGAGATGATGGATGATAGAATGATGACAGACTTATTTTCATCCCAATTCCATATTTTTTAAAGTACAACATTCTTCTTTCTAGGTTGAACTCACTGCGTGCATGGAAGTGGAAAAGTTCACCTGATGTCACTGCGGTGGAAGAAAAAGGAAGAGAAGGTTGAACTGCAGTTTTGCAGCTGTATTAACCTGATTTGGATTCTCCTTCCCCAGGAGTCATCATCCTTCACAGTACTACAGAGACACTGGTAAGTGCTTTTACCTTCTGATGTGTTGTGTGGCAGTCTTAATGAGGTACTTTCTTTGTCCTTGTCAGGAAGCAAAGAAAACCACAGTAGAAATATCACAGGTTTGTACTTGTGGTTGCAGTGGTGAGCAAAGTGCTGGAACAAGCAGCATCAGGAGATCAGAGAAAGCAGCTCAGTGGTTAAAACTGTACTTAGTAAGTATGAAGGAAAGGTTGAGGAAACAAACTCCTGTTACTCATACTATACAGTTGACAAACCCCTGTTACTCATACTATACAGTTGCTGGAGAAACTTCAGTTCAACTTTTTTCTCTTTGACTCTTACAGTTTCAACTTCAACATTTGTGGAGTCTCCTTCTATGGAGACTTTCAAGGCCTGTCTGGATGTGTTCCTCTGTGATTTGTGTTAGACAGTATTGTCCTGCTGTGACAAGGGGGTTGGACTCGATGATCTCCTTGGGTCCCTTCCAACCCCTAACATCCTGTGATCCTGTGATTTTTCTGTTACTCTTACATTTTTGTTAACAGAACCTCCTGTTTTAATGCTAATCACAGAAGCACAGAACATTAGAGACTGAAAAGGACCCCCAGATATCATTGAATCCAATCCCTTTGTCAAAGCAGAATCACCTAGAGCAGGCCACACAGGAACTATCCAGGTGAGTTTTGAAGTCTCCAGAGAAGGAGATTCCACAACCTCTTTGGGCAGCCTGTTCCACTGCTCTAACACCTTCACCATGAAGAACTGCCTCCTTGTGTGCAGCTGGAACCTCCTCCGTTCTAGCTTGTACTTGCTGTTCCTTGTCTAATCACTGGGTATCACTGAAAAAGAGACTGAGACCTTCATCTTGACACCCAACTCTCAGATATTGATAGAGGCTGAGTGTTAAAAACTAATCCTTGGGGGTTTCTGAAGAAGCTTCTTAGCTCTGTGGTCCTATGACTGCAAAGGAAAGAGTATTTCCTTAAGTGCACAAAAGAAGAAAAAGTCCAGAGAACTTTAAAAAGGGATAATTTGCTGAAAGTTTCTTGTAAATGAAACTTTGCTGGGCATAGGTCAGATTTTTGTGGTGATGCATGATGTTTGGTAACATGGTGCTAGAACTGTGCATAGACTTTTTTTTAAGCAAAAAAGCCTGAGTATGGAGGCTGGCAAAGAGCACTTAGGACTTTCACTATTCACTGACCAACTGTTGTGGAGGCAGGGAATTAATGTGGCCAAGTCAAGAATTTATATAAAAATAGAGTTATTTTATTTTCCCAAAACCCACCCCCAAAACTATATACAGAAATTAATTCAGTTTTAATTAGCAGGTTCCGTCGGTCGACANAACTTTGCTGTCTTTCAGAAGCCTCAGAGGGTCGTTAAGGGCTATAAAGCTGCATAAAGATGACTAAGGTGGAAGCCGTCCTTCAGGAGCCTGTCTTTTGGAGTGCCAGGGGCTCCTTCTGCAGAAACTATCCAGGTGGGGGAGAACTCTAAGGTGGGAACCCCAAGGGGAGAAGTCCCTCTCAATATTTATACCCTTCCTAGACAAAGAGCTGAGTTACCACTTCCTAGGCATGAAGACCACAGCCAATCCCCAGCCGACTCCAGTGCAGGCCCTGCATGGGGCACCCCTCGTGCTGGAAGGGTCCCTTGCTCCCTCCCTTCATGCCTGCAGGGTGGGGGCGGGGGGAACAGGTCTTTTCATTCCTTTCCTCTTCCATTCAAACCACAGAGGGAGAGGAATTTTGAGGTATACAGGACTCCAGGACACCAACTTATGAAGCCAAACACTTATGGCTTGTATTGTTTATTTTCCTCAAATTACACGTAAACCAATGGTAATAGGAGAGGTAGATTGAAGTGCTATTCACTGAGATTCATGTCTATAACTTGAAAAAAAAAAACCCAAACAAAATTCTTATAATAGTCTTAATTTCTCCAATTCCCAAGCAGCTAATAATCAGATGGTATGATAATGCTGCAATTTCTAGACTTATACAGGCTGAAAAGTAGGTACTTGTTGATCAGGAATAAGAAACTGTTTCAAGAGAGACTGGCCTTTCTAGAGTGTCTTTTCACAGAGTCATCACTGCTTCACAGCAGCAGTTCTGTCCTTCCAGGCTACAAACTGAAAACTACAGCCTTTGGGGAAATCTTTCACATATTGTTTCTAAAGCAGCCCATGCAATCAGTTCCTGTAGTGCTGCACATCATTGTCTCGATTAACCCTTTATAGATATTCCAGGAGAGCTGTGTAAACTAAAAGACACAGGTGGAAGGTAGCCAGGCAATATAGCCTCATCTCAGTAGATCAAGTCTAAATAACAGAGGCTAAGGTTAAAACATGCAACGTAGCACAGTGTTGCAAGTATCCGAGCTAGCTTAGCACAGTGTTGCAAGTATCCAAGCTAGGTCAGAATGCATGCTAAACCCACAGGTGGAATACAAACAAGTAAATGCTTTAATGGGCCAGCTGATTTTGACTCTTCTCTTTGTACCTACAATATAAAATCCCATACTGATACAAATAGATTGAATCTACTGCCCTTGTTCAGAAATCCAGACACTGTATCACAAGATCAACCATGATATGCCTTAGGTAAATTCTCACTGTTTCTCTTCTCATGACTGTCTGGTTCTTCATGTGTCCAGAAATACACTCCAAGAGAGCTCTCTCCATAGTTTTCACAGACACCCAAGTGAGGCTGACTGATCTACACTTCCCCACATGATCCTTTTGGACGTTTTTGAATATGGATGTAACATCTCCCTTTCTCCAGTTGTTGCAAATTACCCCCAAACCTCATACCCTCTCAAAAATGATAGTGTGGCCTTGCCAGAGCATTGGTCAGTTCTCTGTGTACCCTCGGATATAGCTCATTTAGTCTCATGCAACAGCATGGGTTGTGTTTTCTCAGGTCATTTCTAGCTGGGATATTCTCCATAACTAGTAATTCCTCTTCTCAAATCTTACCTCTAGAATAAAAGGTCTGTAAGACCTTGATGGTGAGGGAAAATGAAGAAAGGAGTTTGAATTTTGAGTTGTCTGTAGGCAGGAGGAAATAAAATTGTGCTAAACTGCCATATCTGTGAGCAGTAAATAAGAGAATGGCCAACACAGATCATAGAGCACTAAGGGATGCAAGCTAATGTATCATAGTGAGACACCATTCTCTTATTTCTTGTGTAATTTCCAGTCATGCACAATTTCTGGATGGGGAAAAAAAAACCAAATCTGTTTTATCATCAATAGTAAAAGTGTGTTGTTCAGGATATAGGTGGATATTTGAAGCATAGATCTGCCACAATGCAGTAATTGCAGAATACTGGTTATTATTTCCAATTTGAAAGTTCTCCATGAAGCAATTTCACCTTGAATTTGTATTTAGGGCATATTATTATGCTAAATGGGTATCCAGCCAGCAAAAGGAACACAGAACTCCAGATTTGGAAATTGAGGACCTCTTCTAAAAAGAAGAGTAAAAAAAAACCAAACCCAATCTATATTGGATCAGAGCAGCAAACATACAGTCCCACTTCTGCCATTATCAGATAGTAGTATAGTAGTATCATAGTAGCATCAGGGTTGGAAGAGACCTCACAGATCATCAAGTCCAACCCTTCACTACAGAGCTCAAGGCTAGACCATGGCACCAAGTGCCACGTCCAACCTTGCCTTGAACAGACAACATACACGTATAAGAAACATCCTTTGTTAAAGAAGGGAGATAATTGTGGTG
The DNA here is from genome assembly GCA_013400475.1 of Tricholaema leucomelas. NCBI lineage: Eukaryota > Metazoa > Chordata > Aves > Piciformes > Lybiidae > Tricholaema lacrymosa > Tricholaema leucomelas. The sequence goes on from WAAF01016451.1 coordinate 30,793, forward strand.
GTGGGGGGTGATGTTTTATAATGTGGGACCACATATATGACAGGCTAAGAATTCCTGAGACTTTATAAATAAATAAATAGATATTGTCCTGTCTTACTGATTTACAATGCTTATGAAAATCATCACAGAGACAGGGAAAGTGATGACATTAGCATAGGAATCTACAAAGTATAGTAGGCTTAGATCTTTAAAGCTGCTTAAGGAACTTGGATACCACTTCTCAGTAACATATAGGTCTAATAGCTAGGAGTGAGCAAATCCAGGGCAAAAAGAGCTGCTTAAACAGCTTTTAAAGATTTTGAAACCAGAGAAACAGAGCATGTGGTCTAATTCTGAGAACACCTAAATAGGAGCAACTTTTCTCTTGCTAATAATCTCATTAACTCAATGGGATTGCTGACAGGAATATAATTACCTCATACATACATAAGCATTTTCAGATTTCCACATATCAGAGACAATACCTCTCAGCACACACACAAAAATTAGAGCTTTAATAATGAAATCTCATTACGTGCAAGTGTCTCTTTACAAATGTTTGACAGTAAGCTTACTGGCAGAACAAATATGATGTCAATGAAATATTGCCTATCTGTGCTTAGGAGATGAAAAAGTACACATGTTATAAATTAAGAGAAACAGTGAAACATTTATTTTTCAAGCTAGGTGTCTGGCACTTCAGACAATTATGCAAGTGCATTTTACACTAGCGATGCAAGTTTGCTTCATGGAAGTGTTGCTTTAAAATAAAAGGGTTTCAGAATAAGAATAGTTAGTGGGAAATAATGATCTAGCAACAATGTAGTTTGGGACACTTCCAAGTGTAAACAAATACCTAATTCTTACAGAACAGCAATCATACTATCTGGACACTCCAACAGCTGAGTGTTTTTAATTTTCTGATAAAGCAAAATTTCTTTAGGTAAAGTGACAAAACAGATTATCCAAATTCAGACAGCAAAAAGACATTTTACATGAGCCAAAGAGAACGGTAATATTTTTTCAAATGACCTGCTGTAGCTGACTTTAAGCAGACAGAAAGTAAGATGACTCCATTTAAAACTGTCATTCTTTGCAATTTGCCTTAATCACTGAAGGTTTTAAAGTACACATATTCCTACCTGTTCATCGCTGGGAATTAATCTGCATGCAGAGGGTATGAAGCATACACTCCAAAAGCAACATATTTACATTTCAATAAAGGATTAAACCCCATGAACCTCAGGAGTAACAGTACATGATGCCTTGTGAAAGACTAATTTATCTGAGTAAAACCAACAGAATTAAGAATTTATCTCTTTCTGGTGGCTCTGAGGATAGGCCTTCGAACTCTGCAGAGGCAGACACAAATGTGGTGGAATATTCAAAGTATCCACACAAGACTTTCGAAACCAGCTGATGACAAAGTTTAAAAAAGAACCCCAAATGCAGCATACCCTTGTGTGCACCAGAATTTCAACAGAGATATGCAAGCCTCTTCTAGATTAAAAAACCAGAGAGGGAAGGGCAGATGTAGTTTGAATCCTGTCTTAAAGTTTGTATTAACTCAGGTGTCGTTTAAAAATAACAAATCTACAGTGTGCTTTCTGAGCTATGAGACTCTCAACGGAGAAGCACAGCCTTTTAAAGTTAAACTAATCCCCAAAGAAATAACTAGTCAGACACAATTCACATTCGGTTCAATGTTTATGGAGTGCAGCAGATCAAACTGAAAGAGAGAAATGTGCAGAACTCACAGGAAAAAAAACAATCTCGGTCTCAGTGTATGTGCAATTGTGCTGACACCAGCCTTGGTAATTGTCTGGATGGGTCAAGAGGTATGTAGTAAAGTTAATGTTGTCTACATCAGTGCTGTTCAGTGTTGAAGGAATGAATTCTTCCCTTTTCTCAATACATGGCATGCTAGGACTAGACAGAGGTTTGCATTAACAGAGTGTCCTGGAGGTCTCATGTACCCCAAAAATTTTCTCTCCCTCTGTGGTTTGAATGGGAGAGGAAAAAGGCACAAAAAGACCTGTTTCCCCCACCCCTGCCCTGCAGGCGTGAAGGGGGGGAGCAGGGGGACCCTTCTGGCACGAGGGGTGCCCCGTGCTGGGCCCGTGCTGCACTCTGCTGAGGATTGACTGTGTGCCTTTCGTGCCTAGGAAGTGGTGACTCAGCTCTTTGTCTAGGAAAGGTACAAATATTGAGGGGTTCCTGCCTTGGGGTGTTCCCGCCTTGGGATGCTCCTGCCATGGACTTTATTCCTCGCCTTGGAGTTCTTCTCCCCCCCGCCCCGCCTGGATAGCTTCTACACACGGAGCCTCTTCTCACTCCGAAGATGCCCAAGAACTTCACCTTAAGCATCCCAAGCTTCCTGATGACCCTGAAGGTTTCTGAAAAGACTGCGGGACAGCCCTTTGAATCGTCCTTCTTTCAAGCCAGTGCGCTCTGTTGTGAGTAGCTTTCGGCTCAGCCATATTTTTGATAGTGGGGAATGCTTTATTTAATAGCTCAAGCCTTTTCCAACTCCTGACTTCAAATTAGCCAAGTTTATCTGGCATCCATACAGATATTCTCAACCAACTAAGAACGGACCTGCTAATTAAATCTAATTTATCTTCTGTATATAGTTTTGGGGGCAGGTTTTTGGGAAAGTAAAATAACTCTATTTTTATAAATTCCTGACTCAGCCTAATTAATTCCTGCCTCCATAACACAGAGAAGGAGTAACGCAGGAATACCACTCTCCATCAAATGTGGCTGTAACTTTCTTGAACTAAAACTCAAGTTTCTTTGTCTTTTGTTAGTAATTTGGTAAAAGAAGAGCAATTACAGGGATTACATGAATACATAGCTGAAAGAGTAGATCAGAATAGATGTTAGCTGTGATGTGAATTACATACAGATAAAGCAGAAATTAGCTTACAGGAGTGAGTTTAAAAATCTTACAGAGGTTATTAATATATTTTAAAACGACTCTGATGAAACCAAGACTAAAACACTTAACTAGTTGAACATTTCTTTGTGGGGAGAACATATGATTCCAGAATGATATTAATTTGGTTGTATTATAACAACAGTTATTCTTCTGCCCATTTTTATGTACAATAAGTGTGAACATTAGGAGATGCTAGAAATCTCACAAGAAAGAAAACTGGATTAAGAGCATTTCAGGCAAACTTTAGCTTAACAAGGTATAAAACAGAAAGAAGAAGCACTAATAACATTAGCTCCAGAATTCAGAACCTAAATCATACCAGATTAACTATCGATTAGTCTTCCTAACAGCCTAAAGTAAGCAGAGGAAACCCTTCAGTAGCAACAGATTTGTGCTGGAGAGTAGCAACATTAAATATATATTTCCCATGCCATTGTGGTGACATTCTTTTAAAAAACCCAAAGGACATTTTCACCAGGAAGTGTCAGCAGTCCCATTTTTCTCATCTGCGTGCTGCAAAATCAGAACAATGAACGCGATTGATGTCTACAATAGTGCAAATAGGTTTGCAGCTCTGTTTTTGCAGTACTGAATCGGTGCTCAGTACCACAGTATGACAAGTATGTATGAAAATTCATGTGACTAAAGAAGAAAGACTTTATGGTAACCATCTTAGTTCTGTGAAATGTTGCATTGGGGCACTCCAAATTCCCTTTGCCCCCTCTTTGTCAGTGGAGGTTTGAATGGGGGGAAGGTGAAGGTGCAAAATGACTGTCCCCTCTCCCTGCGGGCTCTAACGGGGAATGGTAAAAGGTGCCCTTTTCCTCCTACTCCTGCACATGTACTCACTTGTGGGAAAGCCTGAGCTGGAATTTGGAACTGTGATTGGCTGGATTCTTCATGCCCACTGCACACTGGCACTGGACACATTGCATAGGGAAGACTTAAATAGAGTGACCAGAAAGCATGTGCAAGTCCATCAAGACTGTTAAGTCCATTATGTCCATGTTTCTCCCTGGACTGGTGTATCCTGATTTTCTACTCTCTAACCCTGAGCTGGAAGGATCCTGCCTGTGCTGTAAACTGCTGCTGTTGGCAGGAACACACCAGCAGTACAGCTCTTCCCTGTGCTGCTAAGACAGTGCTGCTCCATGAGATCTGCCTGGTGGAAGCTGTGTCTGAACATGCTTTGACTTTGGTGGGTTCCTTTTACATTGGATTTATGCTGCATAATTCCACAATTGGATTATAACTTGAGTTTCTAGAGGCTGTAGCAAAGGAGATCCAGGAACCATCTCCAAATTCCTACTTCACCCGGGCGAGTAAATCCTGTGCTTTCCCAGCCTCTGATTTCTAAGCAGGGTAAGCTATCTTGTGGCTTAGCCTTTTCCATTTTCTGACTTTCCTAAGTTACCAAAATTGTCCCTAAGCATCCTTGTGAAAATTCCTACCAAATTAGAACCTGTAAATAAAATTTAACTAGTTTTGTATATACTTTTGGGGCATGGCTTTTCATGCACTTGTTTCTGTTCTGCCCTAAAAGTTAAAAGTAAGCCCCAACTTCACCTAATATGGTTAAGCTTGGCTAACTGCCATTCTGATTGGCTAATCTGCATCCAAAGGCTCATTAGCCTAGGGCTACATGTGCTTGCTGCTGCTGCCATTGTTTCTGCCTTATCATGCTCTCTGCTTCTGGCACTGCTACTGCTTCATTGTATCCTGCCATGCTCTGCTAAACGATAAGGTAGCCCTGCCACATAGTAGCACACCCTAATACTTTGGATGTGTCCGCATGGAAACTGCTTCAAGTTTTCCAGGAATAGGCACCAAAAGCCTCCACAAGGTAGGCTTGCTCAACCAGGGTGTCGTCTGCAAAACAACATGCCTGGCCCTCTGCAAGCCTCCCTACTGAGTCTAGAGCCAGGAGGAACCAAGACCAGATCAGTGATCATCTGCTTCTCTCCCAGCACCCTCACTAAGAGCCTAGAAAGGTCAGAAGCCTCAACGGGTAAGAAGACACCAACAGCATTCCCTGCAAATGGAAACTATAGTTAGCCCCACAAGTCAGGAAATAATATTTTGTGAGTAAATACTCAAAGCCTCTTTATCAAACTCTGTAATTGAATATAATTGAATCCTAGCCTTCTGTTTTAAACAGAAAGGGGCCTCTTGAGTCCATCTCGTGGTCAAGTGGTATGATTAACCACAAGACCTTTTCCAGTTCGATTGAGTTTAACGTTATGTTATAGTTAGTTATTTGTTGCAGATCCTGTTGTTCTTTTGTATAATGTTTTCATGACCATTGCAAAGAACCCAATTATAATTAAAAATTACTAGGTGGGTGGTGAGAAAATGCTGAACATCAAATTAAGAAACAATTTTAATTTTGGAAAAAAACCCCTATCTCACATCGTTAATTACCCTCCATTACACCAATGAGAGGTGACTCCTAATGGCATGACTGAATTAATTAGGAAACCATTCCCTTAAGTATCAATTTCTTCAGGACAAATGAGTCAAAAGTTCTCATCTGATTGCCTTATCTTTCCTTGCATGCACATGCACATGAACATACATACCTAGCATCAGTCAAAATTTCTGCTTTATAGCCTGGAGAAGAGGAGGCTCAGGGCAGACCTCATTGCTGTCTACAGCTACCTGAAGGGAGGTTGTAGCCAGGTGGGGTTGGTCTCTCCTTCCAGGCAACCAGCAACAGGACAAGGGGACACAGTCTCAAGTTGTGCCGGGGGAAGTATAGGCTGGATGTTAGGAGGAAGTTGTTGCCAGACAGAGAGTGATTGGCATTGGAATGGGCTGCCCAGAGAGGTGGTGGAGTCGCCATCCCTGGGGATGTTCAGGAAAAGCCTGGATGAGGCACNCTATTCTATTCTATTCTATTCTATTCTATATGGAGTCAGCCTTCTTGGAACAATACAAGACACTGTTTATTGTGTGTATCTCCTCATATGCAAAAGGGGAAAACAAAATCTGTATTTATCACTGAAAGGGTTATTCTAGCAATTCCAGCTTGTGTATAAGAATTTAATCTTCTTCTTAATTTTTTTTTTCATTCAAAATAGATCTCTCTTTACAGAAATAAACAAGCGAGCAAACAAACAAATAAAACCCTTCTCTTAATTAAGTGCCTGGTATTAATTAGGATACTTTTATCCATTTCTGAAGAGATCTTCATGCATATATTTAGAAATAATTTGATCTTGCAAGATTAACTTGAATAAAATTAGGTAGCAAAAAGCTAGCAGTACATGGAATATGGTTTCTCCTCCTTGGCCACAAGGTGGGTAAAATCAATCAAAATCATCCACAACAGGATCAGAAACATGTATGTATCACACCTACAGGCTGCCATGTTTTATATGTTTCCATGTTTCTAATATTTGCTCATTGCTTTGACATTTCAGTTGCACTCAGAAAGCTGTCAGAAATCTACCAAAGATCTTGAAGGATACTACAGACTACAAATTTGATTGTGCATAGGTGTGTAGCACTGAAGCATGTTAGTGGAAAGGAAAAAGCACTGAAGGCCCTTTAGCATCCATTGATACACTGATTGCTGAGGACTGCATGGCAAGTAAACCATGAGGCTACTGCTAAGATCTCCAAAGCTAACTTCGGTGCTTTAACAGCTTATTTCCACTCTATGGTTTATGCTTGTGCATAAGCACACAACAGGAGATTAATTTTCCCCAGGAAAACATAGTTTGCTGACATAAAAAGAAATAATTTTGTTAGTTGCTGAATTTCTGCCATGAACTCTTGCTGGATAGATCTGTCCTGATTATATAAAATGGGGAGATATTTAAATGTTCAGTAGGTAGCACTTAAGTACATTTATGAAACACAGTTCTGTCAGATGTTTTTTCACATAAACAAGATATATATTATTCTCATCCAACTAAGAAAGGGCTGATATTACTTATGAGTAATACCTCTCCCTTATTAGCCTCCACAACCTCCACAGCAGCTTGCTTCTTTAAGGCCTTTAGGTTGTTCTTTGTTAGGGTCAAAGGACGGATACTTTCAAATCACCTTTACACATATATAGATTCACACTTATCTTAGTAGCAAATAGTTGAAAATATTTTAGGAGTTACCCTGATTAAATTCCTAGAAATACCACAAGAGTTTGGTAATTTTCAAAGGTATAAGGATGACTTCTACAATGTATAAAATATAGGCACATTTGTAAGACTTGCATAGAATCATAGAATCACAGAGTCATAGAATGGTTTAGGTTGGAAGGGACCTCAAGGATCATCCAGCTCCAACCCCCTGCCATAGGCAGGGACACCTCCCNGCACACAGTACTCCAGGTGGCAGAGTAAAGGGGGAGAATCACCTCCCTTGCCCTGCTGGCCACACTTCTCTTAATGCAGCCTAGCATCCACTCAGTCAAAATGCTGTAATGTATTCTATTGTTAAATCTGCACTTTGGAAGAATTCCCTGAAAATATGCATGATATGAATTTAAAGAAAATGAGCTTCATTTCTCAAGCACCAGAGTTACTGTGATCCTGATACAACTTGATTGGAAAGCTCATATTTGTTGTTAATCATAGAATCATAGAATGGTTTAGGTTGGAAAGGACATCAAGGATCATGCAGTTACAACCCCCTACCGTAGGCAGGGACACCTCCCACTACAACAGATTGCTCAAGACCTCACCCAACCTAGCCTTGAACACCTCCTGGGAGGAGCATCCACAACCTCTCTGGGCAACCTACTCCAGTGTTTCACCATCTTCAAGGGAAAGAGCTTCTTCCTAACATCTAATTTGAATCTCCCCTCTTTCAGTTTAAACTCATTATCCCTTGTCCTGTCATTACAAGACTTTGTAAATAGTCCCTCCCCAGCCCTCCTGTAGATCCCCTTCAGGATGGGAGGAGCTGACATGGCCATTGTGTTTACAGCTTTTGTACTCCTTATCTTTTCTATCTGAAGACAAAGTAATAAACTGCTTCTTGAGGCACAAGGATTAACAGCCTTTTAGCATACAACTAATGCTGGCAAATGATCAAAAATAAAAGTGTAATAAAAAATATATCAAACTAAGAAACAAACAAATCCTCAGTTTCTTTCCATATTCGTTGTGAGCAAAATCCAAGTATTCATTTCTTCTTCAGGTTTCCTAGTAGGCATTTCCAAACTTAAAAACATTGCATACATTCTCAGTTCTTTCTGTAAGAGTTTTACTTTTGGCCTGGCTCACAACTCCTGATTACTATTTTTCCACAAAGCAGAGCTGTTTGATTTTCCTAAATCCCAGAAAGACTTCAATGTCTGGAAGCAAGATTTCAGTTACCAGGTTAAAAGCAGAACTGGCAAGACAACAGTAGCTTCTCAAAATATCTTAGAATTATACTGAAACCAATTGTGAGAAATTAGGAAAAATGGGATATGTAGAGTTTCACAGCTGATCACCTTAGGAGCTACCAATATTACGTTGTGTAAGCCAGGTTGTGAATATATTCACCTTTAAATAAAAACATCCAAATACAAACCCAAATATACTGGCAATGCCTTGTGAAATGAAGTGAATGAGGTGCTGTTGCAGCCCATGGGCATTGCTGGGAGTACAGACACAGTAATTTTATGTGTATTTTGTGTACCAAGTTTCTGCAATCAATAAAAACCATGTTGAACATAACAGAAGCTACCTGGCACATGGTACCTGCTTAAAGAAGCATACTTTGACAGTGAAAAAACCTGACTGCACTCATCAGATCTTAAGAGCTGAATACATGACTGAATTTGTCTTCTGCTGACCTAGAAATCTCCTTGGCTGTTTGCTGCTGTGTGTTCTTTTTCTGAGTAACCCTGCAAAATTCACCTAATCGCAAAAATGAATAGAACTCTAGGAAGTAAAGTAACCAAGGAAAGATTTTCTTCAGAATGCATATGGAACATTAACAGAAAAATGCTGCACATTGAGTATTGATTACTGAAATAAAAATGTATTAAAATGAAAGCAGATGCTTAAATGCTTACAGTAAGCAACTAGTATTAAACAACCATTATTCTTACAAGCATATGCACACACACGAAATAAACCCAAAATACTATCAATATTTTGCCACTTTGAGAATGTTCTAAGCATGGCACACTGACAAACAGGCTGTCATAAAAAACAGTGCCCTTTGATCTAAGCGGTCCTGCTTTAGCAGGGAGATTGTACTAGCTGCTCTTCAGAGGTACCTTCCAGCCCTTAGCAAGCTATGTGTGTATGTGATGCAAGTACCTACAAATGCATTACTACAAAACTGAAGTTTGCCCTTGTGCTAGTTTGAAGCTAGCTAGAATGTTTTGGTGAGAAGGATTAGATCACAGGCTGTGAAAGAAAAACAAAGGTGATGTCTGCTTCACTCATAGGCTTGCTGAGATGTATAAGAACAAGAATCCAAACATGAATAAGGCACTACTTCTGCCTGGGAGCTCGGAGCTGCATTTCTTTCTTTAGCCTCTCTGCCATCTCTCTGATTAATCCACTTTGCTTCCTAACCCCCCTGGCCAAACCTCCTTCTTCCTTGGGACTGGGTTAAGGTGGAGAAGGTGGAAGGGAGGTTGAGAGCTCCTCCTGGGGACTCAGGTTTCTGGGAGGGGAGTTGTGTTTCTGCATTGCCTTTTTACCTTGTTTATTTCTGTATATAACTGTGTACACTGTAAATATCTGCTTGTATATTGTGCTAACTGTAAATATAAGCTTCATTCAAATTTCCAGAGCTGCCTGAGTCTAGTCTGGACTGATTTCCAAAGTGTGGAGGGGCAGAGAACACCTAAACCATCACAGCCCTCCACCAACTAAATTAAAAATAAACACAGATTTTGAAACTGTAA
>WAAF01016451.1:40617-58522 GCA_013400475.1 Tricholaema leucomelas
GGGGGGCGGGCTCTCTTATTTCCCTTTTTCATAAAAGGCTTTGAGAGGGGAATAAAGAGAATAACTCAAATCATTGCACGAAGTGAGATAGTGTTGGAAAAGAGAAGTGAAGAGCTGACTGAGTGCTATGTTTGGACAACTTAGCAGAAACACTGTCTTCTTTTTCCTGGGGGCAGGAAAAGCCTGGATGAGGCACTTAGTGCCATGGTCTAGTTGACTGGATAGGGCTGGGTGATAGGTTGGACTGGATGATCTTGGAGGTCTCTTCCAACCTGGTTGATTCTATTCTATTCTACTCAGATGATAAAAGCAGCATTCATTAAAATATTTTTGAGATTTTTTTCCACCTTAAAGATGATTGCTTTCAGACTTTAGATTGATTAAATCCTTTTGGGAGTGTGAATGTGTATTTTATTGTGATTCAGAGAAACCTCATTGTGGAAATTCTTAAAAACTTCCAATGTCTTGAAACAGATGAAGTTATTTTTCTTTCCCAAGCAAGACCATGCACAGCATGAGAGAAAAGTGTATCCAATGTCTCTGTCTCAGACTCATATAGGTCTCAAATCATGGCTAGATATTTTCTCCCCATATTATCTCTGTATGTCTTATAGTCTGGATGCTGCTTTTCCAGTTCTGCTGCCTTTCCTCTGGAGAAGAAGGATAAACTGAATTACCCACAGCTGTGCACAGATGATGAGACATGCAACATTTTTTTATTGATGCTGTTGTCCCTCTCAGCTTCTTTCAGAGTGAATTGTATTATCTGCTGGGGAGTCACTGAACGAAACTTTACCTGTTTGTGCTGAATTCTGTTGCATTTTGACAGAATTTTTGAGTGGATTTATTATAACTTCTCCCTAGATTATCTAATTAGGACAAAATTTACATTTCTTAAAAAAAAAAAAAAAGGGTGGTATCAAGAAATTCCAACAATAAACCAGGGCAAGTGATCCTTTTGCAGGAAGGAAGCAAATTCTGTGCTTCCTAATAGCAGTGAAATTAAATGGGACACTGTTACTTGCCAGCTATCTGTATTTGTGTGGCCAGATTCAAAGCAAAGCTTTCTGAACAGTACAGATCTTCATCTTGATCATGAAATAATATAATGAAAGAACCATGACAATGTTAGAGGCTGTTTGGTAATCAAGTGGCTAAGTGGACGTACAAAATACTATGTTAGGTAAAGTGGATAGAATGATCAGGACACATCTGAGGTTAGTCAAGAATCTGCTTGTGCTAGTCCTTGGGAATTTAATCCTGTACTTTTCAGCTGTCTGCCTCATTTATTACATATTTTCTTAATTAAAAAACCCACCTCCCGCATCTACAATTTCTGTCTTTCATACAGAGCTCTTCAGGCACTGTCAAGCCTTCACTTGCATTAAGAAGCATCTCTCAGCAAAACTGTTTGCACACTGACATTTATATATTAATTAGAAAGTGATTATAGGCTGGTCTGTGGGACAACATTTGATTTACCATTGCACAGCTCTGCTGTTTACTCATTATCGCTGGTGAATTAAAATTAAGGGAATAGCAGATGAATTTGATTTCCATGTCAGAAAGTTATTTTTCTTTATTTAAAGATGTATTTTCTGCTAGATGAAGGAAGAAAGCTTTCTAATATAAAGGTAAAAGCAAAGACTCTGAAAATCACTGAGAGTTAGGAGTATACTATTGTACTCTCCCACACTAAAGCTGAAGCTGATATAAACTTGTCAATGTAATTGTGTATAGTCTAGGAAATGTCTAAAGTGTATTTAAGTATTTGCATAACATTTCATTTATAGTTGTCATACACAAATACTTCATACATATGGATTCTTAGAAAAGTGCATGATTGATAGTGATGCCCAATCAGTCTTTCAGCATCTGCCTTGATCATTGCCAGTTGTATGTTTTAACTATGTTTGTGATTGTATTGCTGTACAGATCACAAAATCACAGAATATTAGAGGTGAGAAGGGACCTTGAAAGATCATTCAGTGGATTCTCTTGAACTCAGTTGGAACCTCCCTGCCAGAGCAGAAACACCTAGAGCAGGTCACACAGGAAAGCACCCAGGCAGGTTTTGAATGTCTGCAGAGAAGGAGACTATAAACACTTTGGGTAGCCTGTTTGAGTGCTCTGTAATCCTCACAGTGCAAATTTTTTTCCTTATGTTCACATAGGACCTCCTATACTCCAACTTGCATCCATTGTCCCTTGTCCTATCATTGGACATCGCTGAGAAGACCCAGGATCTGTTCTCCCAACACTTGCCCTTCACATATTTATAAACATTAATGAGCTCACCCCTTAGCCTCCTCTTCACCAAGCCAAAGAGCCCCAGCTCCCTCAGTTTTTCCTCATGAGGGAAATGTTCTAGTGCCTTAATCATCTTTATGGGTCTTTTCAAGCAGTTCCCTGAGGTTCAGCAGTTGGAATATTCTAATTGCATCAGTTTCAGTCTTAAAAAAGGCCACAATGGTGTTCAATAAGCCAGGTAGTAAAAATCTCATTCAGAAATCCCTGTAAGGACTTTCAGCATCATTCTCACATTATTTTGTGCCCAGCTTTTTTCTGTTTCTTTTTCTTCTTCCTTTTGTTTTCTTTTTTCTTTTCTTTTTCTCCTTTTTCCTTTTTTTATTTTTTTCCTTATCCTTTTTTTTTCTTTTCCTTTTTCTGTTTTTTTTTTCTTTTCCTTTTCCTGTTTTTTCCTTTTTCTTTAACTTTTCCTGTTTTTTCTTTTCCTTTTCCTTTTCCTTTTTCTTTTTCTTTTTCTTTTTCTTTTCCTCTTCCTTTTCCTTTTCCTTTTCCTTTTCCTTTTCCTTTTCCTTTTCCTTTTCCTTTTCCTTTTTATCTTCCTTTTCCTTTTTCTTGTTCTTGTTCTTTTTCTTGTTCTTTTTCTGGTGTAAAAGGTATACTTGCTTTTATCAGCATTTGCTATAACTTAAATGCACAGAAAGCCTAATACTGACATAAATCAATATAACTCAATTTAAGCCAAGTTAACTGCATGAATTTTCCCCAGAGGAATATCTTACCATAGAGTCAGTCTGTTCTGCACAGAAGTATCACTGCTACTTTTCTGACCACGGCAACCATGTCATTCTGCCCTTTAAGAAATACCAAATGCTATGAAAAGTATCCCTTCTGGATGTAAACAACTCATGCTAATGTTCCATTTTATGTGTCTGACAGATGGCCTGACATTATGCATGGAAAAGAGAAAAAAAAAAAAAATCCCCCAAAACTATGAGTCTGACTTTTATTTTCAGATGTTTGTAGGCACAGATTTTAAAAGAATTAATTTTTGTATGTGCTGCCTGCCTTCTTACTATTAAACAGAACCTTCCAATAGAAAATCTCTATCTCTTTTGTCCTTTTTATGCTAGAACAGTTTTATTTCCACAATGTTTGAAAAGTGATGACTGAACAGGCTGTAATACTAGGTTAGCTTATCTATCTCTTCATCAGGAATGTTTTGATGTAAAAATTGCTTTCTTTAATAACAGACTGCAGACTGTTTCCACAGTGTATCTGTTTTGTATGGACATGTTCTGAAATATCACTCTATAAGCAAAATCTCAGTCTAAGTATTACCCCATAAAATGATGTGTTTTACTGCAAAACAGTAAATCCATAGATTTTAGTCAAACGTTTTCTTCTTTTGGGATGTTGGTGGAAATGAATGTTGTAATTGAGCAATCAGTCCTTGCTGACACTGAGAAGGAAGAAAGCCTTGTGCTATGGCAAACTGTCTGGAGAGGTCTCAATATGAATGGTGCAATGGGAAGGTGAGCCACAGTCTCTGTAAAACAATGCAGTTTGAACAAATAATGAGTTTTGATGCTTTCTTGTAGTGAGTGGAATGACTTTTCTCTAACTAACAAATGAATAAATATGAACATACAAAGGACTCCTGGATTTGCTGCAAGGAATACAAGGGCTTTGTCAATTTTCCAGCTACTGCCACATCTGTGATGTAGTGCAGAAATATCCATTTCCCTGAGATAATTAATTAAGCCAGATATAGCGATCTGGACACAAGCACAGATTTATTTATTCTGCCTCTCAATCTGTTACATCTGTCATCCTTGCAAAACTGCTCAGTATCAGGAGAAGGGAGTTTCCACTGCAAAAAATAAACCCACTGAACCCTCTCTGTGTCCTGTTGTATCCACTGAGACAGCAATCTTCTTTACCTCAAGAAAAAAAAAACCCAAACAACAAAATGAAGACTTTCACCTGATTATTCACATCCTTAACTACAAAAAGCTTTCAATACAAAGCCTCTAGATTTGAACTGGGAATTCCTTGTCTACCAGAGGTGAAAAGACTTAGTAACTTAAAGTGGTGAATGTAATCTGCTTACTTTTTGTAGATTGGAAAAGCAAGGTTGTATTTACATAATACTTAATTTACGCTTGCTATACACACAAATCAGGATTATATTCCTTTCCTTCTTTTCCCAGGAGAATTCAAACAAAGCTTTTAAGTATTTTCTGCCTCGTGTCATCATTTCCAGCTGAGCAAAGCACGTACAAGTCCTTCTGCACCAGTTTGTTATTTGTTATTCCAAACTCTTTCTGTGAGTGCAGATGACATACGACTATGAAACCACAGAACAAGTGCTAGATTGCCACTTTGGAGAAAAATGTAGTACGTAGAGTGAGGTAACACAAGATTATCTGCAGCCTTTAAGGACCACTTACAGCTTCAGCCTGTAAGGTCCACTTGTGTGTGTGAGGGGTGCTTCAGTTTCAGGAGGAGTAAGGGCTGACACTGAATTTTTTACCAGAACATACTGAGGCAAGAGCACTCTACTCTAAAATTAATTAAGAATTACTTTTCTTCATATACTTCAACAGGCTTTGACTCCAACACTGCCATACTTTCCATATACCCCTTATCTGTCTTTGTCTCCTTCCAAACTAACAAGCTTCTACTCCATCATTTGGCTTGCTCTTTGCATTAGCATTTCTTAATCATTTTCCAGGATTAAAATTTCAAAACCCTCAAGTAAATCTCAAATGAATGTCCTTAGAAGTCACTTGCACACGGCACTAGCATTGATAGCATATTGTTAAATGCAGTTATAGCTCTGCATGAAGAGCAGTTTGTCTACACACCTAAGATCTTGCAGTCACTGCAGTATTTCTACTCACTGATAATGCCTGCTGATATAAATTGTATAACATAAAATATTATTTTTCACTGGCACCTTCCAAGTTTCTTACACCTGAACATTTTATCCATCTTCTAGTTCGTCACAGCAGAGCTCTGCTTTGTTGATGGCTTTTCTATCTCGATGACTGCCCTACCTATATTCTTCTTCTGCCTTCATGGTTTGATGCAATGAAGAAGATACAAGTATTAGTTTCCTCTGAGAGCAGCCTGAAAATTATTCTGAAGAGTAATGGAGAGACAGATGAAATACAACAGCTCCAAAGAGCACTCTCAAAGCCAAAGGGCACTGGCAGATGGAAAGAATGGAATATCAGAAGGATATGCTGACATAAATTTGCTGTAGCTCTGTAAGAAACACGTAGGTAGCAGAGAGTGATGTATTAATGTTCAGGCAGTAAAGACTGTCTTGCTTTTTACTAACAGTGACATGTTCTTTTGGAACGAAGTCTACTCGTAATTACAAGCAAAAGGAGATGGAAGAGGAATTCACAGAAACAAGGAATCACAGAATAGTTGAGAAAAAGATCTCTGGAAGTCATCTGGCCCAATGCCCCTTCTCAAACAGGACTACCTAATGTCTCTTGCCCAGGACCACGTCCAGAATGTTTTTGAGTATCTTCAGGGAAGGAGGCTCCATAGCCTCTTTGGGAAATCTGTGCCAGTGTCTGATCATCCTCAGAGTAGGAAGTGCTGCTTTATATCTGCAATGAGGCCCATGTGTTTCAGGAGCATTGTACTACTTGCTCAATTGTAGTAAAAGCTAAGAAATTTTTTCCCAGGTTGTGGCTATAGGGTTAAAAAAAGTTTTCTGGGGACTAGAAGATTGTTATTCAATCCCATAATTCTGCTATCTTGGTAAAAACTCACAACAAGGTCAGTTCGTTCTCCTTTCCTCCTCCTCCTGCCCTGGGTGTGTGGCAGGAGCCTGCTATCGGGAACATGTAAGCAGTAGGCCTCTTGGCTGGCTGGAGGTGTTGAGGGGTGTGGGTGGGGGATGGAGCACTGGGGAAGGTAGATTTAGTGTTTTTTGGGGAATGGGGGATACTTCAAGGGGGTTTGCCATGGATGGGGAAATCGCTTTTTGTAAGATCTATAACTGTATTTCTCTCTCTCTAAATACAGTTCTGTATTTTTTCTCTCCAATTTGATCTGAGAGTTTAATTTCTGTCGCCTATCTTTAGTAAACCCACGACAAATTTGAAGAAGAAAATTTTCAGATTAAAAAAAAATTATCCTCACTCGTTTCTTTGTCCACCACTTAATTCCTTTCATGTATGTTTATGTATATGTATATGCTTATGCAAATATGTGTATGTATGTACATGTGTGAATACAGGCAAAGTTTGCCATATGTAAAGAAGTTGCAAATGAACCACTTCCTTTTCAGTGGTAAGTTAATTTCTGATATTGATTACTTGTTTTTGACATGTAACAATGCAATTAATTTCAGCTTCACATTGAATCAGAACATACAAGAAATAAGAAGATTCAAAAGAGACCAAAACAAGTCTATTGCTAATATAATGTAATGATCCACTTGGGGGAGATGATGAGTTGCTCATATGGTAATGATGTGTAATAGTGCACAGGTATTAATTAAGAGGAAGTAATCTAATTGTAGTATGGGCCATGAAAGAAAGCAACTTCCAAGCCCATTTTGTTTATGACCTTTCTGTGTTGTACATGTATATGCCTGTACCATGGAGAGAAATAAAGGAGATAAGTTTCTTAGTTTTCCTTTGAAATCCATTTGGAATTCAAGTAGGGAAAACCTCTGCTCATGCAGAATTGTGAATTTCCTTGATTATGTAGCACCACTAGGATTTGCCGTAGCTCAAATATATCAGTGCCTGTCCATCAACAGTTTCCAGTAACAGTAAATTTCCCACTGATCATATGCTCAAGTGGTGTAAAAGGCATAGTTAAATCTATTTTAGTGGTCCTACACTGATGTACAGCAAGTATGACTTCAGGTAGCCTTACCTTTTCATATTAGTACCTGTAAAACCCTTCTCACTTCAGCAGAATCTCTGAAATGCAAATGATTAACCCAGCAACATTTCTAGAAGTTTCATTTTCCAGTTGTTAGAAAGATAGTTGTGAAAACAGTCTCTAGAGGTCTGCATTTTTCAAGGCTCCATAGAATTTTCATCATGACAGAGACAACCCATTTTTTTTTAACTTGAGTCTGAACACTGTATGTGAATTTGAAGGCGCTAAGGAAATATAACCTGTGGTTCCTCAGCACCAACCATTTAAGTCTACCCTCTGGCCATATGAGACAAGCAACTTCCGTGGCTCTGCAAAAAGCATGATGCCTTTGGAGGCACATGGCAAAACAAAAAGGCATCTTGAAACAAGAAGAAAGAGCCTCAAGTTACAGCTTCAAGTTGCGAATAATGCAGTTTCATATTCACACTGAGGAAAAAAAGTAATATCTAGTATAATTTAAATTGACATCCAAAGGGACTGAGTCCTGCATTTTGAATTTGCATCTAAAAGAAGGCCAGAGGAAGAAAGTGTCACTGGTGAGATTCAGGCTTTTTCTGCCTGAGAAGGAACAAATTTTAAAGTTCCTACTATCAGATTTACTTTCTCTGATTAGCAATGTACTTGTCCTGCAAGTTTACTTATTTAATGAAAGTGTAAAACACAGACAGTTGGCTTTGCCATCAAAGCACCTGAGAAATCTTCTGCTAACTATGAATTATTAAGGTGGTGTACTTCCTAGCAGCATAATGGTTAAAGATATTAGATTCACAAGCAAGAAAACAACCCAAAAATGTCTAGCCCCTCTCTATACACCTATCCAGTAAGACACTATAAAACTCAAGCATGTATATGCATGAAGCTCCACAAAAACATGCTCTAAACTCCACTGCAATTTGTGGTTTCTATCATACTCATATATCCATCTGTACTTCAAGTTTTGTTACAAATTCTGCTACAGTCTTCTCTATTTTTTTCCTATTTTTTTCTTTTGGTTTTGTGTTTGTTGTGTTTTCTTTTAGGTTGGGTTGGTTTTTTTTTCCTGTTTAATGTTTAAAACAATAATATACACTTGGTATGGAACAACAAAAGGTTATGCTTCTTGACTGATAATAGGTACTGAATAAACAGCTTATATTTCAGTTTACTGCTTTCTTACTGCTCACATTAATACCTATACAAGACCACACACATCGATGCACATCCTCCATACACTATAACTTCATATTATGCAATAGAAATATGTAATATATATATACTTAAACACAATTTGTTGTAATTAAAATAAAGATTGTTAAAATGGGGACATGTAAGGAGGTACCATGATAACCCGACTGAAGGTATTCTCCTAAATCAAGCTTTACTTCAGTTCTGTGAGTTTAAAGCAACTGTAATATTTCCCTTAGACCTCATTTTTCAGCGTTCAGCAGCTATAGTGCCGAATGGCTTCCAGATACAGAACAGTCCACAAAAGTATGGGAATGATAAAATAAAGCGCTTTTAGTTGTTACTCTGGACCATAACAAAGCTGGAAATGTTTAATGGACTGAATAAAATATCCTAAGGGATGATGAAATGTGACCTGTTAACTAGTATGAAATAGTGCATTTACTCCTCTTGTTAACAACAGACTTGATATAACATTGCTGGAGAACCACAGTCAGTCCTTTTCTGGTCTTAAATGCTAAGGACAATTTAAGTTCTTCCAAGAAAACCATGGGGGTGAAATGTGATGATAAAACTACTGCCACACAGAAAGAGGTGTATTATCCTCTTGACCTGTGGGTCTACAGAGGTTTGCTGTGCGATTGGCCCACCACAAGGACACTGAAGAGGTGTGAGCAAATCCACTTCCAGTGTGACAGCCTCTTGGGCAAGGAACAGCACTTGTGTGGTGATTTTTCCTTCTCAGCCTCTTTCTCTGTTGTGACAGAGTGGAGTTCCCTAATATGGGATTCTATGAGCAATAATATCTCTGGTTCCTGTGCTGGAAAAATGACAAAAAAATTCAAAATAGAATGTGCATTGGGTAACATTTATTCACTGGAAGAAACACTAAATGCACAAATAGTATATTTACATTAATGTTTACCACCTTATCATTAATATATATACGTTTATGCATTATATATGAATATGTATAAGCACAAAATTCTAGGAAATTAAATATATTACACACATTGACCCAGATAAAATAAATCAAACTTTATTTAGACATATAGACACAAATGGACATGCACTCCTGATTTGAAAATGCAGAAGCTCAAAGAAGCACGTGATCTTATTTACTGAATATTTCCACTAAAATTAATATATGTAGAAATATGAAATACAAATCATGCATATGTATAAATGTCTGACAAAATTGATACTGTAGTATCATATGCATTTAATTGTTTGATCTTTCTGTCCTTGCTTCTAATAGATATAACTTACCTTATCATGTGCAATGGTAATGGATAGAAGACCTCTGTTTTTTCCATCAGAACTAGAGAAACAGCAAAAGAAAAAGTCTTCAGAGGTGGGCTGATGTTCCTGTTGAGTTTGTGTAAACACGCTGCCATTCATTCCTGACCAAAACCTTCACATCTTCGTGCTTGGTGTTAGAAACAGTCCATGTAGATGCATTCTACTAAAACTTCCTGATGGAAAACCTCTCTCCACTTTCTCTTTTGGTTCCCTCTCCCTTGACCCAAGAAAATATAACTGGTGGGCCACTTTCACCGATTCCTGTTTATACTTTGGAAGAGGAAATAGTGGAAATTCTGGGTCAGTTTCCAAGACTGTATGCAAATATGAGCTTTGCTTTCAATGTCACTGAGGATGGTGACTCGAGGTACAAAGTGATGTAAGAATCAGGACCAGAAGGCTTGTAGATGATGGTGCAATCAACCTGCATTTGTGAGATCACATGATTTCATTATTTCATTTCAAGTGGATATTTGGAGTGGTGATTCTTGACAAGCTATGCGATTCATAACAATCTGACTAGCAAACTTCAGAGTAAAGTGTCTTGTCTCTCATAAACAATGTGACTTAAAACCCTAAGATGATGACACAGAAAAGAGCATGCAGAAAATTAGTACCATTGTTCACATCTGATTAAAGATAAAAGATGAGAGGACAAGTGAAAAGAAAATGATTTGTTTTTTTTTTTAATCTGATAAGGCCTTGATTAAGTGATCAAATGATAGCAATAAATGGTAAAGCATTAAACTTCAAATTAAAGCAAAGTGAGTCTCACAAGATACACTTACTCTATATCTATAATTCATACCATATTGTTCTTATCAAAAGATAGCCTTACTTCATAAGAAAGAGAATATAATCAGGGTATTACTTAATTACAGGGTGTGTTAAAGGGTGGTAAATGAATAGAGATGGGATTAAGTAAGTCTGTATTTTCCACAAATGGCTTAAGAGCATTTAAAAAAAAAATTATATATATATATATACAAGATATAAACTGGAGTTCTCTGAAGAAAATCTTGAGGCAAAATATGTATTAATTTTTTCAGTATAATTACAGGGAGTGAGCCTTTTAATGATGAATCTGCTGGACCAAATAAAGTCTATAGAAAACACTGATGGATTGGTAATATTTATTCTGTAGCTTGTGCTAGTTGCCTTAATATCCAAGAGAAATGACTGGGTCTCCTACCCCTTAGAAGTTCAGCTCAGACAGCTGCTTTCTTCTGGAGGCCACCTTTTTGAAAAATTACTGTGTAAAGAAGAGGCATTTTTGAAAGACTAAGTGAATTTGTCTTCCAGATCACCTCTAACAACCAGAAGAGCATTTACACAATCGTCACTACCATTGGTATGCTTCTCACTATGCTTTCCCTCTTCAGCATTGAGGAAGATGCAGAGCAGAATCAGGGCATTGGAGACTGGATGCTGGAGGAGAAAATGGATGGAAATGTACGTTCCCACTACACTGCCATTCCTACTCCCCATTGTACTGTAATAGTGCAATTCATCACTAAGGGGGCTGTTTCTATTGACTCTAGCGGGATTACCCATTACTACAGCAGTAAAACAATGTGAAAGCAACAGTCCCACCTCCACAAAAGCGGGTCTGCATCAGCTAATTTTGCAAGGTCTTATGTGTGCCTCGAGAGCGGGTAGGGAACAATGAAGCTTTGCTTATCTCCTGCGTTTTGCCTCTGCCATTGTGTAGCTGTGTTGAAAGCGTGCACATCTGTGTGCAAAGATTCTGACAAGATTTTGTAGTTAATATTCATGGTTAATAACTCAATTCTGACATTTCTGGGCAAAGCATTATAAAGCTTGTTTTTTAGCCCGAAGCAGGTAACAATGTTGTATGAGTGACATCCTGACTACTGTCTTAATTATGAAGAAAACTAGGGACTTTGATACTAAAAATTTCATCAGGAAAGCTGCATGAGTGCTAGTGTGGGATGGCAGTACAGAGGAATGTATCATCAGTGATGATAGCAGTGTCTGGCCCTTTCAAGGAATTCGCAAGGAGGGAATGGTTTAAAATGAGTTACTTTTCTTAGCTGCTTACACTGCAACACTTTTCCTATATATTGTGCTTTCCTTTGTGTTTCTGTGCTTAGCACATATTCCAAAAGACACAAACGTTCCTCCATCTTTGCTTTGTAATAGATGGCTTCAGCCGTATAAGCTGTAACTCAGCCTGATTAGAAAAGTTGTTATTACTCACTCAGAAACAGGCAGCATTTCTGTTTTCACACTGCTTAAAAAATCGAGAGTATATTAACTCCAATGGGGCAGAAATTCACTTGTCTATTATGGAATAAAGGTAATGAGATTATGTATGTCTCAGTGTCTGTTACAGCCAGTGTTTTCAAAGTTGAATTTTCAGAATAAATAAATACATGTATCTTGCCTCACGTTTCAGAGTGTAAGCAATGTTGGGAAGATATTGTGGACAGTTTAACATTTAACTTTACGCTACACTCGTTCATGGATTTGCCTGTGGGTGATGAGTTACAAGCCACTGCTGAAACCAGGCTGCTAAAATCGCTATCATGCTCAGCTAGTTCAGTTGCTACACTGATGTAGCCTGGAAACCTCATCTTGTGCTGTCATTGGTGGGGGTATGACCCACTGGTTAGTTGAAGTTGTCTGGTTCTAAGTGGCTGCTGCACACTGATGGAGGAGAGCCTCATCTCTTCTATTATATCTTTAATGCACTTGAAAAAGGTCTGGGTGTTGGGGTTAATCTTTATGTGAGCTTATAGTCTTTAGTCAGTCTCTAAGCCTGAGCTAGTTTTGTGGTTTTGTGGTTCTGCAGGTAAATAGGCTTCGAAAAAAAATCTGAACTGTTAATTGAATAGCAAAATCCCTTCCTTCCTTCACAGACCTTTGAGACTACTCTTGATTGCCTGTATTACTGTAAAAATCTTGCAGCATTTGCCTTCAGAGAAATATAAAATTGCTGCCATTTTTCTTTTGCAAGCAAACTTAAAAGGAAATGACAACATTCCTATTTCAGAAGCAAGACCTGATATTGCTCCTGCTTCAAAGCAATACTAAACAATGTTCAAATTGGCAAGGGCACTCTAGCCCCTTTGATCCAACTCAGAGCCTCAGGTTCATAAAGAATTCTCACACCACAGCTATAGATACAGAAGTAACAATGAAATATCTACCTGTAACTTTTGGAAACAGTCTCTGAGATCCTGAAGAAGTCCATCATAATAATAATACCCAGTTTTTGTATTGCAAAGAACGATATTTGGTATGACCTGTTGATAAAAGAAAACTATTTTCTTACAAGTACTGGTCTAATAAAAACTATTACTGATGAATTTTTCAAAGCATTCCAGAGAATGCACATACTTTCCTCATATTTTAATGGATACTGTCTATTATCTGCCTTGAAAATTGAAATTCATACTCATAACTATCTCCCTAAGCTACTTCAGCAAATGCATATTACTGTGAAATTCAACATTAATTCCTACATTATGTATCAGAAACAGACAAGGGATATATTTTTGTCCTCTTTAATAAGTCTTTAGGAAAGTAATTCAAGGCAAACAAATATTTACTGTACTAATCCATAAACACAGGGGGGAAATAAAACCACGCCAGTTGAAATGAGATTGTTAAATGTATGTATTAACCAAATTACATAGTTACTAGGAGCAATTTTATAATTATTTACTGGAAAAAAAAAAAAGTGGAAAATACTTCTAAAACTTTCATACTTCACTTCCGTAGTCACTAAGGAATGAAAGATTAGTTGTGCTAATAAGCCTGTCAAATGTGACCAGCCAACTGAAATTCACTCTAAAAATTTCCATGAAGAAAACTTGCTGTCTATTAAGAGATGTATAAAACTCTGGACAATTTCTCTTGCCAGAAATTCCAAGAGAGAAACAACTCAGATAGATGTATTTTAAATGGATATTTCCTGAGAAGCTATTATCACCATATACCAGCTGGGCAGGTCTTTAGTCTTGTCTCTGAAATTGCCAGTTGAATAGGATGAGGGATTGTTTGCTTGTTCTGAAAGACATGGGAATACACAAGGCCTGAAGTAAACTTGCTTAAGTCCCAGGCAGTCATGTCAATTACTCTGTAGTTACTTTAGCTTCGGGAGCAACTTTGCTCAGGTTAGCTGTAGACATCTCATTATGGAGGTGATAACCCTGAACCTGCAGACTTAGCTGAGAGAAGCAGTGATGTCATGGTAGTGCTCATTTGAAATCTTGCTGTACATTGGGAATAATAGAGTTAAAAATCCTCTAGGGACTAGAAGAATCCAGGGGGCAGACATAGGAAAGCATAAAATTATTATTCAATCCCATAATTCTACTATCTCTTTATAAACTGGCAGCAAGGAATGCTAGTTTGAGCCTAGCTAGAACGTTTTGGTGAGAAGAATTAGATTACAGGCTGCGAAAACGAAATAATGGTGATGTTTACTTCATTCATAGGCTTGCTGAGATGCAGAAGAACAAGAATCCAAACACAGATAAGGGAGATGCTCTCTGTCCAGGCTGTGAGCTGCATTTCTCTAACNCCAGCTCATTCACCTTTCCTCTCCCTCCTGCCTGCTGTCTCTGGCAGGAGATACTTACCTAGGTAAATATGTAGGGAGTGGGCCTGGTTATAGCTTCAGAGGCTTTGGAGGCGGAAAGAAAAGGTGTACCTGGGATTGTAGATAAGTTTCAGGTTGGAAGAAGGTTTAAGGGGGTTGCTATGTATCCTGTGTATGCTCTGTAATTCTCCTGTATCATTTGTTTCAAATGTAATTCTGTATTTTCTTTCCAGTTCAAGAGCGTCTCATTCTGTCTGCTGTTAAAAAAATAAAACATGACAGAAAATTGGTATCAGAGGATGGTTACTGGTTTTCTGATGTTGAAAAGGCAGGTACCATCTGTAACTCCTGTGAGAGGTTTTTCATGAAGGATAATAAGTAAAATTGCAATATTTTCAGTTGGGCCTGTAGTTCATGCTGTAGAAGTGCAACTATAAAAGTAGCTATTCTCCTGAGATCACTTGCTTACATCTAAGTATGTATCCTAATTTATTTATCAGAGAAGACAACACGATAACCTAGATGAATCTTAGATTAAACACTCCTGGATAGGTATACTTAATCTTAAATGTTATGGAATTTTTACTAATTTTATTTGATTACAACGTTAAGTACCTGAACTACTGTGACAGTGAAGGTCATATATTCACAGCTGTCTAAAAATCCATCCACTGTATTTCAAACCAGAGGTACTTAAGAAACATATATGTTCTGGAATGTATGTTGCAGCCATTTCTGAAGACAGAATTTGTAATACATTTGGTTATATAAAGCACTGATATTTACCAGAATTAGCTTTGTAGTCATTCCCAGTTTGATAATTACAGCTTAAACTTGCATATAGAGTATCCCATGTAGAGGGAAACTTGAAAATCAGATTTTGAGTAATTTTCAAGCTGAATGTTTTGCAAAACTGCAGCATCAGAGTGTTAACTGTGGTTTTAAGGACTACTGGCTGGATACCTAATATATTTAAGATGTTTTCCCTCTGGTTTTTGTGTTGTGTCTGGATTATAGCCTGAGAAGTAAGGAGGATAGAGTTATACTTAGATTCTGCCATTAATTCATTGAACTGATTTTGGCATATAAATTATAATAATTAGAATAGTCTAAAGCTAATCCTTTTCAAGTCACATTGTCTAGTCAACACTAGTTAAAAGTGTTTTCTTCAATAAAAATGTTACACTACAAGTTCATATTAAAATAAAACACTAAAATGTGTTAAATTGGTTGATGTTTTGTGTGCATTTTTTTCAAATAATTCTATCATTGATGTAAATGTTTAGCTGGTTGACTGCTTTCAAGGTAACAGCAGAGAGAGAAATGGTTATGAAATCGATTATCAAACAAAAAAGCTAGTTTAACCATTCTCTCGAATTGTACATTCACTCGAAATAATAATTTTATATTAATTGTCAACCTGAGTTTAGAAGTTTTCTTCCTTCATTTTACCAAATAGAAGAAGTTTTCATTGTCGTCAACACTGGACCAGTTTATGTGAAAGCATAATGAATGTAAGCTGAAAAGTAAATTTTATATAAGTTACTGATAAAGAAAGAGTTTAGAAAATTAAAAGCATGATTAAGTTTAGAATTATTTTATTTCTGTGGTGAATTTAGTGTTGTAGCATCTTAAATTGTGACCCCATTTCACCTGGTTTGGAATAATGAATAGAGTTAAACTCATCAGATATAAAATTACACTCATCAAGAACAATGAACCTTTCATTGCCTAAGGAAATGATCTTTCAGAGGGAAGAAAGCAGGATGCAAAATGTTTCTTTAGTATGATTTTGTGCTAAGGAAAAACTTTGTAGACAAGGCATCGGTCAATGGCAGCAGAGAGATTCCTTCAAAATCAAAGTTGAACAATAGCGTTTTGATACTGAGTTTTAAGCTGCATTTTTGTATAGACATAGGAAATCTTTAATCATCACAATTAGATGTTATATTTGTATGTATGCAAATAATAACTGTAATATATATCTTTTTCTTGCAAATATTTCCCATGAACAGTATTTTCTCTTACCATGCAATGGGAATTGATATATTTTAGGTAAAAATACAAGTTCTAAGGAAACTCTAGGAAAGTCATAGAATCATAAAATGGTTTAGGTTGGAAGTGACCTCAAAAAGATCATCCAGTTCCAATCCTCTGCCACAGGGAGAGACACCTCCCATTAGAACAGGTTGTTCAAGGCCTCATCTGACCTAATCTTAAACACCTCCAGGAAGGGAGCATCCACAATTCCCCGGGCAACATATTCCAGTGCTTCACCACCCTCCCTGTAAAGAACTTCTTCCTAACATCTAGCTTAAATCTCCCCTCTTCCAGTTTAAACTCATTACTCATTACAAGACTTAGGAGGAAGTTCTTTACAGTGAGGGTGGTAGGACACTGGAACAGGTTGCCCAGGGAGGTTGTGGATGCTTCCTCTCTGGAGGTGTTTAAGGCCAGGCTGGATGAGGCCTTGAGCAGCCTGCTCTAGTAGGAGGTGTCCCTGCCTATGGCGGGGGGTTGGAGCTGGATGATCCTTGGGGTCCCTTCCAACCTAAACCATTCTATGATTCTATGATTCTATGAGACCTTGTAAATAGTCCCACCCCAGCCCTCCTGAAGGCCCCATTCAGATTCTCGAAGGCTTCTCCGAGGTCTCCTTGGAGTCTTATCTTCTCCAGGCTGAAAAGCCCCAATTCTTATAGCCTGTCCTCATAGGAGAGGTGCCTCATCCCTCTGATCATCTTCATGGCCCTCCTCTGGACTCCCTCTAACATTTCAATAACTTTCTTGTGTTGGGGGCTCCAGAACTGTACACAGTACAAAAAAAGTCAGAGATAAAATATTTTTTACCCATGGATAAAAGAAGCCAACAGCTGACTGAGCAATTATTTTGGATCACAAAAGAGACCTATTTTTTTCAATAACAATCATGAACACTGTAGGGAAGCAGCTTTTGCTCCTATCAGACTGCTGTGATATATATAAATGGTGTTTTGAACAGGCAATTACCTCACCCTCGTATAAGGTTATATTTTAGCTGTGGACTTAAATATTGCTCGTTCCAATAACTCTGATAGTGTGTATGTGCCAAATAAACTCTAGTTTATGTCTAATTATGTTTGATTCTTAGTCAAAATGTTTGCACGATTAGGGCTTAGGTTTTTTTCTTTAGAATGTAAATATTATTTTGGATTTTTATTTTCCCAACTTTAGTAACAATATTGTGAGAAACAAACAGTACAACAAACAGCAATAGTTTGCAAAGCAGAGCTATTGTTTTCAGGTACAGGGTGAACTGTCTTAACCACAGATAATTAGTTGTTTTCCCTCCACTTAGGAAAAAAAACCCCACCGTTATATAAAGCGCAGTTGTGACTGCTTTAAGAGAGATTTAAGGACTTTTATAAATCCTAAATCTAATTTAATAGCGTCCTTTTCATAGACTTTTAGGCTCACATGCTGTCAAGCAATAACAAATATCACGGCCTTCAGAGAAGGACAATGTGCTAGTTTGAGCCTAGCTAGAATGTTTTGGTGAAAACTAGATCATAGGCTGAGAAATGAAAGCAATGGTGATGTCTACTTCGCTCACAATCTTGCTGAGATGTGTAGAAAGGAAAAGCAAAACATTAGATAAAGGCACTTCGCTGGGCACTTTGCTCTGGGTTGTGGTCTTGGCTCTTTGCCTGCTGGGGAGCTGGG
>WAAF01016454.1:23584-53609 GCA_013400475.1 Tricholaema leucomelas
TATATATATATATATATCTCCCCAATATTCATTTAATCCTTTGTGAAAATTCACACCTTTAGCAGTGTTATGCTTAAAATACTTCCATAACTGTTAATCCCCACTATCTTTACTGCACTTTAGGTAATTATGGAGGCACAAGACAATTTTGGTTACTATTCCCATACCTTTAGTTGATTCAGGATTACATTAGAATATGCAAGACAAAATATTTCTAGTCTCTTGGGTCAACACTCTTTACATATTCTTGGTAAGTGTGTATTCTCTTCTATGAGAGTGGTCTTTCATGAGTTCTTGAAATATACAAATGTAGGTTGTAGAGAGGTTGGTGTTGATCTCTTCTGCCAGGTAACACTAGAGTGAAAGGAAATAGACTTAATTTGTGCCAGGGGAAGCTTAAATTGGATATTAGGGTACTGAAAGAGTGGTGAGGTTTTGGAACAAGCTGCTCATGAAGTTGGTGGGGTCACTATCCCTGGAGGAGCTCAAGAAGCATGTAGACATGGTGTTTCGAGGTATAATTTAGTAGTCATGGTAGCTGGGTTACAATTGGACTTGATCTTAAAGGTCTTTTCCAGCTGTAATGATTCTATGGTTCTATGAATAGACTTATGCTAGGCATCTAGGGAGTGCTGGAGAGATTTATAAGCTGATAAAAACTTTTGCAACTCTTTGACAGATTAATTACAGTGATAGAAACTGTAAGGTAAAAATTAAATCTATTTACTATTCTGTTCAGGTATAGTAGTCATATTTCAGTTAAATTTATTGATAAAAGTTTCATTTAGCTTAAAATGAGACAATAAAGTACTACCAGTTTCATACTAAAATTTCTTGCAAATTTAAATGCTCAAATGACAGCAAACAACTTTCCTTCTTACATGACACTAAAATCTGAGAGCAAACCAAAACAAAAAGTGAAGGAAAAGAAATCCATAGAAAATTAAAACGTGTTTCTACTAACTTAAAACAAAAACTTTTCAAAAAGGATGAGATGAAGTTCTGGTTATGAGCCTTTTCCTATGTTTATGAAAAAACAAAACAAAACAAAACAAAACAAAAAAAAACAACAAAAAAAAAATCCACCTATGAGGTAAATTTCCAAATTCTCCTTTTGCCCTTGAATATTCTGTTAAAACAATACAGACATGACTAAATTAAATTATAATCCTATTCTAAAATATCTGTTTCTTATTTTTCTTTCTTCCCCCAGAAGTACTTAACTTCAGCATAGATCCTTTCTGCCTCTCTTTATGTCTGGAGAGTCAAACCCATGTAATTTACAGCTAGGTGAGGTAATATGATATCAGACCTATGTGTACCTGAAAACTATTAATGCATTTCTTGCCGGAATCTATTGTATATACATGTCTTATAAACTCTGACAAACTTAATTCTTTATGGTAATGGGGCATAATAATTTCAAGAAGATTGGTCTAGTTTCCTTGAAATTACTGACCTGAAAGTCATGAAAACTGTATACTGGGAATGTCACAATCCAACTGCATCTTTTCCATATGCTGAGTATTGGTAATAATTTTAATATGCACAAAAGAACTGGCTTACATTGATAGTGTTGGTGGGGGACACTTTTATCTGAGTTAACATTTAAATATGATCTGTCTATTCAAATATTTCCCTACCTGTAAGACTCCGTGATAATTCATAAACCTGTAACAGAATAAATCATGAACATGTAATTCATGGTAAAATGAAATGTACACTGTACCTCATATTAAATTACTAGTTTGACTGAATAGGAAGCAAACATCAAATGTAAAAATGCATTATATTTAGCAATTTACAGCATGGTGAATTTCTTCAATGTGTTGATATGTAAAACATCTATATAATCAGACAAAAGCAGAACAAAAACAAAATCCCCAACTTTTTCCTACATTTTGTTTTGTTAAAATAACATGACCTACATTTTAAAGTTACAGTATCACAGTATCACCAAGGTTGGAAGAGACCTCATAGATCATCAAGTCCAACCCATTACCACAGAGCTCAAGGCTAGACCATGGCACCAAGTGCTACATCCAATCCTGCCTTGAACAGCTCCAGGGACGGTGACTCCACCACCTCCCTGGGCAACCCATTCCAGTAGCCAATGACTCTCTCAGTGAAGAACTTCCTCCTTACCTCAAGCCTAAATTTCCCCTGGCATAGCTTGAGGCTGTGTCTTCTTGTTCTGGTGCTGTCTGACTGAGAGAAGACAGCAACCTCCTCCTGTTGTAGACAGCAATAAAGTTGTTTGGTACTATTGATAGTTTTCCAAGATATTTTTCTCTTTAGTGAATGGTCAGCTTATTATATCTTATGTTTCCATAGTTTGATATGAAGACTGGTTTATTCTCTTAATAAGCAGCAAAATCAGAAGGAGATGTATGCTATCTCTAGCCAGCTCAAAAAATGTTGAGGTGGCTTATATCATAGGCAGTGATAGCACTGATATAACCAAAATTGTATCCTGTGTTTTTTTTCAGCACTTTTCTTTTCCTCTAATTAAAAATAACTTAATATCAGACACACCTTTCTTTAATAACTATAATTAAGTTCTCTGGATCAAAATAAGTTTCACTTTTTGAGATTTTAACATTTTTATGATTAAGTTTGAAACACATTCTCTACAATTCTGTGGGTTTGAATAGAATAGTAAAATACTTTAATTCAGCTAATTCAGTTAATGAACTTATATGTAAACTGCTATTGTTAAAAAAATCCTTATAAATACTTTTAATCCTTATAAATAATTGCAATTTTGGAAACATATATGGAAACTTTATTTTCTTGAACAAAAAATATTCAAAGACTAGAAGGTAGGCA
The DNA here is from genome assembly GCA_013400475.1 of Tricholaema leucomelas. Lineage (NCBI taxonomy): Eukaryota > Metazoa > Chordata > Aves > Piciformes > Lybiidae > Tricholaema lacrymosa > Tricholaema leucomelas. The sequence continues at coordinate 26,414 of WAAF01016454.1, forward strand.
TTCCCTTTAAATATAAACATTGGTTTCATCAGCAAGTTTGGAGATCACACCAAGCTGAGTGGCACAACTAACATGCTAGAGGGACAAGATGGCATCCAGAGGGAGCTGGACAAGCTCAAGGACCTCATGAGGTGCAACAAGGCAAAGTACAATGTCCTGCATTTGTGTTAGGGCAATCCTCAGTGTTAATATAGGGTGTAGGATGAAGGCATTGAGAGTAGGCCTGCACAGAAGGACTTGAGGTTACTGGTGGATGACAAGCTGGACAGGAGCCAGCAATGTGCACTTGTAACTCAGAAGGTGAATTGCATCCTGGGTTGCAGCAAAAATGCAATCAGCAAATCAAGGAAGGTGATTCTGCCACTCTGCTCTGGTGAGACACCACCTGGAATAATGTGTCCAACTTTGGCATTCACAGCACAAGGATCTGTTAGTGTGGGTCCAAAGGGCGACAACAAAAGTGACCTCAGGGACAAAACACCTCTCCTATGGAGACAAACAGAAAGTTGGGATTGTTCAGCTTGGAGAAGACAATGGTCCAGGGAGACTTTATTGTAGTATTTCAGTACTTAGGGCCTACGAGAAGGATGGGGACCATTTTTCTAACAGGACCTGTTGAGATTAGATGTGGGGTAATGGTTTTAAACTAAAAGTGAGTATATTTAGACTAGAAAGAAGGAAAAAAATATTAAGATGGGAAAATATTGGAACAGGTTAGCCAAAGACATGGGAGAAGCCCCATTTCTGGAAAAATCTTGGCAAGGCTGAGTGACTTAATCTAGTTAAAGATGTCCCCACACACTGAAGGTGTGCTTGGACTAGATGATTTCTTTAGGTTGCTTTCAACTCAAAACATTCTATGTTTTGTCCAAATGTAATGGCTCTTTTGGCCACACAAATCCACCAGTCAGAATGGCACTTTGCCAAACATGATCATATTAGGTGAAGTCAGGAGTTTGATTTCCGCTATTTGGGAGGAACAACTCTGGGCAAGTCTTGGACCCTCAAGGTGGGTGTCTTCAAGCCTTTTGTCTTCTCCCTGCACTCTGCTTCCTTCCCACCCCAGCAGAGGGAAAGGACCATGGGATCATGCCTGGGCAAGCCAGGACATGTATCTTCCACAACAGTACCTCAGCCTACCACATGTCCAGTTTCATAAGGCCCAGACTTCACTCAGCAGTGGGACCATATTTTCCCTGATCATTCCTTGTTGCTGATGTACTAGCCCTTCTTGCTGCCTTTGACATCCCTCACCAGATTCCGTTCTTGGACTTTGATTTTCCTACTTCCATCTCTGCATGCTTAGACAATGTCTCTGTATTCCTACGAGGTTATCTGTCCCGCTTTCCACCTTTCATGTACTCTCCACTTATGTCTCAGTTTTGACCAAAGCACCTTGTTCATACCTATAGCACCCCTGACATTTTTTCTCTGGCTTCCTGCTTGTTAAGACAGACTGCTCTTGAACTTGCAGGACATGAGCCACCCACACCTACCATTTTTTCTCCCAATCAAAGCTTTTTTTTCCCATGGGATTATTTCAAGCAGAGCCTTGAACGGGCTGATATCTTGAAGTCTAGGGTTGTTACCTTGTTTTTTTATTGTGTTCCTTCCTCTCATGATATTGAAAAACACCATCTCATGACAATGAGAATGCCTTGAGCATTCACATTCACAGCAAGCCCATTCTTGCGTGTATGAGTTCCAGCAGAGCATCCTTCTGCTGTGGTTGCCTTGTCACTTGGCTCACTGAAGATGTCCAGGATTGTTTATATCCAGCAGATACTGTGGCAGTTGAAGTCCCCTGTAAGGACCAGGACTTGAAAATGTGAGGATCTTTCCAGTTATCTGTAGAAGGCCTTATCTACTTGTTCTTCTTGATCAGGTCCTCTATAGTAGACACATACTATTATGTGATCTGTAATAGCCTGCACTTTGATCCTTTTTCTAAACCTCTCAGTTGGTTATCACCCATCTCATTAACTCCATTAATTTTTGCTGCTCTCTCACATAGAGAGCAACTCTACCTCCTCACCTACCTGATTTGTCCTTCCTAAAAATCTTAAATCCCTCCATTGAAGCACTTAAATTATATGAGCCATTTCACTTCATCATCATGATTCCAGCAAGATCAAAGTCTTGTAACACTACACAGGTCATTGATTTCCCATGTTTCTTCCCCATTCTGCATGCACTGGTGTGTAGCCACTTCAAACTGGCATCTCAGCATGCTTATTTCCCAGAAAGTGCCTAGAGGTGAAAAATATTTTGACTTATTTTGTACAGTGTTTTAAAGGTGAATCACAATGTACACAAAATGTTTAAGACAATTTTCCAAAAGTTTTTTTTATATATATAAACAGACTTTTAATTGGATATACATAAAATATATGAACATTTATAATTCTTTGCAGATCACTTCAATATCACAGTATCACACAGTATCATCAGGGTTGGAAGAGACCTCACAGATCATCAAGTCCAACCCTTTACCACAGAGCTCAAGGCTAGACCATGGCACCAAGTGCCACGTCCAATCCTGCCTTGAACAGCCCCAGGGACGGCGACTCCACCACCTCCCCGGGCAGCCCATTCCAGTAGCCAATGACTCTCTCAGTGAAGAACTTTCTCCTCACCTCGAGCCTAAATTTCCCCTGGCACAGCCTGAGGCTGTGTCCTCTTGTTCTGGTGCTGGCTGCCTGAGAGAAGAGAGCAACCTCCTCCTGGCTACAACCACCCCTCAGGTAGTTGTAGACAGCAATAAGGTCTCCCCTGAGCCTCCTCTTCTCCAGGCTAAACAATCCCAGCTCCCTCAGCCTCTCCTCGTAGGGCTGTGCTCGAGGCCTCTCACCAGCCTCGTTGCCCTTCTCTGGACACGTTCAAGCATCTCAATGTCCCTCTTAAACTGGGGGGCCCAGAACTGGACACAGTACTCAAGGTGTGGTCTAACCAGTGCAGAGTACAGGGGCAGAATGACCTCCCTGCTCCTGCTGGCCACACCATTCCTGATGCAGGCCAGGATGCCATTGGCTCTCTTGGCCACCTGGGCACACTGCTGGCTCATGTTCAGGCGGGTATCAATCAGCACCCCCAGATCCCTCTCTGTCTGGCTGCTCTCCAGCCACTCCGACCCCAGCCTGTATCTCTGCATGGGGTTGTTGTGGCCAAAGTGCAGCACCCTGCACTTGGAGCCATTGAATGCCATCCCCTTGGACTCTGCCCATCTGTCCAGGCGGTCAAGGTCCCGCTGCAGAGCCCTTCTGCCCTCCAACCCAGCCACATCAGCCCCCAGCTTGGTGTCATCTGCAAACTTGCTGATGACTGACTCAATGCCCTCATCCAGATCATCTATGAAGATGTTAAAGAGGATGGGGCCCAGCACTGATCCCTGAGGGACACCACTAGTGACAGCCGCCAGCTGGATGTGGCACCATTCACCACCACTCTCTGGGCTCGGCCCTCCAGCCAGTTCCTCACCCAGCACAGAGTGTTGCCATCCAAGCCGTGGGCTGACAGCTTAGCCAGCAGTTTGCTGTGGGGGACAGTGTCAAAGGCCTTGCTGAAGTCCAGATAGACCACATCCACAGGCCTCCCCACATCCACCAAGCGGGTCACCTGATCATAGAAAGAGATCAGGTTGGAGAGGCAGGATCTGCCCTTCCTAAATCCATGTTGGCTGGACCTGAGCCCTTGGCCATCCCTCAGGTGCGCTGTTATCACCCCCAAGATAACCTGCTCCATCAGTTTCCCTGGCACTGAGGTCAGGCTGACAGGTCTGTAGTTCCCAGGTTCCTCCATCCAACCCTTCTTGTGGATGGGGACCACGTTGGCCACTTTCCAGTCTCCTTCTGTTGTGAGGAGAAGCAACAGCGGGAAAGAGGACAAAGAACTTGAAGCCACTGAGTTTAAGGACCCTGGCTTGTCCAGACTTGTTTTACTCCAGTTTACAACCTATGATAAACAAAGTACATTCACTTGGTTTGTGCTGCCTTGCGCAAGGCCTATGTTTCCCCCAAATTTGGGTAAAGTAAGACTATGGTTTCACCTAATGTGGTCAAGCTTGGATAACTGCCATTCTGATTGGCTAATCTGTGTCCAGAGGTCCATTAGTCTTGGGCTACATTGATAATAGAGATGAGCAGGTAACACAACATGCTCTGCCTGGTATTTGTGCTTTGCTTAATGTGGTCTCTGCTCCTGGCAGTATTCTGTCTCACTGCTGTTGCATCCTGCTGTGCTCTATTGTCGGGGACCAGGCTGTGCTGCATGATCATGAAGAAGTAAGACAGATCAGTTAAAGAGTAAAGATACTGTGAATGTTACACAAGTGCCTGCAGAGGCAGGATACTTTCTCACAAAACAAGAGGATGTTTCCCAGAAAACAACAGCATACTTGTGGCAAAAACAAATGACTATTGCTTCTACCAATTGTGACTATTGCTTCTACCAATTATTAGTCCGCTTAAGACGCGTGATTAAGATAGATTGACCAATCATTGTATACATGCTGGGTAGGTGGTCGTATGTACGGGACTCTGAATAGTATGTAAGGTGCATAACTTCCCTATTAAAGTTGGATTTGGATTTGCATCATATTGATGTGTCGTCCTGTCCCGCTCACACGGAATGCACATGACACTCTATGGCCACGCTATGCTAAGCTGTAAGCTCTGCTGAATAACAAGCCGTATGCTTTGGGCTACTTTACCTGGAGACTGCTTTGAGTTTACCAGGAACAGGCTCCAAATGTGTCTACATAATAAGACTGAATAGCCAGTGCATATTGCAAGACTGCACATTGCAAGACATCCTGCCTACACCTGCCAAGATTTGAAGTCATGGAAGGGACACACAGATCATCCAGAGGGGCCAGAATAAGGTCAGAGATCATCTGCCTCCTTTCCTCAGCAGCCTGTGAAGAGTGGGAAGAATTGGAAACTTCAGCGGCTGACAAGGCATCAACAGAACTCCCTGAAAGTGTTCGGGTACTGTCTGAAACTGTTGCTAGCTCTGCAAATCAGGAGCTATATTCATGAGTAAATACTCAAAGCCTCTTGTAATTCACCAATTGCCTTCTGCCATAAGTAGAAAGGAACTTCCTGAGTCCATCTAGTGGACAAGTGGTATAACTAACTGTAAGAACCTTCTCTTCCAGTTCAATGAACATTGTATTATTGATAGTTATTTCTTAAATGTTCTGTATCTAGTTATTCCTCTGTATAATGCTTTTCATGATTGCTGCAAAACAATCTGATTATTATTAAAATTAGTGATCAGGGGTGTGAGACTCCTGAATATTGAAAATTAACAAACAATATTAATTTTGAAAAGACAAACATTTCACATTAACTAACTACCTCTCCATTACATATGTTCATATCTTAACTTCAGAAAGAAACAGGAATTCTGTATGTGAACTAAAAAGAGCTACCTTTTACAGCAGAGTTAAAATGATTTACTGAGCTAAGTCACCATATTAGTAGCCAAAACTTCTGGTCCAATAGATTTTTTTTTTAATAAACATTGATTCCACTTTTTCTCTTTGATTCATGTGAGGCAGACAGAATGTTATTCATATAATAAACATCATACTCTTAGTCACTCTCATGAAGACTTTCTGTGGAAAATGTACTTTAGTTACTCCTTACCATACATCAGAACTGAAAGCTAAGCTCTGGACACAAACAGCAAATAACTTACAGTTCTTACATGAGTAAAACTTCTGCTTAGGTCAGTAGGGTTCTGCTCACAGAGTGAAGGTCAAAGCCATATATGCAGTAGAAGGAATGATTTCTGTTTGCTTAGATCTTGGAGGTAATAATTTTAGCTGCCAATACTTCTTGGCATTTTTGCAAAGCAAGTTGTGAGCACGGATTTGAAGTAACAAGACACTCCTGTGTTGTATTGTGAATTCTGATCTGGAGACAGCTGGTGTGAGAAGAAACTAAACTTTAAAATATTAGTGTCAAACGTTATTTATTTGAAACAGTTACAGGAGAGTCTATTTTTCATAGTACTCACATGAAACACATTAGGGTATCTTTGACCCAATTTTTATGCTTAGCAAAGATTACTTGAAGTGTGGGCTTACAAGAAGTTTAACAGAGAAAAATGCAAAGTCGTGGGATGACATAACCAGGACCATTGCTGGGGAATAACCTTGATAAAAATGCCTTAAGTGTTGTGACGTGCAACAAGCTAATCAATAGTCAGAAGTGAACTGCAATGAAGGCAAATTGAATCCTGGACTGTATCTCCAGGGACATTAATTGCATAGACAGAGATGTGATCATCCTACTCTACTTGGTGATTGTCAAGTTGTGCCTGGAGGACTGTGTCCAATTCTTCTTTCCACAGTTTAAGAAACATTGGCCAGACTGGAGAGAGTCCAAAGGTGGGGCACAGAACACAAAGTGCTGGAGAAGCTGGTCTATAAGGTAGGACCAAATCTGAGGAAAGACCGAAGGAGTTAAGTCCTTTCTCTCTGGAGAAAAGAAGACTCGGGTAGTACCTCATCACAATATTCCAGTGCTTAAAAGACAGCTGCAAAAAATAAAGAGATTATATCTCCAGGAGAAGTCACATGAAGAAGAAAAGATATACAAGTTGTTCTGGGAAAGTTTCACTGCAATGTAACAGAGAATTTTTTTACAGTGAGAACAGTCACTGCAACAACTTTCCAGGGATGTGCTAGATTCTCCGTCACTGGTGGTTTTCAAGATGTGATTGGTCAGGATCACAGGATGCTATATAATCTCCCCGTTTCCCACAAAAAAAGTCTTTGAGATGTTCTGCAATTCAGTGACTTTCTTAAAAATTAGAATTATGCAAAATCTACAATCGAATAGGTGATGATGTGGTGATAGGCCTGATAGGGCAAACATGGGGTTATCAATGCTCTGGCTTGCCCAGACATGTTCCCCTGCTCCTCCTACTTCTGTGCTGTGGGGGGCAACCATTGGAAGGGAGAGTGAAAGCTCTGGCTTCACTTAATATGGTGAGGCTTGGAAAAGTGCCATTCTGATTGGCTAATCTATGTCAAGTGCCCCATTACTCTCACAATGGATATTGATTAAAGGGATAAGCAGGTAGCATGGGGTGCTGCTGCCGCTTCATTTTGCATCCTGAATTTGCCTTGAGACCTTAACCAGGAACAGGGAACAGCCTCTAAATACATCCATGCAATTGACCTAAATAGCCAGCATGACATTGTGCTGAGACTGCACATTGCAAGACATCCTGCCTGCACCTGAAATTCTCCTACCAAGACGAGATGTCCTAGAGATACACAGATTGTCCAGATGAGCCAGAAGACAAGGTTGTCTGCCTCCTTTCCCCAGAAGTCTGGGAATAATCAAGTCTCAGTGGCGACAAGACAGAGTTCCCTGAAGATGTTTGGGTGCTGTCTGGGACTATGGCTAGCCTCATGAGTCAGGTAATAATAATTTTGTGAGTAAATAATTAAAAGCCTCTTCCAGTATAAAATTTGCATTTGCCACATTAAGAAATAAGTGTTCTAGTTTTGCCTATTTCCTGTGTGTATAAATTTCCAACCTGTGCATTTTCGAATCTTGTGAATAAGTTTTTTTGTGAGTTTTAATGTTAATAAAGAGTTTTCATAGTTATTAACAATCATTGGATATAAAAATTGATACAGGTTATTAATTTTGTATAATCCATCACAGATGATGATGAGACTTACCTTATTATGGAACAAATGAAAAAGATAGCTGTTCTCCAGTTTAAGGTGACATTTGGTAACCAGTTTGCTATGTAAGATATCATATACTCCATCATAAGTGGAATGTAAAATAAAACAGAATTGATTAATCCTCAGTTGTCTGCAGCAGATCAGCTGTGCCATGTAACTGACTCTGACTTGCAGCTTTTAGTCTGATAAAACTTTTTGGTTTAACTATGGCTTGGTTCTTAGCTGAATTGTTAAGCAAACATGCAGAACAAGTACATCCCGACATGGAGTGCAAACTAATTGTTCTTCTGTGATTCAGAGCTCTGGTGGCACGATATCCAAATGAATGGTAATAGCTAGAAACACATAACAAAGCCATCATTGAACTGAGCTGATCATTCCTCATCTGACTCTTGTACCTTACACGTTTGTCATAATACTAGGATTCTTCTCTTGTTTTCAGTTTTTTGCTTTTTTGTCCCCTTATTAGTCAGTGCATGAAAACCTGTTTGACTTCAGTCAGTGGTGTTTAGTATTTCATACTGAATCAGAAACAAATAAATCCATTCAGAGAAAATGTGATTTTTGCTTTCTGTGATAGGTTGAGTCTTCCCAGATACAAGGAAATTTTAACCTAATATTCAATTTCTGATATTGCTCATTCTTGTCACATTATAAGACATATCTATAATCATATTTGGTTTATGTAAAGTAAATTTGCATAGCTAGTTTCTCAGCTGGAACTGCTGTAACAAATTAAAATAATGGGTCTTACAGCAGCAGACTGCTGTGATGACAGTAAGATAATTTTCTAGGCTTGAGAATATTTTGACAAATAGCAATGAAAGCTTTCAACTCAATTCTACTTCCATAAAAAGTGTCACAATTTTTTACTATGCATACATAATTACGAACTTCTTCACTTGAAGGGGAATTAGTGATCTTGATATATTTTTCATTACAAAAGACTGCTTTATTTCTATACTCGCTTTAATGCTAAACACAGCAATGAGTTTATATTCAAATATTCCCATACTAAATATCAGGAAAGTCTACTCACATTTCCAAGCAAATTGATTCATCCTTTATCCAGTGAGTACACAGGCATCTGCATACCATATACAATCTGAGATACTGTAATTTTCATCAGGCAATTAGTCCAATTCATTTAAACAACTACACCAAAAGGTTAAAGCTAATCTTAATGTTATACTAAAGCTCAAATACCCTGATCATCTCTGACATTAAATTCTTCAGCTGAACTCAGCTCATTGAAACGTTATTGGTCACCTCACATTTCAGGCACTGTCAGACTCATACCACCATTGCCTGAATATATGTAGAACTCTGGTGCATTTAAAATGCTTATTGATGGCAAGTGAAGTCCCATTTCCTGATTTCTGACTTTCAATTTGTTTCTTCTTCTACTTAATGGTAGCTTAAAGAAATTCCTTAAAAATTGGACATTCTGTTCTACTTAAGAATACCTAAGATTAACCCTGAATTTCAGCACATTGCTCAGCTATAGTAATTGTTTTTGATGTTTTGATTTTGGTAGCTGCTTTCATTTTTAAATATATTTTGTGCTAGAATGTGTTGAGTCAGACCTTTTGATTTGGAAACTTTTATTGCAATTTCTCTAATGTGGAGAAAGATTATATTCTGCTATGCTTCTGTAGCATGATGTCTGAGATATTGATTCACCTCACACTTTTTAAAGCCACAAAAAATGTAATCCTTCAAATCTTACAAATGTTTTATTAAAAAACTATTCTAATGTGCTGATGTCTTAAGACAACTTGTCTTCCCCTCAAACAGAAAAACAACCTTTTTTTTTCTATCTTAAATTATCAACAATCATCTGGCATTTTTTGTTTTTCAATTTAATATAATGGGTTAGAGGTTTCTCATTCCTATTTGCATACTGAAATGCAAGTATGCTAAAGACATAACTGTAGTCTACCTATAATTAAGGAACATAGTTGACAATAGATTAGGTCAGTTCTGGGTAACAGGTCAGAACGTTGTGCAACTTGACTAATAAAAGCATGTTTGAATGAAATTTCTGTTTCCAAACTCTGTTTAGAAAAACAGAATATGCATTAGTTTATTGGTGACATATACAATGACAGCACTCAATGTGGAAAATATATTATGATTTAGTTTTATCAGACTACTGAAATGAGACTAGCATTAAGAGAATCAGGCTAGTGTGAGATAACGTTTCCCCACTAATAGATGTCTAAGGAAATACAAACAAAAGAGAATATTCTGAGAATGATTAATGTGAAATTCTTACTGGCATCTTTTCCATCCATTTATGACAAATTATATGCATGCATAAACTACACCTCCTTATCAAATGATGCAAAGCTCTAGAGTAATACAAGTAATTTTTAAATATAACCACTTTAAATATTTTCATAGCTCACAGCTAATATTTGTGAGAATATTTCCAGAGGATTTAAAATATTTTATTTCCCAATTTACATAACCGGTTTGCTCTGAGAAAAAGCCCGTTCAAATATTCATCTTGAAAACATGATGGAATATGTCAATATGTGCTGCTGATTGGGATTATGTTTGATGGCATTTTCTTAATAACAGGAAAGTAAAAACAAACTGTTAACAAAAATAAAATAGTTGAAGAAGATCTGAAATGAATCTTTGGGTCATAGAGGCAGTTCTCTAGAATCAAAAGCAACCACAAAACACAGTAACTCAGAAAATTATACTTATCTTAATGCAAAGCTAGGGTTTAGATTGCACTGTGTTTTATTAGAATGCCGTTCTAGGATTTTATCAAGCATCTTTTTATTTCTAGGCAAAATCTATTAATGGATATTCATTTTTTCATTCTTACATTAAGTGCCTTTGTGTCTAAATATCTTGTTTCTCTACTTAAAATGTACATGTACTCCCTTTCTCTCTAGTCCTCCACTCTCTCTCTCCCATACAGAAAGAGATTATTGAGGCTGCAGGAGACCTCTGAGATCATCATGTCCAGCCTATGACCTATTACATTGGCTAGATCAGGTCACTGAGTGCCACATCCAATCTTTCCTTAAACATCTCCAGGGATGGTAACTCCACCACATCCCTGGGCAGTCTATTCCAGTGTCTAATTATCCTTTCCTTGAGGAAATACTTCCTAATATGGAACCTAAATCTCCCCTGGTGCAGCTTCAGGCCATGTCCTTTCATCTTGTCACAAGTTGCCTGGGAGAAGAGGCCAACTTTCACCTTACTACAACTTCCCTTTAGGTAGTTGTAGAGTGTGATAAGGTCCTCCCTGAATCTCATTTTCTCTAGGCTAAACAACGCCAGCTCCCTCAGCCTCTCCACATAAGACTTTCCCTCCAGTCCCCTCACCAGTCTTGTCACTCTTCCCTGAACCTGTGCCAACATCTCAATATCTTTCTTGACTTGAGGGGCCCAGAGCTCGACACAGTACTTGAGGTGAGGACACACTAGTGCAAGTACGGGGGCAGAATTGCATCCCTAGTCCTAATGGCCACACTATTCCTGATACAAGACAAGATGTCACTGGCCTTTCATGCCATCTGGGCATACTGCTGGCTCATATTCAGCCAGGTGTCAACCGACACTCCCAGGTCCCTCTCTACCAGTCCTCTCTCCAGCCACTCATTTCCCAGTCTGTAGCACTACATAAGGTTATTATGGCCAAAGTGTAGGACCCTGCACTTGGCCTTGTTAAACATCATATCATTGGCCTCAGCCCATCCACCCAGCCTGTCCAAGTCTCTCTGAAGTGTCTTCATACCTTACAGGAGATCAACACTCCTGCCCCAAGTTGGTGTTATCCATGAATTTACTAACAATAGACTTGATCTCCTCATTCAAGTCATCAATAAAGATATGGAATAGAACTGGGCCCAGTACTGATCCCCTGGGGACACCATGTACAAAGAAATTACCTAGAAAGGCATTATGTCCCATTTCAATTCTTGGTTTGTAGTGTTAACTAGGCATGATTTTAAATTTTGTCTGTTAAAATTATCAATAATGACAGCTTTTGTCTGTATCCATACTATTTTGAATCCTTATTTTTTTCATATTATGTACATTTAATTTTCATTGAAATTCTTCAGAAAGATTGTGTTTTCCTAGGGATGTGTACCAGAGATTCCTAGACATGCTCAGTAATTCATCAGTATGGGTAATATGAAGCATTTTATCAATAATTTTACATGGTTTATTTTATAACATGCCAGTATACTCTGATATTGATATAATTATTTACTGTTCTGTTGAGTAAACAGAAATTTCTTTGTAAACATTTTGTGCAATATCTTATTCAAATACATATTTTTTGTTACTATTTTCACAAATATATCATACATTTTAATATTATTTGGCACCATTAACATTCTCATATATGTTTTCTTGGAAGTATTTTAGCAGAACACAAATATTACTTGACACAGGGTTTTTTTTATGAACTGAACACTGTTGAGAAGGTTCACATAGGCCCAAATAGGCTTACATATGCCTTGCCTTGCCTGGACATGTTTTCCTATCCAAACATGTTTTTCTGCCCAAAGCAGAGGCAAACACATTAAACTGACAAAAGGGGCACAATAGGCCTGGTGTCACAAAGTCTGGCCTGCCTAAGGTCCAGGCTGTAAACAGGTTATATAATGTGGTTGTAAACATGTTGCATAAGCCCAAGCGTCTAGCGTGTGGCCCACCTATGCTCCCCCCATATTTGGGGGTACCAGACCTGTGGACCCTTTCTAATTTGGTGTGTTTTGGCCCACTGCCAGAAGCCTATTGGACAATATTGTGCCCAAAGGACCATCAACCTCAGCCCATATCTGATAAATAGGGCAATCCAGGTAAATAAGAGGCTCTTGCCACCCTCTCCATTCACCTCGCTGTCTGCCTGCTGCCTGGAGCCACTATCCTTTGCTCGCTTTACGTGACCCTGTTTGTTCCACGACACCCTGCACAAATCCAGTGGATGATCAAATGAAGTGTTCCTGGCCGGCTGCCGCTCCAGCCCACTGCATCAGACTGATCATGTCCGTGGAATTTTCTCAGACAACGTGCCCCAATTCAAATTGAACTATTAGCTCCACGTGAAATCAACCACGTGGCTTCTGCTATATATATGTTTTGGGACCACAGATACTGAACCTTCCAACTAGTGAGTAATCAGACTCTCTTGATTCTAGTTGCTAAGAAATTTTGTTAAGTTTATCAGTGGCACTTTATGCCACAAGACTCTCTGACCAGAACATTCCTAAAACCTCTACCAAGTTGCTTAATTCAGCTGTAAATAGACATTCTGTAAAGCAGTTTCACTAACCGTGTACAAAGAATTTGCGTGGGTTAGCTGTTCATAAGTTTGGGGAAAATTCTCTTTGTATATATTAATAAATTATTTAATAACCTTCAAATCAGCCTCAGATCTCACCCAAACTCCGACTCAAACCCCTCCACAACAAACACTAAGGAATAGAAAGTGTGAAAATCAGTTTAGCCACCTACTACACGTAGCTATCACTATGCAGAGCAGTGCGATTAGTGGTTTTACTAACAAAAGCAAAATTATCAAGATGGTCTGAGAACTACTCTTCATGCAGAGCTCCCTTTCATGTTGTGCACCATTCTGAAACATAATTGGAGATGACAAAATTGGGAATGATAGAACAGAACAGACATTTTAGTTGGAAGTAACCTACAATAATCATCTAGTCCAACCATCTGCCCTGTTTAGCACTGACCAAAAATTAAAGCAAATTATGAAGGGCATTCTCCAAATGGCTCTTAAACACTGACAGGCTTGAGGCATTGACCACCTTTCTAGGAAGTTTGTTATAGTGTTTAGCAATTCATTCAATAAAGAAATGCTTCCTAATGTCCAGTCTGAATCTCCCTTGGCCAGCTTGGAACCATTCCCGTGCATTCTATGACTGGATCTCAAGGAGAATAGATCAGTACCTCTGTTGTGGGTTAAGGGATGGTCCTTAAAGTGGAAACCAAAACCAGTGGGCAGGTAGAAATTACTGGATCATGTTATACTCTTTCCTGCCAAATCTCTATTTAAGGCACAGGAACTTCTGGGGAGCATGCTGTGTCTCTCTGGCTTTTCGCCTTCCTGCTTGGTGGGAAGATTGGGAGGGTTTTTTGATTATTTTGTTTGTTTGGTTGGTTGGTTGGGGTTTTTTTTGTTTTGTTTTTTCCCTGCATACTTGAGCCTAATCCATCAGCATCTACAATCTGGTTTTGTATATATCTGTATCTCTGCTCATCCCTTTTCCCTTAATATATTCAATTTTATTGTTATACTTGTTAAAAATTACATTCTCAACTTCCAATTCTGTGCAAATCATTTTGGGAAGAGGGAGGAGAGGAGCAATCTACATTCTTTCCTTGGAGTTTTTTGCCCCCAGGAAACCTTAAACAGTGACAACCTCTCTGTCCACTTGCCCTCCTCAGAACGCTGTAGGCAGCAATGTGATTGCCTCTCAGCCTCCTTTTCTCCAAGCTAGACAAACTCAAATTTGTCAATGTAAAACCCATGAGAGTTGCAATATATTTTTTTGTCACATTCCACACTTCTCTACCTCTTACATTCTCTGAGATTATTTACTGCAAAGAGTTCAAATGTTGAATCATAGAATCAACCAGGTTGGAAGAGACCTCCAAGATCATCCAGCCAATCTCTCACTCAGCCTCATTCAATCAACTAGACCATGACCTCATCCAGTCTTTTCTTGAACACCTCCACAGTTATTTTACTTCCAAAAAGCCTCACCCACAAACTATCTATAAACCACTTAAAGTTGGGTTCTAATTTATTTGGGAAAATCTTCACAAGGATACTTAGAGGCAGTTTATTAATTTAGGAGAACCAGAAAATGAGAAAAGTTTTAAGCACAAAATGGCTCTGCCTCTCTTATAAATAGGCATAGCATCGCTCAGAGCATCTTAGCCTTTGGCTTGCTGGAACTATTTCTTTCGGAAACATATTCAGAAATGAAGATTTCAAATAATATGTTACTCTCAAATGTCTCTTCCCAGTACTGTAGGTGAGAAGCAAAGGTAAAAAAGGCATAATTCAAAAGAGATACTGGATGAAATTACTACCTTTCTGGACATATGGACATGAATAGTTTGATAATTACTATTAAAAGGACTAAAACATATCTTTGTAACAAGAACATGGACCAACTTCTTGCTCTGACCGAGCCAGAGCAAGAGCTTGACCTCTGATCATGTGGCAACAGGCAGAACAAGGTTCTTGTTTCAGATCACCTATTGTTAATCACCAGTATTTACAGGACTTGTCCTCAATGCCTTTTCTTTTTCCTTTCTAATTTACCTGAGCTTCAAAAGAAATAAATTTAAAACCATTCTAGATAGATTTATTAGGTAATAATACTCTGTTAAACAGCACAAGAGTTAGCCTTATTCTCTTCGCAATTTGTTCTCCCAAAAACGTTCAAAAACTCAAAGGTATCATAAGAGAAGAAACTCATCCTCCAGAGAGTCTTTTTATAGAATACAGGAGTCATAAATTCAGGCCTAGCACTAAAATCTGCATTTAAAAGCAGGGGGGGGAAAAGAATAGCTCTTTAATTATGATAAAACCACCACATTCTTTGAAGACCACTATAACAAATCTAACTTTTGAAAACCAGCACTAATTTATGTCTCCACTATCACATTTTATTATTATCTCTGATAAATGTGCATCTTTTTAAAAAGACACACAAAGGGCCATAGTGTGCTTACTTTGCATGCCCACCACCAGTGATTTAATGACATTACTTAATGAAATAAAATTAGTAGGACTGCAATTTCCATAGATAAATGCTGAGTATTTAGTTTTTAGAAGTAGAACTGGTTTAAGGTGTTCTATAATGATTCAAAGAAACAGAATTAATCTACTATGTGCACTTTTCCCAAGCTATTTTCAGCACCCTCTGCACATTTACATTTTACAAGCAGGAACAGAACATTTCTCTACATTGTTGTTTGTTTTTTTTTTAATGGGAGCTGACTTTGGCTTCTGTCTGGCTAGAACAGAAGCCAAAGTCTGTGCAATCCCAAGCACAAATACAGGCTGGGTGGTGAATGGCTGAAGAGCAGCCCTGAGGAAAAGGACCTGAGGGCTGGGTTGATGAAAAGCTCAACATGAGCTGGCAGTGTGCGCGTGAAGCCCAGACAGCCAACCCTGTGCTGGGCTGCATCAAGAGAAGCATGGCCAGCAGGGCAAGGGAGGTGATTCTCCCTCTTTACTCTGCTCTTGTTGGACTCCACCTGAAGTGCTGTGTACAGTTCTGGAGTCCCTAACACAAGGACATTGAACTGTTCGCGTTGAGTACAGAGGAGGATCATGAAGATGATCAGGGGGCTGAAGAACCTCTCCTATGAGAACAGGCTAAGAGAGTTGGAGGTCTTTAGCTTGGAGAAGAAAAGGCTTTGAGGAGACTTTGCACAAGCCTTCCAGTATCTGAAGGGAGCCTACAGGAAGGATGTGGGGGCACTATTTACAAGGTCTTGTAATGACAGGACAAGGGTGTTGTGGAGGGCCCGAAGGCCTAACAATAGGCTTATTTATGCCTTGCCCTGCCTGGACATGTTTTTCTGCCCAAAACAGAGGTAAACACATTAAATGGATAAAAGGGGCACAATAGGCCTGGTGCCATAAAGTCTGGCCTGCCCGGGGTCCAGGTTGTATAATGTGGTTGTAAACATGTTTATGTAAGCCCATGCGCCCAGTGTTTACCATATTTGGAAAGTCCAGGCCTGTGGCTTTTGGCTATTATGGTATTGTTTGGCTGACTGCCAAACCCTGATTGGTCATTCTGGTGTCCAAAGGGCCATTAATCTCAGCCCACATTTAATAAATAGAGGCACGCAGGTAAACAACGTGCTCACGCTCAGGCTCCATTGTTCATGCTCACTTGCTCACGCTTGGGCTCACGCTCATTTGCTTTCTCAGGCTCCCTTGCTTGCTTACTCGCTCGTTATTAGGCTTAGACTCACCAGCACTTCTTATGCCTGCCTTTATGGAGCTCAGACTCCCAGACAGCTGTGCACATTTGCATGCCACTGCATTGAATTATCAGGACCAGATCCTGTATTGCCTGCCTTTACCTACGGAGTTCAGACTCCCGTGCAGCTGTGCATCCTCTCGCACGCCCGCTGCCTTATCGCTGCCTGGTAAGCATTACTGCCGCTGAGTTACCAGGAAGCAGACTCCCGTTGTCTGCACAGGATCAGCCTGCTAGCCAGCATGAGACTGTGATGACACTGCATGGCATCATATTCCTTCTGCACCTGATGTCCTGCCAAGAATTCCCGGATAGAGCATCCAGAAGAAGTCAGGAGACAAGTGCAGGGATTGCATCCTTTGCCAGGAGAACAGGGTCAGAGACTGTCATTTCCCCAGAATCTGGGAAGACTCTCCTTTCCCCTGAAGCTGGAAGGATTCCAGCCTCAAAGTCCATGAGCAGACTCCCCTGAAGTTTGGACACTAGTAATAAACTGTGATGTAGCCCCGGAGGGTGATTGATAATTAATAAGAGTTTGTGAGTAAATGCTTTAATGTGTCTGTAATTTCTATGGCCTCCTGCCATAGAGCAGAAAGAGCTTCAGCCCACCCTGCTGGGCAAATACTGCATAGACCCCATGCAGTATTTGCCGTGGGGAAAGTCATCTCTCTGTTTATAGTTTGAATTGTTTACTAGTTATTAATAAGTTATGGTTGGATATTAATCCTAGAATGTTTTCCTGATGGTGTCGATCCTTTTAATATTAAAATTCAGTGGTTGGGGGTGGTGAGAGTTCAGAATATTGAAGTTAATAAATACATATTTTAATAAAATATCCTCTCGCATCAATTAATTTCTCTCCTCCGCCACAATTGGCATAGTCAGCAGGATACCCCTCCGTGACAAAGGGGTAATGGGTTTAAATGGGAAGAGGGGAGATTCAAGCTAGATGTTAGGAAAGGATTATTTACAGTGAGGGTGGTGAGACACTGGAACAGATTGCCCAGGGAGGTTGTGGATGCTCTGTCCCTGGAGGTGGCCAAGGCCAGGACGTGTCAGTGCCTACGGTAGAGGGTTGGAACTGGATAACCTTTGAGGTCCCTTTCAACCTAAACCATTCTGTGATTGTATGATTCTATGATTCTACAAGCATGGTTCACTGATTAAACTACAAAATCTAATAATTCACAGCCCGTCTTTTGGCTTATGGCAAAGACAAGGTTTAGTTTGAACTCATACTATCGGTGTCTTTTTTGGGGGAGAGTGAGGAGGGGAAGCTTAATAACAAAGTAATATCAAGGACATATAGTTTAAAAAACGAGGTTAGAAGCAATTCCACCTCCTACAAAGCTCGGAAATACCCACATAAGCTTTACTCACACACATGTATCAGTTACACACAAATCCATATTAGGCAAAAGAAATAACGTGCTTTCTCTTACATATATTTTTTGGCCAAGAGAGCCAATGGCATCCTGGCATGCATCAAGAATGGTGTGGTCAGCAGGAGCAGGGAGGTCATTCTGCCCCTGTACTCTGCACTGGTTAGACCACACCTTGAGTACTGTGTTCAGTTCTGGGCCCCCCAGTTTAGAAGGGACATTGAAATCCTTCAGCATGTCAAGAGAAGGGCAACGAGGCTGGTGAGAGGCCTCGAGCACAAGCCCTACGAGGAGAGGCTGAGGGAGCTGGGGTTGTTTAGCCTGTAGAAGAGGAGGCTCAGGGGTGAGCTTATTACTGTCTACAACTACCTGAGGGGTGGTTGTAGCCAGGAGGAGGTTGCTCTCTTCTCTCAGGTGGCCAGCGCCAGAACGAGAGGGTACAGCCTCAGGCTGCACCGGGGGAAGTTTAGGCTCGAGGCGAGGAGAAAATTCTTCACTGAGAGAGTCATTGGACACTGGAATGGGCTGCCCAGGGAGGTGGTGGAGTCGCCGTCCCTGGAGCTGTTCAAGGCAAGGTTGGACGTGGCACTTGGTGCCATGGTCTAGCCTTGAGCTCTGTGGTAAAGGGTTGGACTTGATGATCTGTGAGGTCTCTTCCAACCTTGGTGATACTGTGATATTTAAATTACTTCTTATGAAAAAATAGCATTCTCAAGAATGTAGCTTTATAAAGTGTGCTAATCTCCTGAGGATTCCTTTCACCATCTTTTAAATAATATTAACATTATTATGATCTACTTCATATTATACTACTTCTTTCCAGTGTTAACCTGCAAGATCAAATCACTGAACTATGTAAGTAAAATCTTTTACACAGCAATGTGAATGGACTAAAATCCAGTCTGATAATCATTGTAATAAGAGAAGTTCAACTGAGGTCAACGATAGCCCCCGCAGGGCACAGAAAAGAAATAGAAGGCTATCACAAATATCACAGCAGCAAGAAATTACGTTCAATTCACGGATTTATTAACTTCTTATCAATTGATTCCAAGCCTAGACATAACTAGTATGATACAAAGAAGAACTCTAGATCTAATTCAGGATTAAATTCTGAGTAAGATTTCTTTATAGGGCACATAAACCCAAAGCAGCACAAACCAAATAAATAAAAAAAAGGAAGATAACAAAAATGCCTTATCCAGTAGTTGAAAACCCACAGTCATAAATACTGAACCATATTAAAAGTAGGTCATAGTACATAGAAATATGAAATGACAATCAGAATACTAAAAATCTTACATACAGATAATTAAGAGAAAGGCAAAATGTCCACCACTTGTTAATCATACTTGTAACAGTGCCATAAGTCCATGAGTCCATGAGTCAAAGATAGCAAAAAAAAAAAAATTATAGAGCTTAACTGAATATTAGAATGTAAAACTGAAAGAGTGAAAGCAGTTAAGAAAGACAATATAATATTAATTTTCATACCATACATGTAAAGCAAACAGAATGGTGATACAAAAACTTAGTAAGACATTATGTCAGATGAATTAAGATTATTATGAAGAGGATATGTCATGATGGACTAGCTTTCTGTAACAGGTTGGTACAATGAAGAAAGTGAGCCTTGTAATACAGCCATTACAAGATGTAAGCACTTTATTATATTTATATCTGAAATTGTGTTTAAGATTGACTTGCAACTCTGATGTGAGAGTCAAAATATAGTTTAAACAACGGTATCACTTTTAAACATCATTCTTGCTCTTTTTTTTTTCTCAAAGTCAGTTGGGATCTTCAGTATTGCACAGGGCCTATCCACTAGCATGTTGTGATGGTTTGGGTGTCCCCCGCCCCCCCACTCTTTTAGAAATTACCCAGACTAGACTCAGTCGGCTCTGGAAATTTGAATGAAGCTTATATTTACAGCTGGCACAATTTACAAGCAGATATTTACAGTATATACAGTTATAGACAGAAATATACAAGGGAAAAAAAAGGTAATACAAACACAATTCCCCTCCCAGAAACCTGAGTCCTCAAGAGGGGCTCTCAACCCCCCTCACCTTCTCCTACCCCTCTCAACCTTACCCCAGTCCTAAGGAAGAATGGAGGTTCGGCCAAAAGGGTTAAAAAGCAAGGTGAAGCAGCCAAGCAAAAGGAGGGTGAGGTTAGAAAGCAAGATGGAGTCCAGCTAGCAGCCTCAGCTTCTCCCCAGCAGGCAAAGCTCCCCAGCAAAGAGAAGAAGCAAGTGACCTAATCTTTGTTTTGCCTTTCTTCTTTACACATCCCAGCAAGACTGTGAGGGAAGTAGACCTCACCATTGTTTTCATTTTACAGCCTATCATCTAGTTCTTCTCACCAAAACATTCTAGCTAGCTTCAAACTAGAACACATGTCCTACCTGTATTTATCTCTGACCCTCAAATTGCAATCACACAGAACAGACTACAAACATCCAGCAAAGTCTCTATTTGTCCTACAATTCTGTGTAGCCAAAGCTTTCTCTTTTAGAGTAATAACAAAAAATCTATTTTCCGGTAAAAAAATATTTTTGGATCTCTAAGCCAGATCAGAAGTACAGTACTTTCTTGACGACATTATTGGACTGAGGAAAAAGGAAATGTTTATATTTATTGAGGTTATTATACACAGTTTACATCATAGAAGGTAAAGGAAATAACACTAATAATTCAGAAGATTTTCTTTTTTTAAATTGGTAATATGAAATACAAAATAAAAGTCTTCAGTGGCCCTGCAGTTATTTACTTCCTTTCTTCTTTGGGCATTGAAGTATTACAACATAACAAATCAGGTCTAAATAATTCTACTTGTCTCTATAAGAAAAGGACAGATTTTATCTAAATCAGGCAATAATGTGAGACTAAGTGATCTGAACAATTATCACTCAGAAAAAACCAGGCATTTATGCTGTAAATCTTATACAAAATGTATTATTCATATAGACTATACATTTCTGAAATAAAATACTTATACTTTCACTCTCCCTTAGCAAAGAAAGGAGAAATTTTTACATTTTCCAAAGACAAAATGGAATTGAGGAAGGTACAGACAGTTCAAAAATAAAAAGATAATATAGATATTTGAAGAACATCTGACCTATAGTCAAAGTAAAGATAGGCATGAAATAACGACGTATAAAAAAAGATTATGGAATATGCTACTACAGCAATACAAAATTAAGAAGAAAGGTTAATAAAAATGGCACAAACTGTTTCTGGAAAAGAAAAAAAAGAAAGGTGTTGCATTCTACTTTAAAAATCAAAAAGCAGAGAAAAAGTAATTTTCTCATAAAGCATCTCAGTCCAAAATCTCTGTGGAAAAAAAAAAAAAAAGTCACTTTGTAGAAACCTGCCACTCATTCAGAACTTTCAATCTGTTTTGTTTTGGGTTTTTTTGTGGGGAGATGGGGGTGGTGTGGAAGAGTGGGGAAGGGTTGTGTGGGTTTTTGTTCATTTGTTTGTTTTTTTTTTAAACTAATTAGTCTCATTGTCGTGGAAGGCCAAAATAGGCTTAATATGTGTCCTGGCTTGTCCACGCATGGTCCTCCACTCCGCTCCCCCTCTGCTGGAGTGTGGAGCAGAAAAAGACAAAAGACCTGGAGCCACCCAGTCTGTTCCTGTGATAAAAAAGGTACATATACTTGTTTATGCATAGGCCTGTGCTTTCCCAAATTTATGGAAAGCAAGCCCTTGGCTTCTCCTAATATGGCTAGTTTTGGCAAAGTGTCATTCTGGATGGTGAATCTCCATTGTCCAAAGGAGCCATCAGGACTCAAGCAATTGAAAAATACGTTCAGAAAGTAAACAACTCACTTTGCTATGCCATGTTGCCATGCTTTACTTTGCTTTGCCTACTCAAGCCTTGCTTTGCCTTAGATTCTAGGAAGTCTTGTTGCTTCAAGCCATCTTTGCTGTGTAACAACAACCTCTGATGCTTCAAGGTTGTCTACCTGGAAACTTTGCCATGCCTCAGTGTACTAGGGAGAGGCATTAAGTGCCTTCATGTCATTGGCAAGAGTCATTGCTGAAAGCTGCCTGAAACTAGACAGCCTTAGCACGAACTGAAAATGATAAGCAGGTTACTGCCATGCTGCAAGACACAGTGATTGCCTGCACAGCTGCAAACCTCCTTGCCAAGTCCAGAGCCCTGGAAAGACACCGTCCACCCAAGAAGGCATCAAGATCAAGTCAGGGACTGTGCAAGCCCCAGCACCCTGTGGGAGTCCTCAGGAAACTCCAAAGCTTCCAATGGTTATCATACCAACAGCAACCTCCTCCAAGTGTTTTGGGTACAATATGTAGCTATAGTGTAGCCTTAGAAATCCGGAGATACTATTTTGTGAGTAATATTCTAAAAAGCCTCTTTGTAATTAAGGTTCTTTGCTTTGGTTCTGTTTGCTCTTTAGCTATTGTGCCTTCTGTTTCAGCAGAAAGGAGCCTCTTGAGTCCTCCTAAAGGGCAAGTGGCATATTGCACTGCATGATCTTACCAAAAGCTTACTGTTTGTATTTTGCTAATTTTGCTAAATTGTTTTAAATTGTTTGGTACTGCCCTTTGCACTATATACATATACTGTAATCTGTTTGCACAACTGAGCATAAAGATCTATAAATAAGTTAGGGAAATAATTTTAGGTATTAATAAATAAATATTAATAATTTTATTAATATTCCGTATTATATCCATAACATTTATCTAGAATGTATTGATTTGCTTTTAAAAATGCATCTGTCTATTTAGAAACATTATCTTTTCGTCATACTTGTGGCAAATATATAGGTCTTTATTTTTCCCTGAAACTCTCTAACTAATCATACTGCATAGTTTTAGAGATGTTGTTCTGCCAGTTGCAGCTAGGAAATGCCAGTGATATGCTTCTTTTGTCAAAATTATAAAGGAGAGTTGTTGTGGAAAACTCAGATTATTTGAGCAATCTTTCATATGAGAGATGAAACCGGAAAACTGCAGGTGCAGCTTTTTTAGTTAATATTGAAACAGATACTTTTATTTTTTTTGAAATCTCATTGTTCCACAGTTCTTCACACTTCCCTCATTGCACATTCTAAGACAATTTTTTACCAAAAAATAGATACACGAGGCTAAATCTTGCAAAAGGATTATTTCTTTTTTTTTTTTTTTATGCTTGTTGATGTTGTTGCTGTTTTCTGCTTCTGTTTCCTTAAAGTTGCGAAGAGAGGCCTCAGTTCGGCAGCAAATAACCTGCAAAGAGCTACATTTTTTCAGTAAGGAGTTCCATGTGAAAGTGCATGTCATTGTCAGGTCTTCTGTACCCGGCCATGAGTGCAACAGAAGCAAAAAGCTGTCAGTAACTAGGAGGCAGGTGGGCAAAGTAAATTGAATTTACCCAAACCTGTACTGACAGAGATCTGTTTAAACATACCCCAAGAGGCACAACTTTGAGCAACTTTGCAGCAGATATAACAGCTAGAGCTTAGAATAATCGTAAGAAAGAAACAGCTAAAACCAGGTCTGTAGCATCTATTAGATTGCTTCTTTCAGTTGTGATAGTCATATGATTATCTGTAGGTGCAGAGAAAATATACTAGGAAATAAAGGAGGAGGAGGAAAATACACATAAGTCAGAATTGAAGAATGATGGGGAAACTGTACAGGATGACAGAAAATGAAGATCAAATTATTGTACAAAGAGATCATCCTGTTAGAGGAAACATTAGAATACGTCAGCAATCCAATGCTCATCTATTAAAGACAAAGGTAATTGGCCACTACCTGGCTCACATGAATAATCCTATTGATTTTAGGAGCACTACTTGGATGAATAAGCCAATTAAAATTTTGCTTTTACTGAACATTCACATATTCTCTTTGTTGAATCTCGTGATATCTTCTGAAGCTCTTAAAAATATGTCTAAAATTATTTCTTTTTAATATTTTCTCAAGGTCCATATTCTGTAGCTTCAGAATAACTGTACTCTGAATAATGCACACATGAATAGCAAGACAGTACAGTTATTTATGTAGAATAGCTAAAAATGTTATCTTACTGCACAGAAGATCATATTTATGTTGTTAAACACATCAGTTTTATGCCCTACCATTATGATTCTGTTTACAATAAAGGAAATACTGTTTCTATTCTATCATACTGATTACATATTTTTCCCTATTGTTTCTAGCACTGCTTATTAAAACCATAACACAACTGACTTATGCCATTTAAACATATTCATATAGTAAACAATGTATTAGAAAATGTTTTATTTCATCAATCTCCTGATGGATTTCCCCCAGTTTTTAAAACTGCCCAGTAATGCACGATATGAAATTGTGCCTCTCATGCTATGCTACATTACTTATACAGTTAGGCAAAATGATTTTATCAGAAATAATTTCATAGTAACTAACAAAGAAGCAATGATTAGACACTTAGTGTAAAATGTTATCCATTTTTCATTCATTATTATTAAAAAAAAAAAAGTTATTTCTTTAATGTAAAATTTACATTACATTCTTCAACTAGATTAACAACATTGTCTGTGAAGATTCTCTCTGCACAGCACTTAACAAATGCAATTCTCTCATTTTGAAAGTCTGGACATACCTGTTCTTGTTTGCAGAATTTTTAGACACTGTATGAAGGAAAGAAGAAAATTCTGAATCATGATGAATTGGTAGAGAAATAGTGTGCTTGGTGAAGAAAATGAAGAATTTTGTCTAAGCCAAATCCTTATGGTTGTGTGAATACTTCACTTGACACTCAAATGAACTGTCACAGTTGTATATTGTTTATAATTTTATTCAGAGAATGTTGTATAGTTTAAAATTACATTAATTTGATTGCAAACTTAAAACTTCATTTATTATAAGCGTATTATTAAGATTACATTGCTTTGTTTTCCCTTGCATTTTATCATCATTTACTTTGTGTGAGTGGAGACATTCACTTCTAGGCATTAGCAATGAGATACTGGCAGACAGAACAGAGCAGAATGTTCTTCTTTTACAGTTCTTCTCTGAAGAGAACAGCAATGCAAAAGCACTGACAACAAAATGCTGTATAGGCCTACATTTTGGGGTCTGGAATTAAAAATCTGAAACAGATCTCCATGTCTGACGTATCTTATGTTCTTAGCTGGATATGTAATAAAAAAACAGCTAACTACTTAGTACAAGGAAGGTTCTTAGACAGTTAAGTTTTAACTCTTATCGATGCGAGGAAGCACTGTCTCATTCTGACCATGTGTTATAAGTTACACGTGTCTTGCAGATAAAACAAGAATATAATTTCACAGTTGTAGTTTCTAAAGTGTTCGCTCCATTCAACCCATTTGTCTTCACATGAACATGTGCCTAACCAATCAGTAAGATTAAAATTCTAAGTCCGTTACAGTTAACAGGCATTCCTGGCATCAGCTTTAGTAGACCTAGAATTTTGCCTAAAGAGATCAGCTCCTTAGGGGGGAAAGAGAAAGAAACGGGAAAAAAAACATGTGTAGGGTATTACAGAGCGTTCGGGTTTTTTTTTGCCTACACATGAACATGAACTTCCCAAGTGATGTGTTTATATTCTGAGACACACTGCAAACTTCATGTAGTAATTATACCATTCAGTTTACATAAACATTAGATATGAATAAATAATCAAGTAGTTACTGTTTTTAACCCTCTTTCCTTACATGATTGTAACAACAAATGGAGAAGAAACTTTTCCAAGTAACTAAGCATAAATACTGAAATTGTAGTACAATAACAACTCTGGAAATATCCTTTCTATTTCTATATGTAATACAACATAAATGGCCTCAGAGCTGGAATTTGAGTATCCTAAATATTAGTGCATATTAAAAGCATATGACAGCACAGATAAATAATTGATGCTTTTATGCTTATTTTACTAAGCATTTATAGTGATATTTTCTTTAGAAAAATGTCCAGTAGTCCTATGTATGCTAAACACAGGTGACTTGTTAAAAAAGCCAAAGAATCCTTAGGAATATAAATACCTTTATAGAATTTGTTAGTGTGATTTATGTATTTCCCCCACAGTGTTACACCTTTCCCCTTCAATGTCTATATGAATCAGTGTAATAAAATTCTATTCTGAATTCATTCCAGAGAGCTCTCAGAATTCACATTTTACTCCAGATTTGTACTAGAATTGTGTTACAAGTTTGTCACAATACATATAGGATATTTAAAATAAAATTAGGAAAATATTAAGAGAAAGTTTTACATGTGATATGCTTTAAAAATAACTAACTAGAAATGAAATAGCCATATTTTCCTTTAAAAACAAAACCTTTTTTCCTGTCATTATTGTATCAGCTTTCAACCTGTCTCACTTTTTCATCTGTTCTTTCTACTATTATTTTCTCCTCCCTCCACACTGAAATTTCTGCCAAGAAAATTAGCAAACCAACACTAGTTCTGCAATTGTTTATAGGAACCAATATTTTCAAAATTGTTTATTTTTCCTTATTAAAAAATAAAAACAAAAACAAAAAACTTCTTTTAAACAGAGTCATAATACAAGTCCTGTAATAACTAAAACTGTGCCTGTGAAACCATTACTCTTGTGCACAACTGACCTTCCTGAGATTAGTTATTTGTACAGGTACATAAAGAATTCTGTCTATATGTGGAGCAAAAGATGATCTCTTTATACACTCAGTGGAGACTTCAGAAGGTAACTGTCACGGAGGGGCTGTAGGCCCGAAAAATAGGCTTATTTCTATTCCTCACTTTGTTTTGCCCTGCCTGGACATGCTTGCATACCCCAGACAGAGGTAAACACGTTGAAGGCGCATGGGGGGACGATGGGCCTGGTGCAGCAGTGTCTGGCCTGCTCAGGGCCCACGTGGTAGACATGTTGCATAAGCTCAAGCACTTAGTGTGTGGCTTGCTCATGCTCTTCCCATATTTGGGGGTACAGGACCTGTGGACCTTTCCAAATTTGGTATGTCCCTGCCTGCTGCCAGAAGCCTATTGGACAGTGCTATGGCCAACAAACCCATCCATCTCGATACATTTCTTATAAATGGGGCAATCTAAGTAAACAAGGGACCCTCCTTTTGCCTTTGGGCC